>JAXGGA010000692.1:0-197216 GCA_038373865.1 Uloborus plumipes | reverse complement strand
AAACTTCTTGTTGATTGTTTTTTATGGAAAAATAAAAAAAAAAAGTTTTAATTGGTAACTTATAGTCAATGTCGTAATTTTAAAATTCTTGTATTGATTTTGAGATTAATATTTTTAAAAGTACTAATATTTTATCTTTTTTTTTAGTCCGTCAAAATTCATCTATGTTATTTCGTTTGTTTAAATTCTTACATTTTTTTTATTAATTTGTTCATTGTATTCTTATGTTTAAGTTTATGTAAATACAAGGAATATATTTTGAAAATAATTTAGATTTTACTTTTATATATTTCTTGAAATTGACAGCAAACATAATTTATTAAGAAATATAAATCACCGCTTTTCAAACTGATTATATGAACTGATGCTTTCTTTAGAAACTAAGCGTGGCACTGATTGCAGTTTTTATTCTTTGAAGCAAAATATATTTAGCCACCTGAAAATAAGCCGAGGGAAAAAAATGATACTTCGAGTCTTTTTCGTGAAACTTATTCCTGATAAATGATTATCCTGCCAATGAGCCTTGATTAGTTACCAAACTTATTGAGAAACTAATTTTCTAAAAGTATCTTTTTCTATTAACTACAGTTTTACCTTCTCTTACGATTTTTTCACGCAACTTTTGCTTTCAACTTAACTCACTAATTATATAGAAATAATAAAGTATTACCAGTGTTTCAAAATGTAAATGAATTTAATAATTTGAGTTTTTTATTTCTAACTCTGGTTTAAATTACATTTTCATTGTATAAGCAACACTTAAGCTTGTTTAGTCAAACATGGATGTTTTTTTTCTGTTTGTTTTTAAATTTACTGTTTTATTGCATAGAGTAAACCACAAGAATTGTGAACCTTATTAAACCGGACTTCTCTTAATTCAGACTGCCACTTAGATCCACATCTCTACTTATGCAGAAGTCAATGAATATATTTGTATCTGCTTGAAATTTATAGTCGAATCTGTGGCACTTACAGACTTGAAATCCAATACGGAGGTAGTTTGAAATCTCGCAGGATGCATCTCGAATAGTTTTTTTGTTCTTCTTCTTTTTTTTTTTTTTTTAATATTCAATCTAGAAAATGTTTAATGAATTTTTAAACAAATCTTTGTCTCAGAATTCTCTTTTTAATTCTTAAATTGACCATCATCCGCTAAGTTTTATTGAAGGTTTTACAAGTTTTACGTTTATTATTTTATCTCATTGACCTTGGATTCCGTAAAAATATTTTCTAATCAAAACTATATGATCAGTTTTTGTTGTGGCTAATGTACAGCAGGATTTTTTGTTTTGCGTTTAAATTTTGTTTTTTACTTTAATTCTCTTTTTCTACGAAGGTGAGGGAATTTATTTTTGTATTGTTCAGTAATATCTACATTTTTAAGTTAAATTTTGCTTTCTACTAAAGTAGGAGGGGATGTAGTTTCATTCTGTACTAACTTCAGAATTTTTTAAGGGCTCTAGATGTAGTGCGCTTTCTCATTCATTATTTTTTTTCCACTTTTGGGGAGTGAGACTGCGATTTTTGTTTGTTTTAGACTTGATACCTTTTTTAATTGAACTGCTTTATGTGTGATAACTTTTTTTTAGCATGACTAATGTTTATCAAAGGTGTTGTTTTATTATTTTTTTGGTCGTTTTTATAATACTGCATGTCGTGAAGCTCGACATATTTCGCGTCGTTCTGCTTGTTTCCTCCACTCTTTTCCTACTTCACTGTGAACTACGCCTCCATCCAACGCTTAGTAAAGAAGAAGCATCTGCGACTCAAAGTTACGGAACAGAAAATGGCAACATGGTTCGCTCCTGGCTGGCGGCAACCATGTTTTTCGTCAGTGCTGCTACACCGTCCGACAATGTTGCCTCGCCGAACTCCGTCCTGATTTTTCCACCAATTTCATCAACCCATTTTACTCATAAAATAACTACTAGAAGGACATGACTCTGGGAACGTATAGTGCGATGGAATCCTCATTTTTTGTTCTGAATGAAGAGCCAGATGCAGTCCGCTCCAAGCTAATTTTCTACGACATCTGAAGTCCGCTCGAGAATTACAAGTGGAGGCCGGAGAGTTCTTGTGTGGATTGAAGATCATTGAGTCCTGCAACATAGTTATGATGACCCCGACTGTTCCGAAATCTATTCCGCGGTGATGGAGAATAATTTGGAGGAAAAAACAGAGAACGAGAGCCCATATGCCTACCGCCAAGCAGTCGATCCGTAAATGCCTAGAATAAAAGATTTGTGAGTACGAACTACCTTGTGATCGCCCTAAATTTTTCCAGGTACTTTCTTCTTTCCTCCTTTTGCAGAGTCAACATATTTGATTTTCAGGAGTGTCTCCATGAGTTTAGTAGGTGAATTGCACGTGGGCCAAAATGGCTGGGAGAATGGTCGAGTCCTTGGGTAGCGGTTTGTACCTTTTTATCCATTACACTCCAATGTACTACTAACGGCCTAATTAACATTATCAAAATATAACTTTTAGCATGACTAATGTTTATCAAAGGTGTTGTTTTATTATTTTTTTGGTCGTTTTTATAATACTGCATAAATACACACATGTAAGGCATGATTTCATATTCGCTTAGTCCGTGAAATATAGCAGTTTACAATGCTTATTTTTAGAAAAATTACCGTTTTAATAAATTAAATTTTTCAATTATTGCTGTTTATTTTTTTCCATTAAGTTGTGAAGAAATTTAATGTATCCCTAAGATTTTTTAAATTTTTTTTTAACACCAAAACAAGATATCACTAAGTCTTTATCCTTCATTCTTAAAGCAAATCCGAACTACCAGAATTGCAATTTAGAGAGAAAAATAAATTACCCTTGCTTACTTTCTTGAATTTTACTCGAAAAACTACGAAATAACCAAGAAAGATAAGTCCATATTTTATGCAGAACTAAAGTCAGAACGTTATATTATTTTTCTGCCCCGCTTTTAAAAGTAATAAGATAAAAAGGTAAGTGGTTAAAAACTTGGAAAGCAGAAATGTGTAAAATATTAGCAGTATTCTCGTTTTACAATGTCGTAAACCGAAATCGTAAACTGAAATTACATTCTTTTCCTTCTCGTATTTTTAAAGTTATCTGTTTCATTTTCTTCCTGCTTAGCGATTTCTGCATGGAAAGCAGCTCTTTATTTTTATGTTTCTTATTTTCGGCGAAATATTTATTCTTTTTAGCCTATTTTATCTTGAAACGAAACAGACTAGTAAAACTTAAATTAATTTTTTTATCTGCATAGAAGTAATTAACAGGAAAGCATAAAGTGTGGAGCAATTTTTAACTGAAATTTGACTTTGCTTCAAAAAATAATCTAACATCATTAATTTTATTGAACTAAAATTATAAGACAGAAGGAAAAAGAAAATATGTTAATGTATATTCATTTAGTTACAAATTATATGCAGCAGTGTGGACGTAATAAAGCTGAATTAGATCAATTTTGATAAACTAACAAACGGTATAGGTTTTTTTAAAATGGTAACACTAAATGGCAGCGATTAGGTTAAGTTGGCTGAGGGGCTATGTAATATTTTATAATTTTCTTATATGCAAGTTTCATAAATACTAAGGCAGGAATTCAAGTGAAACAGGCGATCGCAAATTACAATCGCTACTGGAAATGAATTACATTAGAACGTTTCTTGATAAAAACATCGTGACGTTTGCCTGTGAAAAACGAGCTAGATAAAACGTCACAGCCTACTTGGCGAATAAGAGGAGATCACTGACTGCTTGTGAGCTCTTATTGGCTCCACCCGTAGTGACGTCAGTGCCAAGTTAAGTTGATGATAATGTAATTCACTTCCAGTAGCGATTGCAATTCGAAGCGATTGCAATGGTGTTTCACTTGAATTCCTGCCTTAGTCAACAGCTTTTGAAATTTTAATAGCTTCACTTTCAATACCTTCTCTTGATGTTCTTAATTATCTTGTATTTCATCCGTATGCAAATTTCTTCACATCAGAATTACTTTTCATTTCAAAAACATCAATATTAGGAGGAGAAAATTTTGTTATTAATTAAAACCCCTCCTCTTAAATACTTGTGAATAATATTTTGTTAAAAATTCTCATTGCAGTTTGAACATTAGGTTAAACGATGCACTTTAAAATATATTACACATTAACGAGAAAACACTTCTTTGTAAAGTGATACTAGAACTCACAAAAAATCCTTTTCTGAAAATTTGTTTGACGTAAATTCAGTGAAACGAAAAAAATTGTACATGAAATGCAAATATTTGCAAAATTAAACACAGAAAAAAATGTAACATGATCAATATTAATATTATAAAATTCACATACAGATTTCAGTTTTTTAAGGGGGGGGGGGCTCTGAAGTTAATGGGTTCCATTTACCTCAGTGGTGCCCAACTACTTTTTTTTTAAATCCCTTCCACACACAAAACTAAATTAATTTTGATGTACACTTATTAAGAAAACGAGATAAAATACATATAAACTATGTTTACTAGAAAAATACATATTTGCACCGATCGTACATTTCAATATTGATAAGTGATTACCAGCGTTTATCCTACAGTTTCTGAAAAAAAAATAGTTCTTCAGTAATAATCATCATTTTTTTTTAATTCACTACTGCTACGCGTGCGTAAACAACTCTTTCTGTTTTTTACCTACATAATCAAAATTTGTTAAGTATAAATTACCTATCTGAAATTAAACATCTAACTTCATAAATCGCAAATTTATACCAAAACCGTAAATTTTCGCCAATAAGGGAGTTGCTTAACAACTTGCCAAATAGATTCATTAAATTGAAACCGCCTCCGGCAACATAACTTTAAATGATGCACCTGAGGCTAGAAAATGTTCACACTCCTAAATTTGAAACTAATGGAATTTTGAACCTTCCATCACATGGAGAAATGTGTGCTCGTAACATTCAAACATGTTGTCAGGTTGTTTAGTTTATGCATAAACGAAGTTGCACAAGCGAATGTATGACTATCTTTAAATATTTGAGTATTTTGTCTTCATG
Source organism: Uloborus plumipes (assembly GCA_038373865.1). Classification (NCBI taxonomy): domain Eukaryota; kingdom Metazoa; phylum Arthropoda; class Arachnida; order Araneae; family Uloboridae; genus Uloborus; species Uloborus plumipes. The sequence continues at coordinate 192,203 of JAXGGA010000692.1, read as the reverse complement.
ATTATTGTTAAAAAATAACTATTAACAGAAGAATGGGTCTATAGTTCATATTTTAGAAGCCAAACTATTTCTAAGCAGAAACGAATAACATAATATACATGCTGATATTGCTTCTACATGATTATTCTATCATTTCTTATGAATGCTTAGCGACCTGCTTTAGACGCGCATAAATACGTACCCAATGGGGGAGTTTCCTTCAGTCAAAAGTACTACTTTTTGTTACTGAAATGGATATCTCTACTAATAATAAAGCTGAAAGTTTGTCTCTCTGTCTTTCCTTCAGTCTTTCCTTCTGTCTGTCTGTCTGTTACGCGCGTAGCGCCAAAACCGTTCGGTCGATTTTCATGCCACTTGGCACAAAATTAGTTTGTAGCATGTAGTTTTGCACCTCGAAGCGATTTTTCGAACATTCCATTTCGTTCTTTTTCTATTCGAATTCTTAGCGGAAATTCGATAAAATAGGGAAGAAATATTCCATACACATTTTCAAGTCTTATGTCATTCGAAAGCTTGAAATTTTCTGCACAAAATGAAGTTTTTTCGAAGTTTCTACGATCATCAGGAGAGCTGTAACAATTGTTTTTAGAATCCCGGAATTCAAGGCTTACCTTCAGTAAAGCAAGCCAAACGATTCTAAAATGGTTAATGAAATGAATTATTTTATCAACGGAAATCAACTTTTCATGCTGTTACTATGGTTACGTGTTCATACTTATTTTTGTTTCGTTCTTTTTCCAGGGTTGCCAGAAGTAGTATTTTTGATACTACGGTAGTATTTTTTCGGCCCAAATAAGGAGCGTAGTATTTTTCTGGCCACCCTGTTTCCAATATACTAATGACTTAATTAAAAGATTTGGCGGATTTTTTTTCCATTTTTATAGATTTCGCATTTCAGCAATATTGATTTTGGCAACGTTTAGAAACAGTAGTAGGAGCGTCTATCGCCCATTTAGCGAGAAAGGGGTACCCAAAGCACAAAGATTAACCAAATATCGTATAAATTGTGACATTGCAACGTTCTTTTTAAAGTGTTTCATTTCGGAAAATGTATTGTTTTGTTTTTAAAGCTGGGAAAGGAAACTTTCTTCTTCTTTCAAATTTTGGTAAGATTTCTGTTGGTTTCTGTGAGCAACAAAATTGTTCTTATTTTCTCTTTTGGCTTATTTTTGTGCATCTCCAGTTGGGGTTTCATTTGAATGTCACAAGGGGATGCTTTACCCCTTTTTTGGAGTTAATCAGTGTTAATTTCAATGCAGATGAATTGGCGCGACCACTTGGCGATATATCGCCAAGCCTTTGGTCGCGAAGTATTTGTCGCCAATTTGGCGACATATCGCCAAATTGGACTCAATTTGGCGCTATTAGCGATATTTTGCCAATTTGGCGACAAATTTGCGGTTTTTTTAAAAACTTTTTTTTTTGGGGGGGGGGTTCAATTTGGCGCTATTGGTGATATTTTGCGAAAAATTCACTGAATGATGTTAAAATCGGCGATATTTTGGAGATTAATCATTGTAAAACATTTTTTTGCATTGTTTCGTGGCAAACTAGGGATATAAATGTTTGAATTCTTATCTTACTCCCTCCAAGCACTATTTTAGCACTTAAGGCATCTACTAAGAAATGTACACGTAAAAGGAAGTAGTGTAGGGCCCATACCAAATTTTTATATCATACTTTGAAGGAATTGTAGTTGAATTATAACTAAAATAGAGTATTTTTTCTGCTATATTAATTATTTTACAAATGAACTTTTAATTTTATACCACGGGCAAAGCCGTGCGGGTACCGCTAGTAATGATATAAAAAAATAACATGGGCCCGGAAAATACTTTAATTTTCCCAACAGTTCATTTTTTATAAAAAATTTTAAATACCCTACCTTGAAAACGGGGCGTGGTTTTTGTGACGTCAGTGGTGCACTTAACAGCTATCTTTCCAATAATAACACACCATTTTGCTTGACTTGAGTTGTCCAATCGCAGGAATCGGTGACGTCACGACCTTCGTCATCTCACTACAACTAATTAGATTTCGCGCTTACATACACCACTGACTTCATGCGCAGATGTTTTTTTTCGGAATAGCATCTGCGCACCGGTTAAAATTATTCATAAAAAATATATAACTGTGTCAAAAAGAGGTCAATTTCTATGTTTTGGAAGAAATACTTTTGAAATTTCGGAAACTCCCCATTGGGAAAAAAGCAAACAATTTCTTCCAGCAATGATTAGGTAATCTCCTTGTTTTGCAGATGATTAAAAAACAATCAAGCAGCACGTTTTGAAGATTAAAAATGAAAAAAAAAAAACAAATAATAAAAAAAAACAGTAAATGTTCAAGTTCTATGTGTGCTTTTCCGATCTCCTGAGCAATATCACAATATCACACCTGTACTCTAAGGGCCCTGCTCCACATCAGCGGAAAACGCGATCGAAACCGAAGGCAGAAACCGAACATCCGGGTACTTTCCATATGAATACTATTTAATCCATTTTACGTTTCTGCTGTTCGCTCGCGTTTTACGCTGATGTGGAGCAGGATCCTAAGTCCTACTATAATATATTATAGCATATGCACAGTTACAAAAGCAATAGCTGCACTGATCCACTTTTTTTTAATTTGTCAAGAGTAAGCACGTAAGAATGGTAAAAAAATAAAGTTCTGCATATCCTAACAGGAAAAAATCACATGGGGTTATATCTGGAGACTTAAAGAAGAAGGAGAAATCATAAAGTACTAAGCCACCACTCCCTTGACCGTCATATTGACTAACTTAACAGTAAATTACAAGAGTAATAATAACAATAACAGGCAGAAACATTTAGTGGTGATTCCATCTGATAGCAACACTGGTGTTGGAAGGTAAAATGAAGTAACTGCAAAATTTTCATTTTTCTTTCCTTTTAAACAATGAAAAGTTGTTATTGTTTTCTTTTTGATCTCAGACGTCGTGTAATCTTTTTTCAGATTGGATTTGAAGTTTGCAACAAGGCGTCCCGCTGTGCCACGGCGGATGGTCAAGAACTTAACTGGGAACAAGAACAGTATGAGAAAAGTAACTCTATAACGGACACTAATGGTCGGGTTTTTCCTGATGACAAAGCAGTAGCAAATAGCCTTGCAGCATACTACCAGGAAACTAGCAGGTTGGATTTCATAAGCGAGAATAAACCAATTTTAAGAAAAGCTAAAAACATCATTCATGGTAGTCGAAGCTCTAATTTGGGCAACCGAGACTTAATTAAAAACTTTTCTCTGCAAGAATTGTTTCTAGCAATGTCCCTTCTCAACATGACGAAATCTCTTGGCCCTGATGGAATATTTGGCCAAATGCTGGAAAACCTCGACCACAATGGAAAGGAAAGACTACTTGAAATTATTAACTTATTTTGGAAAACCGGGCGTCTTCCATCTGACTGGAAAATGGCCACTGTAATCCCTGTCAGGAAACCTGGCAAAAAGACTTGCGCCCCTCAGGACTTTAGACCCATTGCATTAACCAGTACAATTTGCAAAATTATGGAAAAAATGGTTTTAAATAAATTACAATACTTTCTGGACAGCAAGAACTTAAGGCCATGTGAACAATATGGCTACAGAAGGGGTCATAGTACCATTGATCAAGTCCTGTTTTTCTGCCAAAACATCAGATACGCTCAAAATATAAAATCTACCCACCACACAATTGCGGTTCTCTTGGACCTCACAAAAGCATTCGATAGAGTGTGGAAACACAAATTGCTAATGAAACTACATGACACTTTCAACATTCGAGGCAATTTCTTGACATGGATCTCGGACTTCTTGCATTACAAATCCATCAGAGTAAAATTTAACAAGATTTTTTCTGACAGAGTTCAGCTAAGTCAGGGTGTTCCTCAAGGCTCAGTTCTTAACCCAATGCTTTTCTCTCTTTATTTGGCAGGAATAGAGAAACTACCATCCTCTGTAGTAGGGATTGGCTTGTTTGCCGACGATATTGTTATCTGGTACTCTGGAACCAATTTAATTGAAATGGAAAGGACTCTTAACACTATTTCTGCTTTGTCAAACTTTGCCTTGGAATTTAAACTCTGTTCTAATCCTACCAAATCCATATCCACCTTCTTTACCACCAACAAAAAGTTATACAATTTCCAGCCAAGTTAAAAAATGGATTTAACCTAGGATTTTACTTATGTGAAGCATCCTAAATATCTGGGATATATTTTAGATCTGGAATGTACAAGCAATAAACACATCTATCATATTGTCTTAAAGAGTAGAAAACGATTGAATATCCTTAAATATTTAGCCGGCAGAGACTGGGGCGCTGATGCTCCCACTCTAAGAAACACTTATATTACTTTTATCAGACCCATTTTAGAGTATGGTTTCCCCATTTATAGCTGTGCTTCGGCCACCAACTTAGACAAATTGGAGAAGGTTCAACTCAGTGCAGCTAGGATTATTACCGGATTAAGACGCAGTTGCCCCAGGGAAATTGTTCTCTATGAAGCTAACCTGCAACCACTCCAAACTAGAAGAAAGGCAATCCTCACCAAGTACTTCAATAAACTGTTCAGTTACGGTCAGCATAACAGAACTTCCGTATATTTAAAGAACTGGAATAACCACCAAAGACTTAAAAAGAACAGTCCCTTCAGCCAGGCTAAACTTCTTCAATTGCCTTACAGTCAGGTTGAACCCCACTCCTTATCAACTTGCCTCAATCCCTCAGAAGGACAACACAGAGTCCATTTTAACTTCAGTTTTTCTATCCCAATCATCAAGAAGGATTTAATTCCTGCTCATATCAAGAGGTTGGCATTAGAGATCATAAACAAGATCCCGGACAATGCCATAAAATTTTGTACAGATGGCAGTAAACTAGACAACTACCCCGGTAGTGGCATCTACATTGAGAAACCGGGGGAAAAACTATCTATCAGCCTTCGCAACCCTGATTCATCTTCAGTCTTCAAAATTGAGTTAATAGCAATTCAGCAGGGACTTGAGGCCATTCTCAATGACAATGATTATGGAGATCTCTGGATCCTTTCAGATAGTCGTAGCTCTATAGAGCACCTCCGCAACTGGACTTCAATTGGTGATAACACCAGCACTTCTATTCTCCTTAAACTAAAGCTCATCTCCAAGCTCCATGAAGTCTACTTTCAATGGATTCCATCCTATGTAGACATTTTTGGCAACGACCGGGCGGATGAACTGGCCAAAAATGGCTGTTACTCCGACAATCCTTAATCTTCAGAACTTACCTTTTCAGAACTCAAATCTATTGTAAATTCTGAGATTTTGAAGGAGTTCAAGATCCCTCCCTACCATGAGTGGTACGTTGGCCAAGAGTCTGGATCTTCATTCGCCCTCAATTGTGACAGATCATCGAAAACTGCAATTTCTAGATTAGCAAGCGGCCACACGAAGAGTCTCTCATTCATTGAGTGCAGGAAAGTCTTCGACCTTCTGCTCTAAATGTAAAACCCAGCAGGTTTCTCCAGAGCACATCCTGGACTGTCTAGGACTTTGCAAAGAAGATATCTTTGATTCACCTCTTCTTGTCCTCGATTTCCTCCGGGTCAGTGGTTTGATAGACCTTGTCTGACTGCGTCAGACATTTGGAGGATTAGTCTCAACTCTCAACTCACGTCCAATGGCTCCTGCTTCTTCGGCTGGTGGTGATCATGTCCTACAAACCTACACAACCACACCTGCACACACGCACACAAACGAATTGCGGAACAAAAACTTGAAATCAAGATGGCAAAATTCAACATTTTTGTTTTGCAGTTTTTTGTTTATTGTGTTTTAGTTGTTCTGTACAAGCTTACTTTCGTGGTTCCAGCTGAAAATAAAGCACGAAACAGTCAATTTTCAACAATTTCCCCATTTTTAGTGTGGAATCAGAAGTGCGCTCCTTCCAATATCTCAAAAACTATATATGAGCTAATATTTAGAAAAGTGGCAATTTGAGTCCCAAGTGAATTTTCACTAGTATTTCAATAACTAGTTAAAAAAACAATTTTCCCCGGAAAGAAGCTAAGGTTTTTCTTTCATTTCATCTAATAACATCAGAAAAAAAATCTCCAGAAAATATTTTTTTTATTTTTCAAAAATCAGATCAGTAACGTGTCCCCAGTAACAAAGCTTAACATGCAAACAGGTCATGCGCACTTTCTAACTTCCCCAAAAAAAAAGCACTTGCACAAAAAACGATTCTATTTTCACCCATTTGTTAATATTTTACTTTATTTTTGTTTTAATCTATCTCTGATTTTCTAGCCGATGCAAAACAAGCGTGTTCCTCAGTTCCGTCGTCAGAGCGGTAACAATAACTTCCGATATATATTTAGGCTCCCAAAATCATTTTCTGCAGCGATACCTCGTGATACTGATTAGCTGGTGTGATGTTTTATCGCATTGTAATTAAAAATTTGCATTTCTGCATCTAAAATTACAGGTAAGATTTTATAAAAAGTGATTTTATAAAATGTGTGTAATTTAAGTCATCAGATCTGTAACACACGCTAAAATGCGCAGTTTTTATTATTTTAAAAGTTATTTTCTGTATAAGTATAGTCCTTTATTACAAGTGAAAAAACTACGTGTTTGATTTTGGTTTGGCGCAATCGACTTGGAAAAAAAAAAAAGAGCTTCGTCGGTTTGTCACATCGGTAACAGTCAGAGCGGTAACATCAAAAAACAGCGAATATGTTCCTGAACTGACTCTCACGTTTCAGGATTATTAAAAAGCAAAAATCATAGGTTTGAGCCACATATATTGAATTTTTTGGTTCTTAAAAAAAATGTGAAAACTCCTCAAAATACTGATCCGTATCCTAGAAAAAAAAAGAAGCTTATAGGGAGAAAACGGGTTTCATCTGCCATCAAAAAACATTTGCTGCTTAATTTTGCTCCAATGTCAGGTCTTTTAAGTGCACAGAAGGCTTATCAAAATGAGAAAGATAATCGAGTGTTTAATCATTCACTTTCCTCTAAAATTATTTCGAAATACAGAATTTTTAGAGCAAATGAAAAGTATTGTTTCATATAAAGAATTTAAAAAGGGATCCACGATGAAAAGTTTCCACTTCAAACGTTGTTACAAAAGCCGAAAAAGTAATCTAGAGTTGCAAAACTCAGTGCAAGAGTTTTTGAAGGAGGACTTAAACCTCCTTGGCAACCTGGAGCAAAATATTGCATAACCAGAAACAAAATAAAACGGCAAAAAAGATACATAAGAAACACAATGAATCATCTACACAAAACATTTTTTCAAAGCAATCCTAAAAAATTAGCTTTGCAATGTTTTGAAAATTCAAGCCCTTCTGGATTATAAAACCAAAAGTAACAAGTCGAGACATTTGTTTATGCACAAAGCATGCTTAATTTGAATTTTTGATCAAGAAATTAAATTTAATGCAAATAATTAAAAAAAGCAAGCAGAAGATTTCTGTGTTGAAAAAGTTGAAGTTGTGTGTTGTTTTAAAATAAATGTTTTATTGGCTTGAATTCGGCAATCTCATAATTTATTTCATTTAAAAACATTATCGATCTTTTGCATTTTCAAAAAAATGCTTTTTGTAATGAAATTTGATTTTTTTAGCTAATATATATATATATATATATATATATATATATATATATATATATATTTTAACATAACTATTATAATTCTATATTAAAAATACAAGGAAACGATATAATTTTTTAGATATGATAAGGAAGACTGAAAGCATAAAAATAGATTTGTAACACTCATCAGATCTGTAACGGCTTAAAAGTGAGCCCTCTAAGGAGGGGGTAAATAACTTCCTTGACCTCCCTCCTTTTATTTTCTTGCATTTAGACCCAATTTAGACTTAGGATTCAGTATTAATTTTTTTCTGCAAACATTTTTTTTGTTAGGAAACTCCGATTTTAAATTTGCGCTTTCAAAGTATTGGCTCCTATCAGTATACTCGTATATCCAATATACCCAAATATGTAGTTTTATGAAACCCCAGCATTTGTTTTGAGTCATTATGTATTCTTAGGGAGGGATAGGGGAGATATTTCTCGCTTAATAAACGAAATAAAAAATCATGCAAATGATCAAAAATATTTTATTCCATATTCATTGCGTTCAAAAAATTTGTAAATGCAAAATAAGAGAATATAAAGGAGAAAAAAAACTCTGTAGTCGTTTTTCAAGATCTTTTTACAGATTAAAAAACCCAGATACGGAAGCCTGTAGTTAAAATTGCAAATCCTGTTTTCGGAGTTTTTGCATGTAAATTAAAAGCTATAAATGAAAGAATGAACTTCACGTATATTTTCTTCAATACTTCAGAATTTATCAGTCTTTCTTAAAGCATAAAAGGAAAACTCAGACTTGCAAATTTTACGGAAGCATTTGAAGTCCTTTCTGTTCTCCTTTTATGTTTTCGCTTTCTTCGTCGGAATCAGATTTGATAGAAATAGATGAACTGGAAAAAACAAGGATTTGGAAAACAAATGCTACTGCACATTTGTACCATTGGCTATGTTTGTTTCTATAATATGTAGTGGGAGAGTCTGCTTGAAATTTCTAAATGAAACGAGAAATGACTTTTTTCACGTTATGGAGTTTTGAGTCAATAAAAGTAAAATGTTAAGAAGCGTTGAAATGAAACACCAGGAACTGTTTACTATGCTGTGTTATTTTGATTCATATGTTGGTAGTTTTATAAAAATGTAATTTTCGTGATATTTTTTATGCTTTTCAGAATCAAGTTTACTGGAGATACAATCGGCTAGGAAATAATTTTGTTTGGTTTTATTGAGTGAATTTTTCATGCCCATACGAAATATATCCTAGGCATGAAATTTTAAAATCCTTTATAAGTAGTAATTGGTGTTTATTTTTTAATCACATTTAAAAGAAAATATATCTAGGGCGGATTGTGGCACATTTATCAACACACAAGATTGATTTTAATGGCAGCCAAGACCTCTTCCTTGTTCTAAATCATCCATTTCATAATTAATTACCATTAATCAATTTAAGCTTTAAACAGATGTGTTGACAAGAAATTCATCTAATTCAGATTACGGAAGCTTCATAAGATCCTTCATTCTATTGCCAATCATAATAAATCCAATGATTTATTTGCAGCTCAATTAGCAAGGTAATCTTATACCTTCAAAGTATTTCGATCCCTGTTCTGTGAAAGGGTTTCAATAGATAGGTAATTTAGTTAAAGAAATGTAGAATAGTTCAACGAATTAAAGTAGAGCATATTTGTATAGTAGATACAAGTTTTATTTCTATTCAACTAAATCTGTAATCGCACGCATTAAGGAATATTTCACGTATGCTTCACTAGAAATATGCTATCAAGCAGAAAAATGCTATAAATACAACGGTGAATATAACATGGTATTGAAACGAAATGTTAAAATCAAAGTTTCAATTTTCAGTGCAATTTTGTATATTTTTTGCTGAGGGTAGAATCCATGTCGATTCAGGCAGGGTCGAACCTTGATGGTCTCCGATTTTTTTTATTTTAACATATGTTAAAATTCAAACAAAATGAGGAATACGTACATTTTGGTTTTTCCAAAAAAAAAATCCTGGCCCGAGATACGGGCCGTCAAAGATGGCTTGTCGGGCATTATTTCATACTTGCGATTTTCGAGAAAATTTTTAAAGTGTTTTTTCTCTGTAACGGTACAACATATTCTGTTGCGGTTGGTTTTATTTAAAAGATTATTTTTTTCTGTTTGCAAAGATATGCAGCATTTTTAAATTCGTGCATAACTTTTTTTTTCAATTTTTTGAAAAATAAAAAAAAATGATCATTCTTTTGATTTTTCTTAAAAATGCCAATCTCAAAAATTTTCTCTTTTTTACTATTTATCAGTACTGTTGAACACTACATTCCCTGAAAACGGGAGCTTCCACTTTTGCGTTTAACAGATTTTAGAGCAGTTTTAAAAATTCGAGGAATTTTGCAGGAATCGTACCAACACTGGTCAGCCTGCTCACGTAGCCTAAACAGTATCAAATGCGACTTAGGATGGGGTTTTTTCCCCAATTTGATTTTAAAACAGTGAAAAAACAGTATTAAGCATTTCTGACACGTGTTTCGAGTCTAAAAGGAACTCCTGTTTAAATGGAAAAACAGAAGAATCCACGCTTTTGCGAGACATCTTTTCAATTGGCGAAGGCGTTCCTTGTAGTCCGGAAACAAGCGTCTACATTGTTTATCAGTTTTTAAGTATGATTATCAACTGGCGTCTTTATATCTTATAATTCAGGCAGAATTTTTATTTTCTTCTATAATGACTTAATCATAAATTGGTTGAACAAAATCAAGATATAGTGACTGCTATGAAAGTTTAAATTTAATATTTATAAGAAGTAGAATATTTTAAAGAAAGCTTTTTAAATTGAATTTTATCCAAAAACATATAAAAACTTACAATCTACGGAGGAAACTATCAAAACCTAAAACCGTTTCAGAGATGTTGATTGGAAAAGGAAATTTCTGTTTTCTCACTCTTTAATGTTCGTGCAATACAGGTTTGTCCATTACTGTGAGTCCACACATGTGTTTTTTGGATACCTTTCACCGGGGAAGCTTTACTGGACCATTCTTTTGTTTTCTGCTGGCGGTATGCTTCAACTTCCTCTTTAGGTAAAAGTATCAACGTTGTTGATGTCAACAACTTTACCACTCGCGTGAATTCCTCGGCATTCTGAATAACGTCTGTACTGGAGCTGAAAAGATTGTCTTGTTGAGTTGATGTTTGAAATACATTCCTTGCAAGTTTTACAGTCTTTTATTTTGTTCTGGGGGTGGAATTTCAACATTGAAGATTTTAGTCAGTTTTCGTTTTGTGTGCTCTTTCGTAGCTTCAGCTATTTCCGTGCATTTTCTTGATGAATAGTTTCTTTGCCCTGCCTTCACTAACGATGGTTTTTTCACAGAAGAAACACCAACTTCCGCAGCTGATTTATTCAGGAAGTTCAATTCTTCTTCAGGAGGTTCAAAGTCTTTATCTACTCCATGAAACATTTCTTCTTGCAATTCAGTTAGAGGCATTTTCGATATTCTCTCAAAACATTTAGAGCATAAAAAAATCATCACTAGAAACATTTTCACTTTTAAGCAGACCCTTAAATAAACCACTCGTGTTTCCGACCTGAATAAAGTATTTTTTTTTTTTGCTACTCTTATATATGACTTTTTTATGGATATGCACTTTATTCTTCGCTCCCCCAAAATCCAAAGACATTTCAAATTCTATCCTTTCCTCACAATCGCACAAAATTGTCTATTTTTTAGCTTAAGCTTGGTGATCTAGGTTCACTATTCGCTTGCCAGGTGGCAACTGAACAATAAACTCATCATCGACCTTTTATATAACAGGCTAAATAGAATTGAATGATCCAAAACATTTCAAATGTTTACATCGACTAATAAACTTTATATTCCTGCTACAAATAAAAATAGTGCTCCAAATGTTTCATTTGCCACCTGGAAATATGGCTGCATATGTCGAATATATAAATGAATATATATACAAATCTGTAATCATAATGACATATCAAAATTCAAAACCTGCAGATAATTTTTAGTTTATTTATACAAAATTTCTGGAGGTAAATAGTACTATTCCCCCCCCCCCCTGTTTCAAACTGATAAGAAAAATTTGTTTCACTCTCCCTTCCCGCAACTCTTTTATTATTGTTATTATTATTTCCCATTCTCTGTTTCCAACACCTGCCTTACACAGCTGTTGTTCTTTTTTTTTTTCATTTAATTTCTTGTGCCTCTTTCAAAAGATTTATGAAATAGTATTTTTTAAAGAAAATTGTAAGTGATTCCAGGGTTTTCTTCATTGCAAAGTATATAAATATCTATGAGTATCCTGCGATTTTTCTTTTTTTGCTGCACAGCTTCTTTGTTTTGTGCTGTACAAGTCACACATGGAGATAAAACTATAACTAAAAAAAAAAAAAAAACAAGGTTCTATGTACCCCCCATACGCGTACCCAGTAGTGCCTAATACTATTTTTTCACTACTTTGAAATAAAATTGGGGGAAAAACCCATCCTAAGTAGCATTTGATAATGTTTAGGATACGCAGTAGGCTGACCAGTGTTGGTGCGATTTCTGCAAAATTCCTCGAATTTTTAAAATTGCTCTAAAATCTGTTAAACGCAAAAGTGGAAGCTCCCGTTTTCAGGGAATGTAGTGTTCAACAGTACTGATAAATAGTAAAAAAGAAAAAATTTTTGAGATTGGCATTTTTGAGAAAAATCAAAAAGATGATCAAATTTTTTTATTTTTCAAAAAATTGTGAAAAAAAAAAGTTATGCACGAATTTAAAAATGCTGCATATCTTTGCAAACAGAAAAAAATAATCTTTTAAATAAAACCAACTGCAGCAGAATATGTCGTACCGTTACAAAGAAAAAGCACTTTAAAAATTTTCTCGAAAATCGCAAGTGTGGAATAATGCCCGACAAGCCATCTTAGACGGCCTGTATCTCGGGCCAGGATTTTTTTTTTGGAAAAACCAAAATGTACGTATTCCTCATTTTGTTTGAATTTTAACATATGTTAAAATAAAAAAAATCGGAGACCATCAAGGTTCGACCCTGCCTGAATCGACATGGATTCTACCTGAGGTTTTCTTCAAATTTCCAGCATATAAATGTGAATATTTCTTTTTGTGATAAAAAATTTATCCATCATGTAACTGTGAATATCTTAAATAATTTGTAAAAATTCTTTAATGTTTACGGACGTTACTGATAATCAAATAATCCTATCAAAACTAACAATAAGATTTTTAGACTGCATTTTAAACATTAATGGAAAATAGTGTATATTTCTAAAGGAAACATACATCTTGTTTTAAGTGTTCAAAATAGTTTCACTTCAAAATATTATGAAACTTAACATCAATGGGGAAAAAATATTTTGATGAGCTTAAGATCTTCTATAAAGCTGAAATAAGAAAGACATATTTAGAAGGCTCTAAGTTTTCAAAAGATTTCATTAAATTAGTTTGCATCAAGAATTTTTGCTCATTTACGAAAATACAGCACATAGAGTTTTTTAATTTTAATTGTTACAAAACGTTTCGTGCATTTTAATTCTAGCATGAAAAAAAAAAAAAAAAAAAAACATGAAAAATACGCGCTACTGGTATTTTTAAAACACAGTATGTCATTAACTTATTGACTTACACCGCGAAAGCAGATAGTATACTTTTATAAATTTCCAAATGCAAATTAAAAACAGCATTACGAGTAATATGTCGGTTCTTAAGTTTAGAATTTTTTTCTTCTAGCTGAAAACTACTTTATAGCATATGATGTCATTTTAATTATGTTTGATGAGGCATAACACATACACAAACATCGTTGATAAATGAAATAAGCATATGGTTATGTTTAAAAGTATGCCTTTATACGTTGTTCATCGGCTAAATAAATTTTTGAATATGCAAAATATAGGATAAGGACAACATCTTCTGCTATCAAACCTAGGATGTATCAAGCTGGAAGTTACCACCCCCAAAGCCAGGGCTAAGACTGGAATAAGGGAGCTGGCGGTGTTTTGCATCTGGCATTTCTCGTATATGTGTAAATGTATGTCCACCAGTTTTGTGTTTCTCAGAAAATCTTCTATTGTCTATTTAACCCTTTATCTACTGACGGTACTTATAAGTACCAATCACTTTAAAAAGCTATAGCACAAGAACCATAACTCACATTTTGAATCTACATTGTAGAAATACTCTTTTAACTCTCCTTTTTCAAGATAGATAGCACTAGTTGTTCTAGGTTGATAAATTTTGCCAGAAAGAAAGCTATTTTCTAGCAGACATCTTGAATTTTTGCTGTCATTTTGCACGGATTGCTGCTCTCATCTTTTTCTCGCTACAAATATATAATATCAAACGAAAGGTAAGTGTTTTCTTTTTACTCATTCTGTATTGTCTTAGAACATTATCCACTCAATTCTTATAAGATATCAGTTTATGTAATGTGAATAGGGGTCGAATTATTCGGTGGTACTTATAAGTACCGCCAGTACACGTAGCACTTTTTTGAGCTTTCGGAGACAAATTTGCTTTCATCCTGTCCGTGCTATCTATGGTATTTCAGTTTGGTATAATATAATTATGGACTTTTAATATAGCAATATGTTTTAATATTCTTTTTGGATTTCAATTATATATATATATATATATATATATATATATATATATATATATATATATATATATATATAATATATATATATATATATATATATATATATATATATATATATATATATATATATATATATATATATATATATATATATATATATATATATATATATATGTATATGTATATGTATATATATATATATATTTTTTTTTAATTATAAATTTATTTATTTTTTACTAATACTCTAAAGAGCAATCAAAAATGTTAGTATCGAGCGTAAATTTGCTTTTGCATTCCGCAAAGAAAAAAAATGCTAGATTTGATTTTTTTATTGTGTGTGTGTGTGTGTGAAAATATGATGCACTTGACATAAACAATTTTCAAGCAATAGTAAAAGTATTCGATTCTTTTTTTTTTTTTTTAGAACACCCCGAAAGAAAAGTCTCACCATTCAGGAGGCTTTGGATGTCTTGAAAGACCTTCCGTCAGAAGGTAGTGATATCAATGATGATTCATCTGATGAAGAATTGCAAGATAATATAGTACAGCATTTTTCGTCAGATTCGGAAGATGTTGACTCAGTAACGGAAGAAGACTATGAGTGCAGAGATAAGGAAAATCAGGAGTCAAGTTCTGTGCATATAGAGAAATGCGCGATGAGAATATGCCGTCCCTTGCATATAAGCGCTGCGTTACTAAGGGATTACTTACAAAAGCGAAACCTCAACCAAAGCGAAAAGGGAGACCTAAATCTAATGGAGAAGAGCAAACTATTTGCGCAGAAAAAGAGAAGAAAGAGAAATTGTCTGTTTCCAATGATGTTCGATTAGAAAATAGAGAATGCCATTGCCCAACATTCGTGTCGGCTCGAGGACGTTGTGAACTATGTGCGATAAAAAATATTCAGTCCAAACCCCATTCAAAATGCTCAACTTGTGATGTTTTTTTATGCGTAAATAAAAAAAAATTGTTTTTATGTTTACCATTACTTGTAAATTTTTCTACCTTCATAATGTATAAATAAAATTGTCAATTTGATCATTTCTTTGCTTTTAACGATTTTTTTCTTTGTTATTTACCTATTTAAAGAGGTCAAATTTCAATAGAAATATCATCCGTAATTTTTTTCTTTTATGAGGAAATTGTTGCATAGTGTACTGACGGTACTTTTAAGTACCACTTTAATTAATTGGTTCTTACAAATTAAATTTCGCACCGGGGATATTTTTTTCCTTGAATATCCTTTAACTAGTAGTATGGCAGTTAAAAAAATATATTTATTCAGAAATTTTCCGTAGTTCATAATGCAGTAAATAAAGGGTTAAGGTAGTAGTCTTACTTTTGTAAGGACAAAAGCAATGAAAGCAATAAAAAGTAGTTACGTAGGTATCATAATGGAGGAAAATTTAAAAAATGATATCTTTATGATTACATTACATATATTTCAACTTGCAATAACGTTTTGTAAAGTACGGCATTGTACGGTTCTAGATAGAAAATCAATAGCTTACACGTTACTTTCTAAGTATTCTTACTTATTTTTAGCAGAAAAATTTGACATGGAACACTGAGAAAAACTACAATCTTTTTACGAGTCTAAGAATAATTAAATCTTGGAAGTGTCGAAAATTCTTTTAAGTTAGTTGCCTCACATTTATTTCTGATTAATGATTATCCACCTAATTACACTTGATTAGCTACCGAACTCTTCGAAGAAATATTTCCCAAAACTATCCGCTCCCTTTTCTTCGAGCAATTGTTTTTAGAAAGGAAAAGGTTAGTATGTGTTAAGTTTTCGTACTTTTAACAAAATAAACAAAGTAAATTCAGTTTTTGCTAGGTGTGTACCGTTGATGATTTTATCATGTTTTCTTTATTTTTCTTCTTTCGTTCTTTTTAGCCAACTTTCTCGTTAAAGTAAATGAAAGAAGAAAAACGCATTAAAAAAGTGGCGTAATGCTTCATAAAAATATCACCAAGTCAAAAAAAAAAAAAAAAAAAGGTCAAAAATTAACAAAAAATAAATAAATAAATAAATATCGAAAAAATAAGAATTGGAAAGTAGGATTTTGAGACGTGGACAGATGTGTGCATGTCGGTCCGTCTGTTTGCCAACCCCTCCCCCATAATAAATTTTAAATAAACAGTCCGATTTCGACAATTTTTTTTCATGTTCTCAATCTCTCTTCTAGGAAACCTCATTCCTGTATTTTACTGTACGATTAGAACAATTTTTCGTTCAAATTTGAACCATTCAAACAAACTGCCCCGCTAGCCAAATAACTTCTGAGCTAACGGCGTAGTTTGATTATTACTTTTTTTAATTATTATTTTTTTTTTTTTTTTTGTTCGAAAAATCTCGGCGAGGAAACCTCATTCCCGTATTTGACATATAGAATTGAAACATTTTTCGTTCAACTTTGAACCGTTTAAACAACCTGTCCCCATAACTCTTCAGCTATATGTCCGATTTAAGCTTTTTTTGTTTTGTTTTGTTTGAAAGGTCTCGGCAAGGAAACCTCGTTCCAGTCTTTGACTTTTCGATTTGAAGAATTTCTCTTTCAACTTTGAAACGTTAAAAGAAAATTAACATTAGCGCCGAAGGGGAAATTTAAGCTCAATGTAGATCCCGATCGGATTTCCTTAAAACTAACTTTGTTAGAAAATAGTTTTCATGAAGAAAGTATGGAATTTGTTTTTCTGAATAAGCTCTTTCGAGGAATCAGATTCCGACTCTTCGACTCTGACTCCACAACCATGGCAGTGATGCAGTCTTGAGCGACTCCTGCCATTAGAATTTTAGAGCCTGCAACTCCGACTCCTCCTATCGACTCCGACAGTCGACTCCAATATTTTGATTATGACTCCTGAACCGTATCCTCTACTCTGACTCCGCAGTTATGGTACAAATGCAGGCTCGGAAAAAATTACCGACTCCTACCATTAGAGTTTGTTGCCTGCGACTCCGCCTACACGACTCCAAATTTTTGACTCCAACTCCGACACTGAACTCTTGACTCGGGCTCCGATTCCGCAGCCATTGCCGAAATGTAGGCTCGGAGAAAATGACCGACTCCTACTAATATAATTTTGGAACCTTTGACTGAGACTCCACCTATCGACTGAGACTGAACACTGACTTTTCAACTCCAACTCAAAATTTTGGACTCTAACTCTGACACAGCAAACATGGCAGTCATGCAGACTGTTAAAAAATGACTGACCCCTAAATTTTTTTTGATAACAAAAATTGTGCCTTTGAGAAAAGCATTATATTATGTAAAGAAAAATGTATCGATTTATAATCACTGGCAACGGATTAAAAATAAAATTGGAGACATTTTATTTAGGAATGAGTTGCTTTGTTTGATAAAATGTGGGATTATGTGCTTTCTATTTTTAACTCGTTTTTTCAGAACAATTAAGGATTTTTTCTACGAAAAACCTATAATAGCTGCAGTGCTTTTAGGATGCTACACTTTTATTAATTCTTTCGTTTGCTTTTTACGTGCTTTCTTCATCAGATGAGAGAGGCATATTTTGTTTTTAGAAATCAGCTTTATGTGATAAAAAGGTATGTTTGACATAATTTCAGTCTCATTTAATTAGGAAACTATTGATCAGATACTAAAATTTCGATGTCTTTATACGGGTAAGTGGGCTTGTTCAACTCTTGACAGAACTTTCTTTTTTAATACTATTCAACAAAAGTATTGCTTTTAGTAGCTTTTGTAGAAACATTGCTTGAGAAAATGGGTTGAATAACATACATTATTTCTATGTTTTTTTTTCTTTTCTTTTGAATACAAATTGATTATTACCTTTAAAATAAAAGCCAAGAGCCACGGCGGGCTGTTTGCAACTTCGTTGTCCGATACCTCTCTCCTATAAACCTTATAAAAAGTATACTACTCCGAATCATATTCATCGCCCCCTGTCCAACTCTGCCAAGGACGGAGAGACCCTTGCTATCGACTAGGCTGACCTGACCTCTCGTAAGGCCCGGGTCACTCCCCCTTCTTTTTTAGCCTACTTTCCCGTTAAAGTAAAAGACGGACAGAAAAAATAAAAATAAAGTAGCTTAACCCGCTATGTCGAAAATGAATTTATTAATGATTGTTTATGCATTTTTTCGTTTTTTAGCTGAAAATACATCAAAAATCATTTTTATCGAGTAAAAAAATTTGAAAATTTGGGAATCTAAGCCTTAAGGTCCCCAAGAAAACTGTCTCTGAATGCAGGTATCATCTGTCAGCCTCTCAGCAAAATACAAGGAGTGGTATTTAAAAGCTTCAGTATGATTACAACCATTTAGGATTCATAATACTAAATTAATATAAGCGGGACTTCAGAGTACCGTCGGGGCATAAAGAGTTAATGCATCTTACAAATTTACAGAAAGAGTCAAAAAGGAGTTCAAACAATTAAATAAATATCGAAAAATTAAAAATTGGAAGTTTGGGTTTTGAGATGTTGAATTTGTGCATCGATCGATCTGTCTGCCCCCCCCCCCCATTCCCCAATAACTATTGAATGAACAGGCCGATTCATTTTTCAGCCCTGACAAAAATGCAGGCTCGGAAAAAATGCCCGACTCCTACTATTTTAAGAGCCTTCGACTCCGACTCCGACGGGCGACTCCAACTTTTTAAAACTGACTTCGCAGCAATGCCAGAAATGCAAGCTCGGAAAAAAATGACTGACTCTTCCTATAAAAATTTTGGAGCAGATGATTCCGACTCCTCCTATCAACTCCGATTGACGACTCCAACTTTTTCACTCCGACTCCTCGACTTTAACTCTGATACTGAATCCTTGAATCTGGCTCTGACTACGCAGCATATTCGGAAGAAATTAACAACTATTACTATTAGAATTATAGTTTTACTCTGACTCCGCCTATCGAGTCCTTCTTTTCAACTCTAACTCTGAAACCTCAACTCTAACTTTGACTCAGCAAATATGGCAGAAATGCAGTCTGGGAAAAAATGACTGACTCTTATTTTTAAAAGAAAGAATTGTGCAGAGGAATTTTGTTCATTTATTTATTTGTTTTATTTTATTTATTTATTTATTTATTTTTTTATTATTATTTTTTGGCAGACGATTTCTTTTGTAACAAAAATTATTCATTTAAGAAGACAATTATTTATTTATTTATTTTTAACTATTGGTCAGCGGATCAAAAATATGATTCAAGACGTTTTATTCATGAACGATTTTTTTCTTTTTTTTTTGATAAAATGTTTTTTTCATGTGCTTTTTATTTTTAATTCTTTTTTAAAAACGATTATGGAATGTTTCTATAAAAGAACTGTATTAGCTGCAATGTTTGAAAGGTGCTACTACTTTATTTATTCGTTCATTTATTTTTTATGTGTTTATTTTATCAGATATTATACAGGGTGTCCACTCCAATCGTGGACCAATAGCTAATTTCTAAACCGTTAGAGATAAGCATATAGTTGATTTAGGAAAAAATCTCCAAATTATGAAAGGCATTTTGGGTCTATTCAATGTTTTTCAAAAAATCAAATTTTGAAAGAGTTACGAAATTTAAATTCTTATACAGCCCCCCAGTCCTATCAATCATATTTAGTAAAACATTCTTGACACTGTAACGTTTAAAACTAAAAAAAAATCACTCCTCTACCACAAAAATTGACCGAGTTATGACGTTTTGAAAAATCAAGATTTTGCATTATTTCATGAAGTCATCGAGCGATCGCTTAAGGGACCGTATGCGAAATCCTTCAAAATCTTGATTTTTCAAAACGTCATAACTCGGTCAATTTTTGTGGTAGAAGAGTGATTTTTTTTTAGTTTTAAACGTTACAGTGTCAAGAATGTTTTACTAAATATGATTGATAGGACTGGGGGGCTGTATAAAAATTTAATTTTCGTAACTCTTTCAAAATTTGATTTTTTGAAAAACATTGAATAAACCCAAAATTACTTTCATAATTTGGAGATTTTTTCCTAAATCAACTATATGCTTATCTCTAACGGTTTAGAAATTAGCTATTGGTCCACGATTGGAGTGGACACCCTGTATATGCATTTTGTTTCTAGAAATCAGATTTAATTTCTGAAAAGGTATGTTTGACATAGTTTGTAGTCTCATATAATTAAGAGAAAATTGATTAAAGCTGCACAGTGCCAAAGTCGGTGTACGGAAAAGTAGGCTCGTTTAGTTTTTGACGAAACCTGTTGTTGCTGATAGATTTTCAAATGCACTTGCTAGTTTCTTTGGCATCTGAAATCCAATTACGTTATTATAACTGGTATTAGCACTAATCCTCGGTTTGACTGTTTAAATTCTTATTCATGTTGTAAAAGCTATTATTAAAATATTTTATCATTTCTGTAGCTGCTCACTGTTTTCATTCATGTAAGGAATTAAATTTTTTATGTAAGATAGTATCAGGAATGAAGTTGTGATTATTTCCCGTCCTGGAGCATAGATATATAAGTTACGTGCATTAAGTATTGTTTATCTTTAAATAAATTATTTACTCTCTACATCGCCTCTCGTTTAACCCAGAATAAAAAATGCCTAGTTTGTAATTTTGCACTTTCACTGCAGTATCACCACAATTTACACACAATAAATATTTTACTGCGTTGTTAACATTTCATAGGCAACAACTACTGCAAAAGACAAAATACGTTAAGTAGGAAAAATTAACGTAACAATTAAAAAAAGAAACTGTTTCTTTTTAATTTTAACTTAGCGGAGAAAATTAAATGTATCGACTTAGAGAAAGTAAATAAGCCATTAAACATGCAAAAACTGCTTGAGAAATTGCCGCTTAAAGTGTTAGGAATCTAATCAAACATAATCACTTCGATCATTATTTACGGGCTTGCGATGTAAGCTAAGTTGAACGAACATGTTTATTTTTTTGTTCAGTTACTTTTCCTACTCGAACTGCTTCATTACTTTGAGGGCCAGAAGGAAATTTGAGTACGTCTAGTTTGTTTTTGAAATTTCCAAATTCTTTCGACAAGCTTGTTTGGGATAAATTCATTTAATTGATGAAAATGCATTGATTTATTTTTATAGCTATAGTTTTTGTACATAAGTGTAGATCTCGGTAAACTTAATTATGCTGCAGTTTTAATGTATTGGAATAAATGGAGTTACACTAGATGTAAGAGTAAAAATTGGGTTTTGAAAGCATTTCAAGAAGCTTTAGTAATTTTAAAACTTAAACAGCTAAGGACATAACTGTTTTGGGTTAGCACATTTAGAAAATACACCCTTAATTTAGCAATAAGGAAGTTTAAACTTCGATTTGCTTTTGAAATTCACTAGATTGCACAAGAAGTCATATTGAGTGCTTGGGCTATACTGCCGTGCTAAGCGCAAAAGTGGTATCTGCAGTTAAGCTCAAACTGGGATATTACTCTTTAAAACTTTGCGCTACCATGTATTTGATTCAGATGAAACTTTTTCCGTATTTTTTAAAAAATATTTCCGCTCTTAAATGACCATTTAATTTTGTATTTGATAAAATCGTCCACAAAGAGCCATCTGGTGAAGATAGCTCAATTTTGTTAAGAAATGCAGATACGACTTTTGTGCTTAGCGCGGCAGTATATTTCGTATCACGCTGATTTAAATTAGAAATAAAAGAAGGAGGGGAGGGAAGTGACCAAAATTGTTAATAAACGTACTTTTTTTTTTTTAGAGTATGAACATTCTAATAAATTGTGTCATTTTATATACGTAATGGTTCTTTCGTATTAAAATCAAAATGCTGTCAAAATCGCTCTTTGGGAAATCTAGCTTTAAATGCAAATATTTTTGACATTTATAAGAATGGGATTAAAAGTTAAGATCAACACGTTTAATAGTTTTTTTAGGTCTTTCACCTAGTGTATATATATTTGATAATCATTTTCTGATAAGGAGTCTATGCATATAAGCAGAGTAAGCAAATGAAGTTTGTAGAATTATGACACAGAGAAATGGTAATTAATTACTTTGGAGGTTCAAAGCAGAGGGAAATATCCGAAGTAGGAGATTAAATTACCTAGGATTCAAATCATATTTTCCTTACAACACATCTCAGCAGCGTACCTCGGAAGGTAATTAATTGAATGATGAATGAAAGTACGATTTCTGGGAAGTGAAGGTTTCACGTGATTAATAGGTGATTATAGCATGCATTCTTTGAAAAGGTTTACACTTCAAGTTCCTTCATCAGTATAATTAAACAAAAATGTTTTTGATTGAATTAGTTTGAAAGGTTGACATTTCTGGTTCCTTGAGATGTAAGCTTTAAATTTTATCAAGACTTAACATATTTGTATAACTTCAATGCTAACAGATTAAAGTATTTAAACTTCAAGAAAATGCCTGTAATCAGAATTCTGTTTAAGAAAATTAGTTTCTATTATATTTTCCTTTTTAATTTTTTTTTGGGGGGTTGAAAATTCAGTCGTCGCATTGAGGTAACAAAAAACAAGAATATTTATTCATTAAAATATGCAATCATACCTGCTTGATGAAAATAAGGCTCATCTGATCTTTAAGTTTTCAAAACACTTTTGATTTATTGGGATTTATCAGTTGGCAAATAATGTATTAAAATTAATTATGATGCATTTTTTTCATGTTTTCTGTCAATTCATTTGAAAAGTTGAAATTCACAGATCTGTAATGTGTCATAATCACAATGATGTTGGTTCTATTAGCAGCTCTTAGCGCTTATACGAAATTATCATAATTTATTGTTTTTGAATTTTTAAATTAAATAGAGAAGTTGGCAAAAATAATTGAAAATTTTACTACTTAATGTTATCAAAATAATAACAATGATATTGAAATAAAAATAATAATAAAAAATAAATGCATAAAAGTAATTCAGAGCAATGAAGTTAATTTAGTTTAGACTTACAGTTACATTGACATCGGTAGGATAAAATATTGTGTTAGCACCTCGCAATATTTTAAATAGTAATCACTTAAGCCCCTAGTTACTAACCATTGTTTTTACCATTTTTCTTACGTTCTATAGAAAAAGAAAATAAGATGCATGAAATTTACTTAATCGCTTGGAGGGATAAAGTCAAAACACTTGTCTTCAACTTAAATGATATATTGACTTACCCAAGCCCTCAGAGATAAGACAAGCACATAAGCAACAAAAACAAAAGACACATGTTTATGACACTAGATATCCTATAAAAGAAACCAAGAGCAAAAAATAGTAGAGATCCTCTCAAGATCTTGACCTGAAATCTGACAACTTTGATCGTTAGAGACTATGATAGAATAGAATATGTGCTGGTGGCACGCTGAAGTGTCAATGGATGTTGTTCGTTAGAGGTTGTAAGGTGTTTCTTTTTTCTCTCTACTTTTTCTGTTAGAAATATTAAAACTTTTTTTTCCAGGAACAATTTCGCTTCAACTTTCATATTTTTTTCTTTCTTTTAACACATGTTCTCATACTATGCTTTACAAAAAAAAAAGAAAAAGGCAATTGATTTTTATGTAGAATATATGCGAAGTTATATGTTGGTAAAATGAAAAGGAACGTAATTTCTGTATAAAATTTTATTCAGAAAAAGTATATCCTTGAGGTTTTATTGATGAAGTTATTTTTTTGGGAAGTCACATTTAGTTGAAAAACTAAATTTTAAAGTAATTCTTTAATGAATTAAGTATCTCAAATGCAGCCAAAATTAGAATAAGTCTCTTAAGTGATGAAATAGGTAATCAGGCATTAAATGCACGTTGAGGGTTTATTTTTTAAACCTAAATAAAGAAATTTTTGTTTTAAGATAGATGTCTTATATTAACAAATACAGTTCATACCTACATAATGCAATTTTTTTCTGTGATAATCCGAATTAGTAAGGCAGGCAAAGTAGGTTCTACGAATTTCTTAAGATCCACGGTAAAAGCTTCTATTGAGTAAAGAAAAAATGGAAAAATAAACAGTGGTACTCCGGGAGTGACAACAGAATTGAAAACTTGAACAATGACGTGCATATTTCTTGAGCATTTAGTGGCTTTTTCTTTTTCCCCACCTCAAAAAGTACCAACATGCATGTGCATCTATGTACGTACGCACACAACATATCTACATACTTATATGCAGAGGCGTCAGTAACGGCAAGGCTTCACTAGATAGCGTCTTATACAGGCTGTTTCATTCGATCAAAATCCTTGGGATAAAAACGGTGGTCTTTGTCCAGTGACATCTATCAAATTTTATGGTAACCTCATTATATACAAATCAGATAATAAAAGACAAAATTAAAAGTTAATTTGTTGGCGACAATTTTACAATTTGGCATTCAATTCTATTTTAGTATATTTAAACGTTATTTAATAGCTTGTTTTATTTGTTGATTTATTCTGAATTTTAACACCTTATTTTAATTAGTTAGCGAAGTATTTTTCATTTTAATTGATTCTAATTATTAATTAACTATGAAACGACTCTGGCACCGCAGAGCGATAAATGGCGAAATCTATTCGCTAAGCGAGCCAATACTACCAACGGGATGCCATAGAACTTTTTAAAATTCATTCCTTAGTTCGCCATGATACAGTTGGTCGTCGCAATATTGTAGTTTTGTTTATTTTTTTCGTACTTGTATTGCTCTTTAGTACCAAGCTATTATATATGCTCATTTCGTTGTTACTAAAAAAATTAATATGTTTTGTTGTCAATCGTCTTTCCGTTGTACACCATCGCTTCATTACGGTACATTTCATTCTGGGGCATCAAAATGAAAAAGTGAAATGTCTCGACGAATAGATTCGCCATTTATCGCTCTGATGCGTCAACGCCATCAAAATGAACATCTGAACTTTTGCGTAGCAATTAAGATCGTGTGAGCAACAATAATGAAACAAAATAGTAAATTAGAACAATATTATTTCATTGCTACATTTTTTATTTATCGTCGGTGAATTTAAGCGTATATTTTATTAATGCAGAGATGTCAAAATTGAACGCCATTGCTATATGTTGTTAATTCGAAGAAAGTAAACAGATGAATGAATGTCGTATGACTGAATCATAAGTTGTGACCAACTTTACCTGAAAGGGGAATTTATTTCCCCTAAAAAGCAGTACTAATAAGGCCTTCGGCATCAATTCACTCTGTACTCCACTTCAGTTAACTATATCAATATTTTTTAACCCTAAAAGATAGGATAAACATCGCTTTTTACAGCAGAAACAATATGCTAATAAATGTAAACAAACATTTGGGTGGTCCTTGTTCAGTGCTCTCTAGCGGGCAAATCTTTACCATTGATGTTCTGAGTAATGATACAGCCTGTATAAAACGCTATCTAGTGAAGCCTTGGTAACGGTAACAGTGTCGCAAGTTTAATTGTTTTTCGCCCAGCGAACAAAAGTGCCCAGCGAGCCCAAAGAAGTTTTCACTTCAGAAAAAAAAAACTTTGATTACCGGAGAGATCGTCAAATAATGAGATCGAGTTGATCTCATTGTTTTGAGATCGTCAACTAATGGTGTCATGTTTTGATATGGGTTTATAAAGTTATGACAGTTTGTGACAAAGAGGAGGGAGGGTGTTATAAGAAGTAAGAAATCTCACTTCTTAAGGACAATATGCTCATGTAAAACAGTGTGACATATGACACGTGGAAAGGAGGGCTACAGTCACGTGTAACATTTTGTGCCATATTGGTGCATGAGGATCTAAGTTTTAGGAAAAAGAGTCGTGACATCATTTAAGAGCAGCCTATTGCTTCCTTTTAAGTTGGCAATCGTATATAAACCCACGAAAGAAAGAGTGGTCCGCGTTTCATGTTACACTTCTCATTAAAGCAAATACAATTTTCTTAACTAACGTTCTTAACTAACTTTCTAAACACGATGCTAAATGGGTGACAGGATTTGATTTGTTTTAATAAATTTCTCTGTTTCTTTTTGAATATATTGAAATGATAAATTCAACCCCATTTTATTACTAAATCAGCATTTATGATAATCCCTGTTGGAAGCATCCTCGAATTCAATTTTTTATAACAATTTTTAAATTTTATGAAGATAACGTCTTCGTGGAGTTTCTTAGCAGCTTCTTCCGAGTCGTTTTGTTTATACAGAACTGATAGTGTTTAACAGTATGGTGGGGGGGGGGGGATGGGTAGTGCGGGGGTGGGTATATAAACAATTGAGATAAAGGTAAAAATAAAATTGTTCTGTAAAAAACAATCATAAGTACCATTTACAATTATACCTTATTTAATCCTTTGATATTGCCTATAAAAGGTGCTTCGTGCTAGAAAAAGACTATGTTCATTGTTAGGGTTTGAAAGTTTTCAACTATTAAAATTCAAGAAAAATGAAAGATCAGTATAAGTCATACCTATGGGAGCAATTTTGAACTTGAAAGGTTTTTATTTCAATATCTTATCAGTACAAAATTGTTTGAAAGAATTGATTTTCTAATCCAAATTAATAAGGGTATACATTTAAAATGAAAAATGTTCCCAATAGAGCATGAGTTAGCATTCAATGTCAACCACTTAACTCAGAAATTTAAATTATATTGTACTCAAAAAGGACGAGAGCTATTGGAAAACAATTTAGAAAGATCAATAAAGAAGGTATGATTAAAATGAAAGTAATAGCAAATTGAAATCTTCACAAATAATTGAATAGGGGATTCTCTCTATTTTTTTTCATTATTTTTTTTTTTTTTTTGATTTTAAAGAGAGCTCTCTATAGAATGATTTTTCAGTATAAAATAAGAAAAAACTATTAGGAGAATGATAGTTACATTCTCAGATGTATGCATAGTTTTCTAAAATATAATAATTTTTGTTCAATGCATGAATTTATAAGAGGACATAAGTTTTCAATTTTTTCTTTTTTTCCAGCATTAAAAAGCATTTCTGTATGTTCTAAAGTGACCGGTTGAAATTATTATAACTTCCATGCTAAAAGGGATGCAATTGCGCTTTTATCGAAACTTTTCTAATTTGTCAACAGTCATTACAATAGTTTACAGCTATGGGTTTGCTACAGGCTAGTCATTCTTTAGAAACTTGAATACTAATATTTGAAAACCAAATGCGGGGGGGGGGATGCTTATAATTGCAGTTATTGAGATAGTGCATAAAGTATTAAAATAACGTGTTTAGATTTTTTAATTCATTAGAGTCAGCCGAAGATATCTGACTCTATCTCTCATCTAAAATTTAGGAAGAAAACTCATTTATAAACCAAATATCATGATTTTTAAACAGGAAAAAAAAAGAAGAAAATAGTACAATGTGCGAGGTTTTAAAATTTAAAATACCAACACATGAAGATAATATGCTACTCTTAGAGTTTATACTTATCTCAAACATAGCATTAATTATTCAGTTCAAAACTAGTCGTCTTCCTCAAAACAATAAACAGCAGAATACATTTTCTTCCGAAAACTAATTTTATTCTCTTAGACACGAAGCGTTGAAAAACGTTTGGTTTTAACTTCTTTTTCATAACTGAATGTACTAAATTCGTTATTTAACCAAACCGATTATCTTTATCATGAAGAGTCATTTCTTTTTTACCTGCGAACGAGAAACTTGTCTTCGCTTCGAAATAGTATTTTTAAAAGCACCGAGTTCTCGATAAAGAAAAGCTAGGCGCCAAACATGTTGACAGATCTTGAGTGTTCTTCAGGCGTACATCGTCCTTGCCTGTTGTTTCATGGCTGAATGCAAGTTTTCTTTCCAACTATGCATCTTTTTTTTTTTTTTTTTTCCTGTGACAAAAACATAACAGGCTCGCTTCGGTTCAGTGCCTAGGTTCAAGTTTTTTGAAGCGTTCAAAAAAAAAAAAAAAAAAAGAAGAAGAAGATTTTTAAGACACTAAAATGAAAAAAGGCTCTTTTTTGGAATGTATTCTTTTAGTTGTGAAAGCTCAGAAAATATAAAAATTTACTCGTCTAGTCTTGCGCTTCCTTATGGGAAAAAAACAAAGATTCGGAAGAAAGTAATGCTTGGCATAACACGTTGTAGGGTGTAAAGTATGGATACATATTTTTTTGAAAAAAAATTTTATGGATAAATATTTTTTTGAAAGATTTCTTAGAATAAGTGCATTCTTATCAGTTTATAATGTAAAAAAACTAAACTTTTCAAGCAAAGAATTCCTTTACATACTTCTTAGCACATTTTGCAATCGCTTGTAAACCATTTTAGTTTCATTTTTGGCAATGTAGGAAGGAATAGGGTAGGTTGGGCGAAGATAATACGTGTGGCACTCGGGAACTATTTTAAATAATGGGTGTTATCAGTTTGCTGTGAGTGATATTTTAATGATCATATTACTCAGAGAATAACTAGTAATTTTAAATTCACAAAAGTTTCTTGTCCTATTTGTGCAATACAAGTATATCAAATTGAAGTATAACACATAAATTACTCAACAATCCTGTTTCAACAACTTGACTGCAGCCTGTCATACACGTACTTCAGATTTATCTCAGACAATGTTACATACCACCATAAAAATATTTTAGAAAAAAATATAAGATAACAATACTTAGAAGTAAAACGTAAATTGTGAGACGCAATGCACAAACAAATGTTTTGTAAATCATTTTATTTAAAAGAGTATAATTGTATACAAGTAAAATGTAAAAAAAACGTTTATCACAATTGCAAACCAACCAAACATAAGACATATACCAAAAAAAAAGTTAATAACAATAAAACACCTTCTCATACGAGCATGCAGGAGACACAAAAGCATACAATCGATGCACATAAATAGCTCTCGTTAAAATTAATAGGAAGAACTACAAGTAGGCTTTAGATCTACACGGCAAATACGTAGTATTGTACTTTGATGTTAAAGGATTATTATATCAACATGTTTTTCAATTTAAAAAAAAGCAAAAAAATGAATAAGTCATTCAAGTTCTGCTTACCATATAGGAAAAAAATCTCCAACCGTACTTTAATAAAGCGAATTCTATACCTAAATATAAAGAAAAAGAGTAATTAAATGAAAATAACATCGAAAAGGGCTGAATAAAGGCCAATTAAAATAGGGATATAGTTATATATATAGTTATATATATATACTTATCAATAATCGGAAATAATTTACATGGTTATAGTGGAAAAAATATTTAAAAAAACTATTAAAAAAAGAAGACAGTACTTATAGTTAAAATTGTAGATTGTTTTTTAAAAAAATACATTTTCTAATATCTCTAAAACAAGCGACATCTAACTCTTTAGTTAAGCCACAACCTCTGAAAATAATTTTCCCATAGCCAATTGATCACTTTGCCCGAGTTTGAACATAGAAGTTTCTCTTTAAGAGTTTACAAGTGTAATGTAAGAATTCAGTTTATGAATATTTATTGTACATTGCACTTAAGAATATTCTGAAAAATAAATAGCTGCCTCAGAAAGTAAAACAATACAACATCTTTGTTCGATCCATTACAAAATATGACTGCTGTTTAAAAGCAATAAATAGATTTAGAAACTAGGAACAAATATCGGACAGATACATTTCTTTTTAACTACATGAAAAAAGTATTTTTTTCGCTGCAAACTTCTCAAAGAATTGCATTGAGAAAATGTCTTGCAAGAAGAACTATTTTCTCGGCACATCTGAACACGATTCTCCACTATTTCCGTAATGAATCGATAGATGGCGCTTCTTGTTTTCAATAGTAGTCTTTTGGGTGCTCTTGCAACGGCATACGGCAATCAAACAAGCTGTGAATCCACATATTTCTGCTAAGAAAAATCCCCCACCTAATAAAGCAAACATAGTGGGATCGAAACAGAATATTTGCTCATTATTTTCAGGTTTCTGGCCGAATTTGTGAAACAGCCCTTCAACATTCAAATCTGAAAATAAATAAATAAATAAATGAATAAAATGAATACATAAATAAGAATTCTGACAATAATAAAGAACATAATAAAAGGCGATGATTAATTTTATTTATATACTGGATTTTTTTTTCCATTTACGTGAAACCTATTTTATGAAGATATGGTCAATAGCACAAATTACTAGGACAAAAAAAAAAGGTTGTATGTTCTCATTTTCTCAGTTTGTGATTTTTCCAGTACTTTCTTGAATAACTTAAATGTTTAGCCTGGGTATCTTTTAAAACGGATCGAATTGTAGTTTTGTAAAATAGAGTAAACTCCAGAATTTCATATCTCATACACTTTTCAGGTAATAACTAGTTTTGCAAATGATGAAAAGCTGTGTTTTAGTTTAAAAACTGATTTTATTTCAGGAAAAAAATATTTTCGTTTGGATTAGCAATTTTTTCTGCTTTGAAATCATAATATTTTTAGCACTAAAACTCGTAGAGTTTACAAATTGCATCATTAAGGTATTAATACAAACATTCTGTTAGTTCCATGCCGTAGATGTAAAAAAGGTTCAAACTTCAAAAATTTACCATTGCTAATTACCTTTGTTCTCTTTTCCCAAAACATGTTCTTTTACTTCTATACAACAATATGCCAAGGCACAGTTTTTTCTTCAGGTAAACCAATCCAAGATAAAAACTATTCTATTGCTTACAGGAAAACAGCAAATATTTCAGCCGTTTCCAACTAAGCTATTAACGAAATCAAATTTTGTTTGGACATAAATCTGCTTTCTACTTCTACAAAACGAAAAGATAATTGCGGAAGGAAAAGCATAACTACACAACATTCTGAGAGGATGAGATAAAATATTTATTTGCAATATAGAAAAATATGTTCTACAAGGTTAAATCCAGTTAGTTCAAAAAGTTTGAATTGATTTGAAAAAAAAAAAAAAATCAGCTTTAGAATGCTTGCATGTGGTAAATGGTTAGGGCATCATTTTGTGAATAACTTAAAACGTACCGAGACAATAAATAATAAAACGGGGTTCAAGATAATTCACACATGATGTTTAAGGACTAACTAAAAAGAAGTGACAAGATTACTTATGCATTATTTTTCGTTTTTGACTCAATTTTTTTAAGTCTTAAAAACTATATTTGAAAATTTCACACGTGCTTCTCAGAGAAATTCACATTTGAAAATGAGGCAAAAAAAAAAAAAAAAACTTTCGCTTGGGAATGTTTTAGACTTAAATATAATCGTCATTGCATTGTCGAAAGTGTAACATATCTTATTAACCACCCTGCGATTGGGCAGTCCCAGGAATACATGTTAAATGGACGACATATCTCGTTATAAACTGCAAGGTGGTTAAAGTAAAAGAATGATTAACGAATTTCGTTACAACTAGATTTTCCTAGGAGTAGTACAGGTAGTCCAAAAAATAACGATCAATTTCCAAAAAAGCTTTAACTCATTAAATTCTTTCACAGATGTTCGAAGAAACCCTATCCTTGGAAGAAAGAATAACCATTTTTGTCTGGAACTTGGATGGTGAAACACACGAAGAAGCGCATTTGCTGTACCAGCAAAACTACGGAACACACGAATCGGTCCAATGGCGGATGGAAAATATCATGAAGTAATATCAGCGTCTGACGATACTGGTTTGTCTGAATTTGTTCACAAGTACTTCGATATTTGCCCTTGCTCGTACTTTCCGTATATTCGCTGGAGCAGCTTTTCATATGTTTTACCACACAGATTCTTTATTCAAAGGACAATATTTCTTTAAACATTTGTAGAATCAATCTGAATTTTAGTACGTTCATAGACAGGAGTGCCCCCTCCCCCCAAACTTTTCACAACACTCTTATGCTCATTTATTCTTATGTTTAACCCTCTTTTTATTTTATTTATTTATTTAATATTATTATTATTATTTTTTTTTTGAATAACTATCATTTTTTTACATATTATTAACTTTTTAAAAGTACTAATTATGGGCAGAACAGAATCGCTTTTTCCCCTCCAGATATTCCAAGCAGACACACAAGACATAAAAATAAGTAATTAAATAAATAAATATATAAATAAATAATAAATTAAATAATAATAAAGATATAATTTAAATAAAAAATTATGAATAATTAAAATTAAAAAAAGTTAAATTAAAAAATAATCAATAAATACTTTAAATAAATAAATATACTAGTTTAAAAATCCCCCCCCCCCAAAAAAAAGAAAATTTGATGGCGCAATTTGCGCCCTAATCCTCCATGTGGGCACCCCTGTTCATAAAAATGGATCGTTGTTTTTGAAACATCGAGCATATGAATGCATTGAGTTCATACAACTGGTTAAAAAGTTATGTTAGTCTTCAGCTTCTTTGATGTGACATTTTATTATTTTTTAAGCTTGTCTAAACGCAGTTGTAATCTACTCCATTGTTGCAATTTGATCTCGGCCCAGTAATCTACTATGGCATAGACTATAAAACAATAACGCAATCAAATGGTTCTCCTTTCGTACGGTTCATGGGAGGAACTAATCTTCCTCCCCGCAGCTCTACTATAACATTATACGTTATTTCAATTTCAAACTCATTTTTACTCATTCTAGGGAATATATCAAGCATCAAAGACAGTGTGCTGTTTAAGAAGTGTTATGTGGTAAAATCAGTGTCAGTATGAAAAAGAGAGAGACAGGTGGAGGAGAGACAAAAAGCTCTCTGGATTATGCTATAGGCAATTTGGGAAATGCAATTTCATGTTTATGTAAGCGCAGCGTCTAAAATGTCTTAAGTTTTGATTTTGACATCGTAATTTTTAATTGAGTCAATATTTACTTTATTTTATGCTTTTTTTTTCAACTAAGCTGCTTCTTACCGATTGGAGAAGGCGCAGTAACTGGTGATGCGTAGTTCTCAGGAACAATTGAATTTGACCCTTGAAAATCTTCTGCTTGTATAGCAACGCTTTTCGATAGTGTAGTAGTTGCAAGAACTGAATGATCAGATGATCTTTTTCTTCTTCCAAAAGACGAGACAGTCTCCGTATCGTCGTCTCGTCTTCCTGTTGGAATCTGACACAAGACCTAGAGGGCGAGAGCATCGTTTCCCTTTTAATTAACGACAGAATGAAAACTACGCTATCTTCATGTCATCTATAAGCTGGTTGCTGTTTAAAGCATAATATGAGAAAACTGGAGAAAAGGAAAACTGACTGATTTTTTAAACATTCAACACCAAGAAATGCAAGTAGATTTATCCTCATTTAAACAAACAATGCATTGAATAAGCCCTCAACACAATGCAAGATGTAATATATTTAAGAAATAAAAGCTGTTACCTTCGCGAAAAATATATTTTTGATAGAAAATAAGTAATAGTCATGAAAAAGTATGGAGGTATGGCTTTGATCATTTCGGGTTTGAAGCCTATCGCCACTAATTTAGCGCTAAGTACATACTGAGTGCAGGTAAATTAAATATAAGAACCATATTCTTAGTCTTTGGCAATTGCTATTTTGCACGTCCCCTCCTCTTTAAATACTGCCATCAACCAAAATTGTGGGGATGATGATGGTGCAGCTAACTACAAGTCAAGGACAAAAGTTGGACTCTTGTACATATTGAAGCAATCGACCGCTCTCTTTTGTCTTAATTCGAACTCGTTATTTACATTTAAATCTGCTCTTCAAGTTTTGATAAGGCATATTTAAACCATACATATGGTCTCCTTTACGTGTGGTAACATCAATGTATTGACACGAAATATATTTAGGAAAGAATTTAGAACACAAAGGGAATGTTTAAGTGCTACATGAAAAGGGCAAGGATCTTCCAGTTAGTACTTTTAACAACGTCGACAACAATTAAAATAACAGGACTTTAAACTGAACTTTGATGCATATGTCATTATAACTCACCGGTTTACAGTTTTCAAGGCAAGTTTCAACTTCTGCTTCCAATTCCAGAAGGCTGCTGCCAGTAAAGGTGAAGGCTTCCAAGTAACCTTCCAACGACTTGCTCTGAGGCTCAATCGTTCGCACTTCTCTCATCATCTTTGCTTCAACAGGACACCTGCAAATGTATAATCACAATTATAATTAATATTAAAGGTATACTAGTTTCTTACTGCAAGATCAAGATTTATCTTGAAGTACGTTAAGTAAAGATAGGGTAGTTTATTTGAAGTAAGATCACTGTAATCTTACTTAAATTACAGAAGTTATTTTCAGACAAATTAAAACACGTTTTGAAGAAATTTTCTGTACCTAATAATGTGCAATTTTACTTTTCATCACAATTTCGGATCATGTAAAGTAAGAAAAGATGAACTAGGCAATAAAGCCAAACTTGCTTGGGATTTTTGTTTTTTTGCTGTTTTTTCTCTATTTATCAGTCCACATTTTTGAATAAACCTAAACAAAATTTATGTGGTATCGTAATCTTATTTCCTCTTACACTGCTCGACATTGAAAATGCAACACCAAGAAGGAGTGGTCAGAAAAATTGATGAAATTTGGTAAGAAGACAGATACAGCATGGAACAATGAGTGATATTTATTTCAAAATAAATAAGCAAAATTTAGAGCGAGGACGGCGTCGGCTCAGTAAGAAGTAGGACCACCGCGGACAGCGATGCACGAAGAAACACGTCTAGGCATGGAGTCAATAAGCCTGCGGATGGTGTCCTGAAGGATGGCACTCCATTCCCTTTCAACCATTTGCCACAGTTCGTCCTCTGAACGAGGCAGTGGCAGGTTCTGCAAACGGCGTCCAATCACGTCCCACACATGTTCGATTGGTGACAAGTCAGGAGAGTATGGTGGCCAGGAAAGCATCTGTACACCTCGTAGAGCATGTTGGCTGATTCGAGCACTGTGAGGCCGGGCGTTATCCTGTTGAAAAATTGCATTTGGCAGACCCTGAAGGTAGGGGATTGCCACCGGTCGTAGTACCTTATCTACATATCGTTGTGCCTTCATAGTGCCCCGAATACGAACTAAAGGTGATACGGAATTGTATGCAATAGCGCCCCAAACCATTATGCCACGTTGTCGCGCTGTGGGGCGTTCCAGGGCCGTGGTGGCCCGATCGGTAAGGCATCGGACTCGTGTCCGGAGGGACCCGGGTTCGAAACCCAGCCGATCAAAGATCCACCGCCTTGATTAATGGTGGCTGGGAGGCGTTAAAAATGTCGTGGTCACAAAGTCCTCCAAGTGAAACGATACCTCTGGGGGTGCTGGGCCCTAGGGTTTGCTCGACCCTAGGTTCTGGTTCAAAATTAAGAACAGAGCGCTCTTCAGGGCCCTATCCCGGTTAAACCACGAAGCTGTGGTAGGTACGGGGGACCCTGGAGAGTGTGATGGTGATGATGTGGGGCGTTCCACAGTTACTGCCGGATTCGATCTTTCTCCACAACGACGCCACACACGTATGCGATGACTATCGCTTTACAAACAGAAGCGGGATTCATCTGAGAACACTACGGTTTGCCATTCTGCCATCCACGTCGCTCTGGTCCGGCACCATTCCAAACGTTGGAGTCTGTGCTGTGAGGTCAATGGCAGTCTTATTAGCGGGCGCCATGATTGCAGGCCACGTGCAACCAGTCGACGGGAAATGGTTTTGGTCGACACAGGAACATCCAGGGTACCTTGCACGTGCTGCAGAATCGACGTACAAGTGACTTGCGGGTCCGCCACAGCTTGTCGGTGAATCCGTCGATCCAAGCGGTCTGACGTCACTCTGGCTGCACCTGCACCCCTCAATGTGGCTACATTTCCTCTTTACAACCATCTCCGACACAGCCGATGCACAGTGCTTGCATCCATGTGGGTATCAGCTGCAATTTGACGTATGGACCAAAGTCCTCTTCTCAGTACGATCACCATACCCCTTGTAAAGTCGTCTATATGCTGGAAATGTCTTCGTTGAGGACGGCGTGGCATTTCCTCCTATCACACGTATCCTTCGAGACAAAAACCAAATTTCTCCGATAATTAGTCTGGCAGAAAAACCAACATGAACATAGCCCACTTTTCAACTTCATTCTCTTATATCTTACTTCACGTGCGTTGGAGGGCTGGGCATTTCATATCATTTGCATAACTCAGTGACGTGCGTCTACGGTAAAATTTGCATGAATTTCTGACCACTCCTTCTTGGTGTTGCATTTTCAATGTCGAGCAGTGTATTTCCTAATTCTTAGGTTCCTCGTCTAAGCAAATAGAAGTATATCCTGGCAAAGATATATAATTATTATTTTTATCCTTAGTAGCTAACGGAATAGTAAATATCTAGCAGTGTTTCATTGTATTCCGCACGCTAAATTACAATGGAACCCTTCAAAATTTGCAAAACAATTTCCCCCAATCAATATTGTTAAACTTATGTACAAATCTTGATTGTTACAATGCAAAAAATAAACGAATTAAAAAAAAACTTGATTAAAATGCGAAATAGGACCTTCTTTAAAAAATATAGTATACGGAACTTCAAAAAGTGTTTTTTTTGCCCTTGATGAAAAAAGAAGAAGAGATAAATTAAAAAAATATAAATGCTAGTTAAAAACTATAGTATTAAAAAAACGAAATATTTTCTTCCCAAGTCTTTATCAGTTTTAACAGGCGAGAATTTCATATAACGTCTAGCCGTATTGAAATTTCCAGCAATCTTACGGAATAGAATGCATCTGATTTAACGTACATGAAATTTTACTGACGCTTTCTGTAATTTCTTAAGGGAGGAAGTTGAATATTAACTGTTAAAATTGAGTTTTTTTTTCTTCAAAGCTTTAAGTACAATGAAATTTTTTCTAACCTGCCCTAGCGAAACCGATTGTGAGTCAGTTATTGGAAAATACTAGCTTGATTGTGAAAACCCGTTGTTTGACACACGAACATACACACAAACCCTAATACTCGTACATACTCTCAAAACATCTCATCATTGCTTTTATGCTCAAAACTACTCAAATTTATGGGTATGCCACAACAATTGAGTACGTATATGGAAAAAAATCTTGACATTATATTTGATTTCAGAGATTCAGAATTGTATGTCTTATGTTCATGCAACTATGTAATTTCAATGTATTACAGAAAAAAATGCAAATAACAGAATTTTGTTTCTTACAATTTCTGTTTTTTTTCTTGTTTTTTAAATTCAATTATTCATTTCCTTGTTTTTGTATGACTAGAACACGATTCTAACAAATGTTCGTGAAAAGAAAACTGTTTTCAGAATAAAACTTTTTTTTTAACATCAATATTCAAAAAAACTGAACCAATTGTTAAGAACACAAAAACAAACTTAGATACAAGCTTTAAAATGCTGAAAACATTTTAGGACATTTTGTTCTTATCCAATTTGAGGGGAAAAAAGTTAATTTCAATGCATTTTCTTCTTTTAAACTTAAATTGAATCATACGTGTAAAGAATTTTGCAGAGCACATAATCCTTTGCCTATGTTTCCGACGAAAGTTCAAAATCCTCAAGACATCCATTTTTTTTTAAACTCCAAGCTCAATTTAAAAATACTTGTTTACGTGCTACATTTTAGCCAGCGCTTGAAATATTATTCTTGAGGAAAAAGGATTAAGTTGGATTAAAATATTCCTGAATATATTATTTTTTTTAATCACTCAATTTATGCTTTTCTTTCATTGAAACCTGTGAGTTTCTTTGTTGAATCTTTTAGTATACTTAGAATCAATGCTCAGTTTTCATTTATACAATCAAAGGAAAACATTTTTTTTCGAACAAAGCACATAACAGAATCATTTTCGCCCATTAACACAAAAAAGAACAACAAGAAATGTTAAATATTGATTCTGTTTTTTAGCATAGCAGAAAAGGGGCCTAATAGATTAAAAAAGAAAACAAGTTATGGATGGTGTAAATATAAAATGATTTTA
This sequence comes from Uloborus plumipes, assembly GCA_038373865.1. Lineage (NCBI taxonomy): Eukaryota > Metazoa > Arthropoda > Arachnida > Araneae > Uloboridae > Uloborus > Uloborus plumipes. The sequence goes on along the minus strand of JAXGGA010000692.1, from coordinate 154,230 downwards.
CTTGTTTTGCTGAACGAATATTTGTGATACTGAGTAGTAAAAAATAACATGTGTTACAGACAAAAATAAAACATTACACTGCTCAGTTTGCATAAGATATTTACTCATTTGTTTTCATGTTTTCATCTTTAAATTAAAAAATAAAAAAAGTTTGAAAAAAAAAAAAAACATTTATTAAAAATGGTGACAGTTTGAAGTTGATTAAATGAAGAAGAAAGCGATACATTTGGGTAATTCAACCATTGCGAACGTAATAATTAAACTTTAAACATACACTGGCGGAAAAAAAATCCCAACACCAAGAAATACTTGTGTTAGATAAACGAAATTCGGTAGGCGTGTTTATACAACTGAAAGATGACATCGATTGAAATTTCGTGTTCCGCGCATAAGTGTGGCGCAGCTGGTGTCACTCAAAACATGCAAATAAGGCTTGTTTTAAAAGCGTGTTGTGAAGCTCGTGTGTATTACTTTTCCGTGAAATTGGACAAATTGCGTTCATGTTATCCAGGAATACCTTTTAAGAAGACGAAGAAGCCATTATCAACAGCTCACCGAGTTTAAACGAGGTCGTACAAATTGGCTACGAGAAGGTGGATTTTCATTTCGCGATATTGCAGAAAGACTTGGGTGGGAATGTTTCCACCATGCATGATTATTGGAAGCTATGGGCAAGGGATGGTACCAAAGACTCTATAGCTTCGCACAAGACTGGACACTTCAGAACAAATCAATGCTTCTTCTTTTCGACCATCGACCGTCAAAGATTTGAAACGGGAAAAGCCAACATTTAGGAGATCATTTGGCGAAACAATTTTAGTCAAAAGAGTTTTACCCACTGTTGGGGCGATGCGTCGCCAACGCGGGGCGTCGCCATACGATGGCTCACGGCGCTCGAAGAGGCCGAGAGTCTTTTCAGACGGGGGGACATTTTGGGGGTCGCGGGAGCATTTCAGCACGGGGAGGGGGGAGTAATGTTTTCAGCGAAAGGCTGTTTATGGACAGGTTGTGTTGAAAAAATTAACAATGAAATAAAATGGAACGCGAGAGGAATAATAGAATAAGCCCCAGATGACAATTTTAATTTCTCTCAAATATATGTAAGAATTATGAAATCATGCTGTAAAATTGTGAATGAATTTAAATATTCAATCTATTTTTGAAAAGCAATCAAACTGTGGTGTTAACAAAAGGGGTCAGTAGAATCAGTTACAGGCGGCGCCCTCGCATGTTTATGAATCCTGTTTTTTTTTTTTTTTTTTTTGCTAGACTATTTCTTTTATTTTTTTATCTATTTATTTTTTCATTCGTTTTTTAAAGCAAATTTTTTGATGTATTTTGATCGTTGTTGAAATTGTATTATTTTTAAGTTTTATTACGCGTTACTGGTCCTGACACGTCTTAGTAACTCGCAATTACAATTACCAGTGGATGTTTTTTATGCTATAGAGAGGTAGGGATGTAAACCGCAGCCTCTATCATTGGACCCTCAGAAAACTGAACCTTATGTCTTAGCTGTCAAAAAATGGAGACCTTCTGTCCGAGGATCTTATGTCCGCTGGACCTTATGTCCGACTCTCCTTCATTATTGGCTGCTGGTAAGAAAATGATTTTTTTTAAAGAAATTCTGGAAAATACATGAAATGTTTAGGATTAAAAATGTGAAACTAGTAAAAAAAAAGATGTAAATATTATATTATTTAAGAATATTTAATTTGAAAAGCTAAATTCAACTCCGACTTAATTGTTGTGCAGCTATTTTGAAGATGAGTAAAATTAATTAAGAGTAGTATCATTCATTTTTCATTAATACTCCTAAACTCTGCTCCAGTGGTTGGTAAAATGGAGTTGTGAGCCGCAAATGAATGTTTACACAAGCATTTTCATATTACAGAAGCGGGTGAGTAAGCAATTTTATTTGGATTTAACTAGAATCTGTGTACTAGTGACTTAAATAGTTTTGTCCAATATAAATTTCATATTATATGTTTCTTTCGGTATCCTGTTTTTTGGTCACCACGCCAGATCTTCCTCATTTCTTTATTAAATTCCGTGATTTACCCCTCATTTTAAAGCATATCGTGCGGCTATTGACGAAAAGTAAACATTTTTCCTTGCCCAAAAGAAAGAAAAAGATCAGTTTCTTTCTGGTGTTTTTTTTTTTTTTTCATAATTTTTATTATGCATCATTTCAATAAATAGGATCGGGAAACTAAGCGACTAGCACGGTTGATGGAGCGTCGTGCTTATGATAGGAACGGCGTTTAAGTCCGAATCCGGGAAACGGAAAACCTTTTATTGGGTTTTTTTTCTTCAGCACAATTCTGATCCATTTTTCCATTAATGCGTGATATAATCTCATTGCAAGATCCTGAGCTACAGATCTGTTGCTGTGAAAATCGGGAAACAAAACATTGATTTTAACTCAGTAAATCGTAATTTAAAATCTTATGCAATAATATTTCTCTAGCCTGTTTTCTGTTACCACGCGAGAACGCGTATTTATTTCTAAATGAAATTCTATAATTTGCCCTTCATTTATGATTATCGTGCTGGCAATTGGCGATAAATAGGTCCACTGTCTATTTTTTTTCAATTTTTATTTATTTATTTTTTTTATTGCACATAATTACAAGGAATAGCATAGGAAAACTGATATGCAATGGCGCGGTTGGATAGATTTTTTTTTTTTTTGTTTCCACATAAAATTTCGTAAAACTACAAAAGTAATTTCTCATTCAGCAAAAAAAAAAAAAAACTTAATTTCACGCCTGTTCTTTTTTTGGGGGGGGGGGGGGGGCTATTTTCCTAAAAATTACCAGAAAAATCGAATTTTTAATTACTGCTCTCAAGCTCGGAAACTTCGCGCGGGTGAGCTAGCATTGAATTAATGCTTGACTTGATATTGGCCCATTTTACGACGCGGCAACAGAAGTTTAAAAAGCTCAATTACAAAATAATAATAATAATAATAATAATAATTATAATACTAAGTCCCCTCCTTGTGACAGGAAAGCCACCATGCTCAAAAAATACTAATTTTTCCTTCACATATTCTAAGCAGCTATGTCTTGGACTAGGGCTCGACCATATGCGTAAAAGGATAGCTCTGTATTTTTATGAGTATATTATATTAAGAGGTAAAAACTACACAAGTGTAGTTCCACGAAATACAATCATTTTGTCCAGCACGAGATGCCTTCACGCACGTCATACTTTTCATTAAAAATAATAATTTAAAAAGGTAATAAAAACAATTTGTCACTTAAGAAATCACCAACCTATTTTGTCATTACCTTTTTAAATTAAATATATAAACTTTCTCGCGCGAAACAGACTGGCTAGTTTTTCGTAAAAAGAGCTGCACATATTTTTTGTTTTCAACTGTTAAAATTATTATTTCTCAATAAACCAGGCATGTTGGAACCTGCAATTTTTTTCGTCATTGTTGCATTAATAGAGCAAAAATATTTACTAATTCATACAGCATATTACAAGTAGATGACTTTTCATGTCCCGTACGTGACAAATGCAAATGAATAAAAAAATCAACTGACAAAATTATTTAATAAACATATAACTGTATTAGGGGTATATTTTTATCAGATGTAAAGATTAAAAGAGGCTTTCTCCTGTTTCATTTAAATATTAAGTAGTTCTTTAACAAAATGTCGTTGAAATTACAGCGCCTGATTGTCCCGTATATGACCCTGGAATGGTTCTGAAATGTCTTCATGTAATGTTAAACAGTTCACAAGTACTAGTAAAAACAATAGTTTTATAGTAAAATTTTATGAATACTTTTCTTTTGATTTATTTATGAATTCAATTTCTTAAAACAAAAAATAAAATTGATTAAGCAAAATGCGTGAGCTGATGCGTGATTTAAGCAACGATGCCTTAAAATACACATCATTGCTTCGAATATTTATCTTCTTTCCTTTCAAAATTTCCTTCAATTTAAAGATGCCCAGTAGTATTATTTACCATTTACGTATATCTAAATACTTATTAGTTTTAAATTTCAACTAATATCTGCAAAAGTAAATGAATAAATAAATAATCGTACGAACTTATGCAATAATGATTTCACTTATAAATGCTAAGCTCCGTAGGGAACGAAAATGGATGTTGCAGAGGAAACTGGTAACTCTGCTACTAGAAAAAGTACTCAATTCATTAAAAAGACAATTATATATGAGTTGCAGGCACCCTTGGCCAGGCTAGGAATCTTGATGGTATTTTCCCGTAGCTGCCTTTCTATATCTCCCTCCGTTCTGTCTTGGCGGCAAAGTACGTTAAAGGGGGCAATTTGTGGTGAAAACCATCGAAATGTGATATCGCTGATGAGGGTCGCGACAGCAAATGAGTAAACAACCCATTGAGCAGTTACTCTTTTATTGGATACCATAAATCTAAACTACTTACGAGGTGGGGCAGGATCTCGTTCAACATAATGAGGTGTGTCGAATGAGCGTTGGAAATGAATAGGGATCCTTATCTTTGTGGAATTTTACTTTTTTACGCAATCATGTTACTGTATAAAAATTTCGAACCTCAAATTTTAATGTTGTAACTTTACAAACAAAACTTTAAAAAAACATGAGAAAAAATAACAAAAAATCCATTTGAGAAATAAATTCTTTGAGGCTAGCCGGAGATTAGGGAAAATATTTATAACTTTCTAATAAACTCCTGGGCCAGATTAGGGCACTGGCACATGCGGCATGGGCCAAGCAGGGGCAACACAATTTGGGGGACACCATATTTGTAATTAAAGTGTTAAAATATTGCAGTGATTTTATATTGCACTACAGCAAGATGAAAATTAACTTGGGATGGACATACTATATATATTAACGAGTAATTCTGGATACGCGGCCATCTGAGATTTCGAATATTTCAGCAATGGCGGACGTTCGAAATTGCGGCCTCTGAATACATATTATGTACTTCTTTGTTTCGTTATTCACAATGTTCATAGCGTACGTTGCGAAAAAAATCACGGGATTTCATACCCTTCTCTTTAAAAGTTTTATTGCGTTCCCTTTTTCAGCGAATTTTAACTTTAACCTATAGGGGCGCTTCATAGTTCTTTTTTATCGTCCAAAAATGCGCAGTAGATATATGACCAAAACTGATGGAATCGTGCCTTTAAGAGTAGTTGCTTACAAATTTGAGTACAGATGTCAAATATATAAGGTGGTAATTCTGGATATTCGGCTATTTAAGTTCTAGCATTCTAGCATATTACATTACATTACACTCCAGATTCCCATATTTCAGTAATGGCGGACATTCAAAATGGCTGCTCTTGAATGTATCTGAGAAACTCCATTGTTTTTAACCCCCGACGCAACAAGGAAGGTGGTTATAAGTTTGGCGTGTCTGACGAGCTGTGTATCTGTCGATCTCTGTATCTGTGTGTAGCACTCTAGCGCTTAAACTGATGGACCGATTTTGAAAAAAAAAAAAAAAAGTATTGAGAGAAATTAATTAAAAACTTTTAAACTATTTTTTGCGATTTTTGAAATGAAAACATACTTGAAAATTTAGAAGAATAGTACCAAAAGAAGGAGAAAAAAATCCTGCTGATGATAGAATGTGTTTGGAACTTCCATATCATACAGAACTCGAAATATAAAGTTTTTTTAACAAATGTGGCTCAGCCTTAAATTAACATGATTGAAAACCGATGTCATTGTTTGACGGCAAGGAAAGAAAACTAAATCCTTTAAAATGTTTATTTGTTGTCAGTTTCTATTTATTAACAATTAAATATACTTGTAATTGATATGAGTATAGGAATTTTAAAATGAGTTCCAATCTTCCCTCTTTTTTTTCTCTGCTTTTACGACTATAAAATTTTACTGGCTTTGATTGCTTTACATTTTAGTCGAACTTTTATCCTTTCATTGTATTTTTAATCGTCAATTTCTTTCGAAATGGATGCTGCAAGTGATCATTTTCTGTGATCACTTTAAAAGACTTCGCTCTGGTGGTTTCGAATGATTTTAATGCGATGGAATGGATCTGTTTTTGGTAAATGAAGTTCTGACTGATAGTTGTCGTCATTATATTAGGATTTTCTCACTGCTTCAAAGAATATACTTGGAATGTAGGTAAGATTATGTGTGTATATTTTAATTAACGAAACAAAATGATTCTTTTAATTTTAGAGACGGATGGAAAATGTACATGCGCTCACATGGCTTCTTTTTTTTTTTGAAACTTTATTGCACGAGCACAGACGTGATGGTGCAGCTAGTTAAAGAATAAAGCAACCAGAAGTTACCTTTGTACTACAACAATAATTTTAAAATACAAGTTTGAAGCACTAAAAGAACAATAAAAAATGTATTTACTTGTTCCGGGATGACAAGAAAACATCTTAAAAAAAGGAAAAAAAATGTGAGATGAGTAGGCTTGGTGGTGATAAATGTTATAATTAAAATATTAGGACAAAAAAAAAGGGGGGGGCGAAAAATAAATGTGGAAGTAATATTTAAACAACTTTTATCAACTGAATTTTGTATCCAGAAACAAAGCACACACATCTTTTGCATTCAAAATGAGTCCCTTATAAACCTCCAAAACACGTTTATGTAATGTTTTATTTGATTTCCGTTTGCAACGTTTTTTGTTATTTATTTATTATTTTTTTTTATTACTTTAAGGAACAGTTGCACACTTCTGTACAAAACTCAAATCACATTTATAATTCAAGTTTTGTACAGGAAGAAAAAAAATCAACTCAAGTTCATAGCTTTATCCTGCAGTAAAAATTTTGTTGTCTTTAACAATATTTGATTTTTACAACTACGCGGTATTGATCGAGTACCTGATCGAAACAGCCAAATACGGAGTATTTCCCGAGTACTCGGTACGACACAAATAAAGTTATAAACTTGTACTGAAAAAACTACTTACGTAGGATTATTAATCAGTACAGGCGTTTACTGTTTTTGTGCGTAACGGTTATTCCCGTTTTAATGTGATGGAGTAAAATGTTGGGAAAGTCTTTTTTTTTCCGCTGTCCGTTCACTTGTTGAAGAGTGGATCGCTTTCTCGTTTGTCTTATCTCCCCTTTAATCGCAATGCCTGGACCATACATAAAATCTCTCGGACGAAGTGTGGGGAGAGAGCTGCGGTCACACACTTGACGATTCGAAATTGGGTGGTAATTAGTATACCCCCACCCACCCCGCTGCTTGCTCAACCTACGTTCTCTTTTTCTTGGAATTCTGAGGAAAAAGCTTGGCAACCCTGACGCCAATTCCAAGAAACTAGAATTTTATCTTGGCGTTCAATTTAACCTGCTCAGCTGTGAATGAGAGTTTTTTGCAATACCATCTTTGACTGTCCTTTGCAGTTGTTTTCATCGCTGTACTTCAAAACTGGTTGCGAAGTGTCCAATCTTTCCCAAGATCGAGTTCCGAGCTGCCACGTGGCACGACTGAGAAGGAAGATCGCCGAATCTTGCGTACGGCTGTGGCGCATCGTACTGCATCTGCGGCTGACATTCGAGCTGCAGTTGGTACCGTCGTGACCCAAGGAACGGTAAGAAACTGTTTACTCTAGGGACAGCTCCGAGCCAGGCAGCCTGTAGCCGGTATTCCATTGACTGCAAACCATTACCTTTTCCGACGGCAGTGGTGCCACGATAGAGCTCACTGGAGGTCGGAGTGGAGATCTGTTGTAATTTTTGATGAAAACAGATTCTGAATTAGTGCCAGTGGTGGCTGTATATTGGTCAGAAGGAGGCCAGGGGACCGCCTGCATCCAAGCGGTCTACGGCCTAGACACACGGGACTCACACCTGGAGTTATGGTCTCTGGAGCAATGTCCTACGACAGCAGGGGCATTCTTGTGGTTACACCAAACTCACTGACTGAAAATTTGTCGTCAGTCGGGTAATTTAACCGGTAGTACAGCCCTTCATGAGTAGCATTCAAGGGGGCGTTTTCAGACCGGATAACGCTCGCCCTCACATCGCTGCTGTAACGCAATGTGCTCTACAGAGTGCTGACATGTTACCATGACCTGCAAAATCACCAGGTCTGTCTCCAATTGATAACGTATGGGATATCACGGGATGGCACCTCGAGCATCATCCACAGTCAGCAATGACTGTCCTAGTATTGACACAGCAAGTGCAACAAGCATAGAACTCCATACCACAGTGACATTCGGCACCTGTATGACATAATGCATGCACGCTTGCAGGCTTGCCTTCAAAATTCCGGAGGTTACACCCTCTATTAAATTAACATAATTTCACATTTGCACAGCATTTTCTTGAGCTTAAATTAGCCAATGATCTTGTACATTTAATCAATTAAACATGTTAACTAGACAATTGCATTACCCAAATTTCATTACTCTACGGCAATTTTTTCTTGGTGTTGGGATTTTTTTTTCCGCCAGTGTAATTGTTAATTTTTGTAATAAAGAAAACCGCACCAAAGTTGAGGATAGCATAATTAACAACAAAATACACAAAAGGAAAAAAAAAGAGCAGATTTTTTTCAAACCAAATTATGTTTTTACTCGAAAACCCGCACAATTATCAAGGAGGTATGTGGCTCTAACCTAACCAATATAACAATACTTTTCCTAGAAACAATAATCCATTAATTCCCAGACAGTCAAGGTAATTGGCAATCACTTTGTAGTCTGTACGAAAACGATTCTGATACGGAATGACCATTTCGTACATCTTTAATTAAATGTAACTGTTTATTTAAAAGAAACATGAAGTTCCTTTAATTGGGAAAGATAAAAGCTAAATACTAAACAGTATCCCAAGCCATCAATAAAAACCATTATGAACAGCTAAGTGCATTACATGTACCTATCTGCTTGAAGTTAAGTTCCTGCGTTCTCCCTAAAAGTTTCCATAAAGAAGGTTTAATGGATGGTTAATGAAATAAACGTAAGGAAGCGCTCTTTGCGAATAATGTGCTAGATAAGTTAGAGAAAGTTAATTTAGAGCTCATTTTGTTAATTAAGTAGAGGTAATTATTCTTTGACCTGCAGTTCCCATTGACTTAAATTGAAAAATAGTTTCTTAAAATAGTTAAAGCTTCCTGAAACATTGAAAGATGCTGTTAACCATGTTAGTAGCTTAAACTGAAAAGTTGCTGAAAAACGTAAACAAGTTAGCTGTTTGTGTGAGATAGAATTTAGTCAAATTTAATTTCGATAAAAATAGAACAAGTCGTGCTTTGTAAAACAATGATTTTGAATGAAATGGATTGTAGTAGAAACGTATTGAAAAGTAAATAAAATATATATATATATATACAGGGTGTCCACTCAAATCGTGGACCAATAGCTAATTTCTAAACCGTTAGAGATAAGCATATAGTTTATTTAGGAAAAAATCTCCAAATTACGAAAGGAATTTTTGGTCTATTCAATGTTTTTCAAAAAATCAAATTTTGAAAGAGTTACGAAATTTAAATTTTTATACAGCCCCCCAGTCCTATCAATCATATTTAGTAAAACATTCTTGACACTGTAACGTTTAAAACTAAAAAAAATCACTCTTCTACCACAAAAATTGACCGAGTTATGACGTTTTGAAAAATCAAGATTTTGCATTGTTTCATGACGTCATCGAGAGATAGCTCCCTCAATGACGTCAGGAAACAATGCAAAATCTTGATTTTTCAAAACGTTATAACTCGGTCAATTTTTGTCCTAGAAGAGTGATTTTTTTTTAGTTTTAAACGTTACAGTGTCAAGAATGTTTACTAAATATGATTGATAGGACTGGGGGGCTGTATAAAAATTTAAATTTCGTAACTTTTTCAAAATTTGATTTTTTGAAAAACATTGAATAGACCCAAAATTCCTTTCGTAATTTGGAGATTTTTTCCTAAATAAACTATATGCTTATCTCTAACGGTTTAGAAATTAGCTATTGGTCCACGATTGGAGTGGACACCCTGTATATATATAAAATGAAAAGGGCACACCAATGTTAGAAAAGTAAATACTAAAGGAAGCTTGCCTAACAAAAAACTTCTAAATCCAATTTAAAATAGTTTATAGTAATTTCTTTTGCAAATACTATGAAGCAAATAACATGAGTTGAAATCACTTTTAGAGAAATTTTTACGCCATTTTGACTCCCCTGTGTTTTCATACATTTTTCGTAGTTTGAAGCTATCTGCAACATTTTTTTAAGATTTGAGACTAACTTAGTTATACGAAAATAAGATTTTTAAGCCGTTAAACTGTAGTTGTCACGTTATAGCATTTTAGTTTTAAATCCAAACTACAATAGACAAATGAATTTCATTACATGTTTGCATTTGACATCTATTAAAATGTCTTGTCGCTTTCGTATGCCTCTATTCCAACTTCTTCGTTTGTTTTACTCTCTTTCCTTCGTACAATGCTCATAGAAGATATTTACCGCATAATATTCACAAATAAACAAATAATAAATTCAAACGCATTTTATGATTTTAACGAAAGTTTTACGCAATGGAATTTGCCGAAACTTTCTTAATTTAATCATCTCTGAATACATATGAATCTGGTTTGTTATTATTCTGCAAAATTGATAGAAGCTATGTATGGTAAACACAGGTTGCTTTCTTGTTAATTTCTTTCTTTACTCATTGAGAAAATATGGTGGAAAAAAGTGCAAGTAAAGACCATAACAAGATGCTTATGTTTTACCAACATAGAGATAGAACATCCACTTTTAACTACTCAAAAGATTTTTACTAAGAAAATAAACAAAATTCACTTTCTCTCCCTTCTTTTTGTGAGTGGGAAAAGCTACAAACAAATGTGTTCAGCTTAGATATGATAACTTATTCCTTTATGAACTAAGCAGGGCCGTCATTTTCAAGTTTTTCCAGGGGGGAGGGGCAAAGGGTTCAAACAGAATGTAATTTCATCGAAAAACATCGAAAACCACGCCCACTTATATGCAAATACATTGATTTCTCAAAGTCAGGGGGGAAGCAATTGATCCCCCCCTTGCCCCCCTAAATGACGGGCCTGGAACTAAGTTTCTCTTTGAGACTCCACAATACACGAATTGAAATTGCTCACAATTAAACAAAAACTTTAAACTTGGCAGCTCAGATTATCTCCAAAAAGATCCGAACATTTTCAATTTACAGTTTGAATATGTAAGAAATAAAATGATCCATTCCAGTAAGGCAGTACTTGCGGGGGGTGTTCATGACTGATTTATTAGGAATTCCTTGATTGCGCAATTGGGTTTTACACACCCTCCGCGAGAGCGCGTTCAGAACGCATGAGGTCACTTAGAATCTTGGCACTCATCTTAAACAGATGAGAAAACTATAAGCGGATAGCGGGATAATAATTTTATGGAATATTTCTTGACCGCTATCCGGTAAAAAGGGCAAATTGGCTGCCCATCTTGTTCACCTGTGTAAATAAATAAAAAAATAGTTTGTGATTAATGTGTCCATTGCTCTCCATCGCTCATGATTCATGGCATAAGAAGAAGTGGGTAATTCCATTTCAGAATAGTACGTACTTCACTTTGAGTAGCAAAGTCAGTTAGAGGCTTAAGACATGTCCAAAGTACCTCACGATAACTACAGAATCTTTAGATTTGGACGTTGACGAGTTTCTGCTCTTGAAAATCTACCGACTTGAGCAGTTTATGTCCAGCATAAGACTCTAGAGCATTACTACTACACCTCTCTGACTGCTCATCCTGATAAGATAATTGAAAATAAATGAGCAAATACGATTTTACACAAGAAAAACAAAATGTTGCAAAAATAGGTTTTCCCTTTTAAGCTAGGCTTTTCCTATCAGTTTATATTTCAGAACTTTACTTGATCAGGATTATAAGCACATAATCGTAAATTTTCTATTTAACCCTTGTCTTCTTTTCCTACAAAAAAAAATAATTAAAACAAAATAAGAAAGAGCATTTTTTTCTATAATGAAAGAGAAAAAAAGTATCAGATATTCCCTAAAATTCAAATAAAAAATAAAAGAAAATAGCCGTGCATGTTAATAGTTTACAATAGTTTTCTAAATAGTTTTCTTTGCCATTCTTTAGTTTTAATATTAACTTCACAACATTAACATCCTCTGCGTTATTGCGCTTAGATTATTTAATTTTCCTTCCCATTTTCCCATACTTGAGGAAAATAATTATCCTATAATTGGAAACTTGAGAATCGATAAACAACTTATTAGTCAAAGTGAAAAATTTACTTGCAGAGAACTAAAAGAATGAATTGAATGATTTAGGGCTTAAGCGACTTGGGACGACAGGGTGGAGTAAGTTCTGTTAAGTATCTAGTATAAATGAATTCATGGAAATTCCTTATTTAAGTTATGTTTGTCTGTATTAGGAATTCAGCGAAGAATAGGTATTATTTGACTATTCATTTAACAGGTATATTTCCGTCGCTAAAATCTTTCTAAAAATAATTGCTGAAGTTTAAAGTACGCAAATAATAAGAATTTCAGAAACGTGTTTTAGTTTCGATGGAATTATAAAATCATTTGATATGTTTCCCTCATAGGCACGTACATCAGTTGGTTAGGAGACTTGTTTACTTCCAATCTTGGCGACAATAGCGCGTCGTCGATTTGCGTCTCGCCATGTTTTCTTCTTATTTTCTCTGACTTCACATTTCAATGGAGCATTTAACGTTTGACAATGACTCATTCTGATCGAGTAAGTGAATATTTCAATGGACTATTAATTGTTGTTTTATTGAGTTGGCAGATTATTTTAATTGAACTTTTCATGCTATTGAAGGTTTTTTTAGGAGAGTTTTTTAGGGTTTTTTTAGGGGTACACATTTAAATGACTTACTCTAATTAATTTTAAAATTATTATCACTTTATTATATTTTGTTTTCTTTTTTATATGCTAGTTCGTCCAAAAAAGTCTTTAAAATAGAAAAGAAAAAGATGGTGTGTTTTAACAAGTAGTGTATATGTTACTTTCATGACCTACAGTGGCAATGAATAAAATGAAAATAACTGCAAATATTAAAAATGTGCAAGTTGACGTATCTATATCATAAAAGCACCGTCAATCGTTTTAAATAAAAAAAAAGGATTTCAGAAACCGAAAAAGACAAGTCTGCCATTATTTTTGCCCAAATTCTACAATTTTGGTATTGTCATTATGCGAAACACCGCCAACCTTAGCCCTTGCTTAGGGGCGGTTACTCATTGCTTTATTGTCATTATGTGTTTGTGCTACTGCACAACCGTAAACATTCCAGTTGCAGAATTTTATTTCGTTTTTAACAAGAAATTTTCTTATTCGCAGGAATTTCTTCTCGAAAAGATGTTTCAAATAGATGGAGCACAAAATTATTGAATTCACACATAAATAATGACTTGATGCATAAATCATAATTTTAACAATTTTTTTACACAATAGACTTCGTAAAAACTTACTTTGTTCAATCACCTCTGAATATATATAGATTAGGCTTTGTACTGGCATATAAAAAGCTTTTTTGTTATCCATTTTAAATGCTTGACACAATGTAGAGTAAACGCAAAACAGTAAACTTTGATTAGTCTAGAAACGTTAAACATATCTGTACTATTAAAAGTAATATGATCTCTTAATACATTTTTTAATCAAACTTTTTAATTCGATTTCTAGAAAGACGTTGCTCAGAGTCAGGCAATCCCAATTATTCAGACTGAAACGAAAATAAAACTTTCTATTGAACAGGTATTTCAAAGACTATTTCCTTTATCATGCAAACAATTGGCCGGCCCATTCCAAAAGGTCCGTCTTCTAATCTGTTTCTAAGCGTTTGTGCTTTGAGGTGTAATTAACTTTCGCAAAATCTCCCGCCTTCTCTTGTGACATGTGAATAGGCACTTCAATCCAGATGCAAATCATTAAACTGATCCCTTTCTTCTTTGCCGAAGGTATCGCTAATAAATAGAAACAATGATGTCTATCACCCAGCCCTTTCCGGTCTTTCTTTACATACCTCTTTGGTTTTCTATTTATTCGCAGAAAGTGAGGGGTAGAAACAGGAGCAAAAGATGTGCTTCATATTTCGAAAATATGCTCAAGGTGTTAATTAAAGTTTGCTGGAACCCTATTTTACATTCCCCAACTTTCAACGGATTAATCTAGAGGAAATTCTGAAAGAACTTATTAATTAAATTCAAAGTGAAATGAAGTTTGTATTAATATTTCTCAATCACGGCTCAAAAAATGGATGAATAATAGATCAGATGCAATCGTGGTTTTTAAAGTTACTTTGTGAATAATTATTAACCGCCGAATTTCAATAATTAGAAAAGCAGAGGAAAATTATTTGAAAATAAAGATTTCGGAAAACTTTTAATTTAAAAGAATGTTTAATAAATGCATCACAAAACCAAAAACTTTTATTTTGATATACTTTTAAATAAACTCAGTTCACATGGCGAGTAATGCAAATGATATTATTTAAGGTAATAAAATAAAGATTAGTCATTCAACTACAGTTCTTCATACACAAATTAAAGTTCTTATAAAAATACATTAAAACTTCATTCTGTTGAACAAAATAACTTCTTGTCGTATTCTTTATTTACTTCCTTGAATTTACAACTTATATTGTAATCCTGAACTATAGGGTTGCTCTGGGTGAGTGGGTTATCTTCATACAACTGAAAATGCGTATGGTTTTCACACCTTTGTGCACTGATCATGTCACATTTCATCCCAGTGATTGGCTTGGTATATAGTTGGATTTCATGGAATATTAAATACATTATTGCGGTCCAAAACACAGGTAAAATTATTTTCTTAATAACATGGAAAAGTATGGATCAAGAAAGAAAACTACTAACCAGTGGTGGTTGTTATCATTATTTTAAGCTTATTTTATCCAATGCAAGTTTTTCAGATTGCAATTTCTTAATATTTGACTCCGAACTTGTAATGTTTTTGTTTCTTCAATTTTTCAAGTTGCAACATTGAATCAGAGAACGGGCCACATAGATCAGCTTCGCTGGCTAGATGTGATCCACGGGCCGTAGGTTGGACACTAGTGGTCTAAATAAATC
Source organism: Uloborus plumipes (assembly GCA_038373865.1). NCBI lineage: Eukaryota > Metazoa > Arthropoda > Arachnida > Araneae > Uloboridae > Uloborus > Uloborus plumipes. Next base: position 139,173 of record JAXGGA010000692.1, on the reverse strand, counting down.
GCTTTTCAAGAACATGACACCAATCAATCAACATATCCCGTTTTGAACTCGCTCGTTGACTCTTTATTACTTATTCCAGGGACTTTCACTAAAGGAGGCAATTTATTGGATCAGGGTTTAGCTGGTCACCCTCAAATTGGATCGTCAAGGTAGACCAACTTAAACCCGTGCCTGTATAAGACCCTTTTTTTAGTGCATTATTGAAGAAAAAATGAACATCCTTAAGACCAGACTTCAACAAATCAGAGCTATAAAATGTACATAGTTGATACTGTTGAGTTACTAAACACGAAACAAACAACCAAACCAAAATGAAAAATATAAATTTAAATCAAAACTTAATATAATTTAATTTCACCTTTTTTACAACTTATAAAATAAAACTACTCACCCTGTGTTGTCGATTAAAGTTAAATTATTGCCTCCAGAACCGTCTTTTGCAACGAGATTTCTGACAAATATCCCATACGTATCTGAAAAAATACAAAAAAATGTTAGTTTTTATAAGATTAAACAATGGATTATTTTACTAAAAAATATTAACAGTATCATGGATTTTATAAATGCATTTCAAATGAAAAAAAACTTTGCTTCGAAACCTTACAACTTTTAAATAGCAATTTTAACAAATAAATAGTGTGACTTATAAATGATTCGCAGATAATGAATGCTTGTTCAAAAAACAATTGCAAAATGTAATCATCCTCCCCCCCCCCCTCCTTGAAAGTCATTTCAAATTACTACATTGAGTTGTATATTACCTGTGTATAGTGCATGTGCATTTATTATTACCACAAGAACGTGCTGCAATCAGCTATATTTTGCACCTGCATGTGAAGGACCCCGTTACTGCCAGTTTCAAATTTCGCAAATACGGAAGATAAATTCCAGCATTTTATGTGTTTCATAACTTATGAGCGATTCCATACCAAATCACCGAAAAAAAAAAAATTTGGTCGCACGACCGACTCGGTTTTTTTTTTTTAATTTGGTACACAGATTGATGGTATAGAGGTATGAAAAAGCCCATAAGGAAAGTTACCTGCTCCACTTATTTTCTGAGATACATGCCCTCAAAGTTTGTCCGCCACGTCAAAATACTAAAAAAGTGATGTTATGTAATCATTTTTTATAAAAAATCGTACTCATGCAAAATAAAAGTGTTAGATATCTATGGAAACTAGTTACTCCAGGCATTCTGAAAAAAAATACTAGAACGTTCATAATGAAAATTGCCAAGGTACAGGGCTCTTTGAAGTTGTCACCACAAAAATTTGATTTTGCAGATTTTGCTAAAATTCAGGCATTTATTACAAAAAAAGGCAAACAAAACCAAAGGTTTTCTCACTTTCTGGTAGTGTACAGGTCCTCCCTGTAAATTGCTACGCAATAAATTTTTTGGGTTTCTCACTCCTTCTTGGAAATATTTTAGCTTAAAGATAAGCCGTAAGGCAAAAAATGCGTTTTTGGCCATCTTGGCAGCCATTTTTCTCATAAAGGGGGAGCAGTAGAAACTTTAATTTTTTTTTTAAACAAGCCACTGATATGTTAGCTATTCACAGGAAAAGAGTTTACTTTTGGTTATTTCTCCCATTAAGAGATATCCTGCTGACAGTATATGCATGTTTTTCGCGACGACCATATGCTTTTGTTCCCCCTCTCATGGACTTAAAATTAATTAAACCAAAAAATAATGATATATTTATTATTAGCTGTATTATCTACCTAATATGTCATGAAATTTAATTTATTAAATCATTGAACAATAAATTAGATAATTGATGAAAAAAAGAAAAAGTATTTCTCTGATGCCTGAGCATTATGCATTCATAATTATAAAGCACTAAATACTTTCTTGAGAAATTAATTAACATAAATGAGCTCTAAATATTTATATTATAAGCAATACCCAATCTTGTGATTGGGATACTCCTGTTTTTAATTGAAGAATTTCTTGAATATCACATGAATATCAGGAAAATAAATGAGGTCTTTTCGTTTGATGTAGGATATTTTATGACAAATTTCATTTGATGGGCTACTAACTGAGCATGGTGATAAAGAGCTATTAATTTCAGCATCGAATTCCATTTTACCTTATTAACAGTTAAATATTTACAAAATAATTAAATAAATAATTTAATATAAAGCCATGCTTGAAGAATTAAAATTAGTGCAACCTAATTTATTCCCATACTGATCTTTACAAAATTGACATGCGTTGAGCACTGATAAGAACTGACAAGAAAAAGTTTACTCACTAAAATATTAGTTCACAGATACTATAAAGCATACATTCTATTTTCCACAAAATAATACTGCAACAAAGAACAAGGGTATCCTCCTGTTTATAGCCATCAATCAGGAACATCCAATCACAAGATTGGGTATTGCCTATGAGATAAATATTCGAAGCTCCTTTATTTTAATTGATTTTTCAAGAAATTCTTTAGTACCTACCCCTTTATACCCTTGTTCTTTGTTGCAGTATTATTTTGTAGAAAATAGAATGTACGCTTTATAGTATCTGTGAACTAGTATTTTAGTGAGTAAACTTATTCTTGTCAGTTCTTATCAGTGCTCAACACATGTCAGTTTTGTAAAGATCAGTATGGGAATAAATTAGTTACACTAACTTTAATTCTTCAAAAATGGCTTTATATTAAATTATTTATTTAATTATTTTATAAATATTTAACTGTTAATAAGGTAAATTGGAATTCGATGCTGAAATTAATAGCTCTTTATCACCATGCTCAGTTAGTAGCCCATCAAATGAAATTTGTCATAAAGTGTCCTACATCAAACGAAAAGACCTCGTTTATTTTCCTGATATTCATGTGATATTCAAGAAATTCTTCAATTAAAAAGAGGAGTATCCCAATCACAAGATTGGGTATTGCTTATAATATAACTATTTAGAGCTCATTTATGTTAATTAATTTCTCAAGAAAGTATTTAGTGCTTTATAATTATGAATGCATAATGCTCAGGCATCAGAGAAATACTTTTTCTTGTTTTCATCAATTATCTAATTTATTGTTCAATGATTTAATAAATTAAATTTCATGACATATTGAGTAGATAATACAGCTAATAATAAATATATAATTATTTTTTGGTTTAATTAATTTTAAGTCCATGAGAGGGGGAACAAAAACATATGGTCGTCGCGAAAAACATGCATATACTGTCAGCAGGATATCTCTTAATGGGAGAAATAACCAAAAGTAAACTCTTTTCCTGTGAATAGCTAACATATCAGTGGCTTGTTTTAAAAAAAAATTAAAGTTTCTACTGCTCCCCCTTTATGAGAAAAATGGCTGCCAAGATGGCCAAAAACGCATTTTTTGCCATACGGCTTATCTTTAAGCTAAAATATTTCCAAGAAGGAGTGAGAAACCCAAAACATTTATTGCGTAGAAGTTTACAGGGAGGACCTGTACACTACCAGAAAGTGAGAAAACCTTTGGTTTTGTTTGCCTTTTTTTGTAATAAATGCCTGAATTTTAGCAAAATCTGCAAAATCAAATTTTTGTGGTGACAACTTCAAAGAGCCCTGTACCTTGGCAATTTTCATTATGAACGTTCTAGTATTTTTTTTCAGAATGCCTCGAGTAACTAATTTCCATAGATATCTAACACTTTTATTTTGCATGAGTACGATTTTTTATAAAAAATGATTACATAACATCACTTTTTTAGTATTTTGACGTGGCGGACAAACTTTGAGGGCATGTATCTCAGAAAATAAGTGGAGCAGGTAACTTTCCTTTTGGGCTTTTTCATACCTCTATACCATCTATCTATGTACCAAATTAAAAAAAAATCCGAGTCGGTCGTGCGACCCCCATTCGGTGATTTGGTATGGAATCGCTCCTATATTAATTTTCATACTCAATAACACAATCAGATTAACGTATTTATCACTCTGTTGTAATTATTTCTATATTTAGATCTTTAATGTTAGGGTAAAAATAATGAAGCTTAATCTGTTAACATTCTTAATATGTAATTGTGTAAATTCAACTTGAAGTCTTAAAGATCATATTGCTTTGGCATTACATATTGCAGTTTGCTTAATCAAACAACCAATTTCCAGCAAAAAATAATTTAATAAGTGGAATTTTTTTATTATCCGGAGTCAGAGCAAACTAATTACTACGATTTGGTGCATTGAAAATATATCACAATAAGCGGAATATTATTCTAACCAACATTCTATTTCTTGAGCTCGACGCGTGTCCAAATCTAAATCCCTATTTTTTTTTTTTTTTTTTTAAATCATGAAACTTAAGCTTACAGTTTATTTGTAAATACACTCTATAGTCCAAAAATCAACGCACCCTCAGTCAGATAACTCCTTCTTGGTGCGTCATTTTTTTTTTTTTTTTTGTTATAGAGTGTATTTAGTCATAAATTCTCTTTACACAACTCTATACAACAACTCTTTACACAAACGAAAACGCATATCCGTCTAGTTGAGAATTGAATCAAAGTGAAAATATGTACATTTCTACAACTATCAATGTAAAATAATCCAGGCACCAACTTATATGATATAATAAAATTTTATAAACCCCTCCATTGCATTTGGGTGGCTTACTTTAGCAAATTAAACTGGGAAATTTACATCAATTACCCAGTTTTCACGTCTGACTTCCAGAAGATTAATTACTGAAGCTCTGTCAAGCAAATGAGGAAAGCTTTTACGACCCCCTCTTACTTGCTCGTTTAACGACAGTCATTCCGAAATTCGACTTCAGATAATCATCAAGCCCACTCGTTTAACATTGCAGTTTTAAACCCATCACACAAATACCCTTGTCCCAGCTAACTCTCATTTCACCCATCGTCCCTTGCGGAATGTTCTTTGGTATATATCCACAATCGTCTGCTGCCGTTCGAAATGCTTTTAAACTCTCAACTCGGCTTTCTCAAAACTCATAAACCGTGATCGGGGCCGATCGTTGTAAATTGTCGGTCCATTGCAGTCGGAACGCTGTTAGATTGAGGAACCAGAGAGAGATGGGGGGGGGGGATTCGGAAATCCCCCCTACACGTGTTAGCCTACACTTCGTGGTTCAGAAATCTCGCGTTATGGCTAGGGATGAATTTCAGTCTTCGGTTTAAAGCTCGTATTTGCTTATAAATGAGAGCAGGGGAGATATGACCGCCGTGGATTACTTATCTGAGAGAGTAGTTTCGGGGATCACAATTTTAGGGATCACAATCCGTGAGCATTCAATAGTTATGGGATGAGTTCATACCGCTGGGAATAAATCGGAAACTATTTATGGTATTTGAATTTGCTCCGTATTAAATGACTCCGTAAAGATTGTGATTCGTATTCAATATAAGCAGAATTTTACCTAAGTCGCTATTTTCTGTATTCCGTGATCATTAGAATATTAAAACGCAAAGGATATTTATTTTCATTTTAAAGTACTTCACTTCGTTATTATATGTTGGAACTCTGTTTGAGAAAAGCATTCTCTTTTTGTATTTTGATTCAGTTTTATTTTTCGTATTTGATTTTTTCAGATCTATTTTAAAATGTTATTGTGCATTTTGACAAAACGTATATTTATATTACTATCCATTATCAGATTATTTTTACTTTTTCTAATTTCACATTTTATATTTTACTACATAAATATTTATTATGAATCGGGAAAAAACCCCTCTAATGAATATGAAACCTTGATTGTGGAACCTGTGAACACTGGGATTCACAGTAAAAACCTGTCTTTCCTTTTTTGTCTATATGTTGGAAAGGCAAGGGATGCTCTGAATAATTTATTATGAGACACTAACAGTTATTGGTACATATATAAAAAGATTCGGATGAACAGAAAATCTCGTGAAAGCGAATGAAATATTATTTGAGCTAAAATGTAAATAAAAGCAATAATCAGTATAAATAAAAATTTAAACAACAATTTAATAAAACTAATATTATCGATGTTTTTCTTGAGATGTGTGCTTTATTTAATTTGATAAATTGGTTTATTTATTTACAGCAATAGCCCGTATTGACGAGAAGATGAAAAAGTTATTGTACTTAATGTAAATTAAATCTTTTTCAGCCTTTTCTCTTTAAAGCTTTTTATAGAGATTTTGGCACCAATATGACGAATAAGAAGCAAACATATGAAAGACTTTGTCAAATTAGTTAAATGTGGATCACGCACCAAAAATAAATAAATAAATTTTAAATGTATAACGATTAAATTTGTTTTTTTTTTTTAATTTAATTTGTATCGGAATAAAATATTCAGTTATTTATACGAACTATAGATTATGTAACTGAGAGCAAAAATCGCTTTTCATTTACTAATGTCATTTTCCCCGCTTATATGTTATATAAGTAAAATATGAAGAAGTATTAAAATAAATAATGAAAATAAAATATTAAAAATCGTTAAAATGTAAAATATTATAACTTACAATTGTGGACAGAGACTAATTCAGTTGTACTTGAGCCAAGGCTTATTCCACAACTTAATTTGGTGGTTTTATATTTAACACAATATATTTTTTATTTATCTTGAATTTAAAATAAATTTGAGTGAACTTTTTGGCAAGAATAATAAAGCTTTTAAAATTGGAACACGTCTTTTAAATTTTAAGGTTTTTGAAGCCTATTAAAATATGAAACTAAACGAAATAGACACGTAGTTAAGGGTCTAATTTGTTTCTTTGAATGAATAGATTTCTAAGGAACGCCCTCATTTGTAGCTACATTGTACGAAAGCGTTCTGAATCATGTCATATATAATTGATAACTATCATTGTAATATGAAGTTCTAATTTCGGACCAAAAGAGCTTTAATGGAAACACTTAACGGTATTTATAACTAAGAAATTAGTGCGATGAAAGTGGAGGGAGTTCTTTGTTTTGGTGATTGATTGCATGGAGTATTTTCCAGTTTGAATAGTTGTCATGGTACGCATAAAAAAGTATGATTCATAAGGCAGAAAATCTTGAAATAATGTGCTGTGTTTTGCTTTTATGCTGCACGCAATATTCATGTATGGTGCTGCGATTACATCAAGACCGAGTACATATGCAGCAGAAAGAATGGTTTTAAGACATTAACCATTCATAATTTCTATGAAAATTCATAAAAGCAGGAAAATATCTGAAACAAAAAATTTATGCAAGGTCAACATCGTTACAACACGTTTTTTTTTTTTTTTCATAGATTGTAAAAAGATATAAAAAAGTAAATGAACTACCGGCAGTTGTTCAAACAAAACAATTTAAATTTTAGAGCTCTGTCATCCACCCAGTAATCCACTCAGTATGTTAGATCACATTCTCGACATATGGCGACTGTGGACTCTAAGTGCTTACACACAATATCCTTGCCTATTTTCCACTTTTAAGCTGCTTGCACATTAATAATTTATCTTCTTTTTTTTAACCAGCTTGTAAAAGCTCCATATGACCAAGTAAAACTAACAAACTGTTTGTAATTTCGGCCCTTTCTTTTAACAATGTCCTCGAAAGTTGCCCGTAAACGCCAACGCTATTATCTGCTGCTTAGAAAAAAAATGAAATAAATAAAAAAATATTGTCTGAAATAAATCCGGTGACCTGCAAATTGTATTTTATAAATAGTGAAACTCTAGATACATTTTAAAATCCTGTACCATATAGACTCTTATTTGCATTTTTAGAGCGATTAAGTTTACAGTAGCTATTCGGTAATTCTTTTGAATTTTAAATGCATTAATTTAGCAGATGAATTTTCAACTTTTGCTCAACATAATACAAGTTATTACTAGGCTAGATATATAAATACCCATATTTCCTGAACATGAGTTATGGTCATGTTTAAAAATAAATTTGTCATTTTTCTCGGCAGACATATCCAGAAGAATAATCAATACATTCTATCATTCGTCTTATTGAATCACTGTATTATGTAATTTCAGAGAATTTCAAATATCCTCAAAATTTCTCAGAATTCAGTTTACTACCATTACTCATTCTGCTTTTGGTACTCTTGACACAATTGAAAGATATTGTAAGTAATAGACTTTAGAAAGATTCTCTATGATTGATATTCTGAAAATGTTTTTGTCTGTAACAGGATGAGAGTATGTGAAATTTTTAAACAGTCAATTTTTTTTGCTCTTTACTGGTTATTTAATGACAATGCTAATTCATGTGTGTGGTGTATTTTTTACCATAAAATGTCACAAATACTGAAACATTAACGAAAAAGAAGTTAGTTATAAAACTTAAACAAAATTTACTTTTTGTAGTGCTTGGTCTTAATAGTTTGATTCAATTTCCAAATTTATTTATTTTTTACATAATATATTATCAAATTGTATTTTTCCGAAATCAATAATTTAGATGCTTTCAAAATACATTAATATAGACGCGTAATGTTGGTATTTTAACGCTAAAGTTACTCTTTAACCTTAGGCAAAAAGTTCCTCTAAAACTGCATTGTTCAAAAAAATAAATGATGAATTCCCAGTTTTCAGAGAATAGAAATATGTTTTAATATGTTTCAAACTCGCAATACTCATACCCTGTCTTCATATCTACAGTGCCTACTAGGAAAATTCACCTCAGAGTGGGTAAATGTAACGAATATATTAAACTCACTACCTCCAAAAATCATCAGTGTCTTAAGTTAATCTTTTTCAAATGAAAAACATTCAACATGTTATGAGTGAATCTAACAATTTCGTAGAAATTATTAGATTCACTCACAAAATCTAACATTAGGCAAGATAACTTTTTATAATAACCAAGTTAATAATCTGGGGAAATAATTTGAAGTCCGTGAAATTATTTTGGCCTCTTTGAATTTTATATCATGTATTCCATTACTGAAAGTGTGCTCCGCGATAGCCGACTTTTCAGTCTGACCCAGCCGGCAATTTCTCTGATGCTCTTTGATTCTTGTATTAACGCTCCGTTTTGTCGTCCCGATATAAACTAATACACAGGAACAGGGGATCTTATAAACTCCTGCGGCGGACAACGGATCTCTAGCATCTTTCACTGAACGCAGCAGGTCGCTGACTCTATTGGAGGGCTTAAAAACCGTCTTAATATTATGTCGACGTAAAAGTCTTTCAATTCGGTCTGTGACGTCCTCAACGTAGGGAAGGTAGGCTATGGACTTGACCGGTTCTTCTTCAGGCATCTTTCTTTCTTTCTTGGGGTGGAAAGCTCTCTTAATTTCTTGTTTAGAAAATCCATTGGCTTGGAAAACATTAGTAAGGTGGGCCAGCTCATTTTCAAAAGCAGACGGTTCGCAGATTCTAGGGCCCTGACGAAAAGTGAACACGCTCTGAAGATCGAGGAGCCGTCAAGTCACTAGCCTAACACTTCCGTACGTTTGAGCTGACGTCACAGACCAGAATGTGAAAGAATTTTACGTCGACATAATCCTTAAAACGGTTTATTATCAGACCTCCAATAGAGTCAGCGACTGCTGCGTTTCCAGTGAATAGATGCTAGAGATTCCGTTGTACCGACGCAGGAGTTTATAAGATCCCCTGTTCCTGTGGATTAGTTTTATATCTTAAATAATATGCTTAAAAAAAGTAATAATTAGAATAACTAAAAGAGACTAACTTTCATCGGACATTCGAACTTGAACTCGTAAAAGTTCTCCAAGAGAGACAGTTTCTCTTTCTTGACCTTGCATATCGACAATGTGCAAAGATAAATCGGGAAGAGCAGGGGATCCTCGAGTTTTGTCACTTGCACCCGGGTCTCTAAAACAACGAATAAGCGTCTCATTAATATGTTCAATAGTAACTCAGTAATTTGCAATATATATATATATGATTTATACAGTAAATAAATTATGAGTATTGAGCATAAGTACATTCTAAAGTTATAAATCACAATCATTGTTAACAAAAATATAGCTCTAAAATATTTAAATACCTCTTACTGAGCTAAGTTGATATTTTTATTGACAGTATATTTACATTGGTTTATGCTGTTGTAAAAAATTTGTCATAAATCGATATATTTATAAAAAATACGATTAGTTTTCATTTTGTAAGATTTCTCTATTGCAGTCATAGGTAAAACAGTAACTGTTCCTGCATATGTGCGTTCTATATACACATTTACAGTTTCTTTACATGCGTTGATTAAAATTGGCACACTTTTTTTTCTTCATCAAAATTACATCGTAACAGTATTTTGAAATTTATTAGCGGTCCAACATGCTCACACTTGAAGTTCAATATCCTACATATTTTTTTCTTTAGACAAAAAGAATCGATAACGCTTTTGATATCATGCAGCATTAAATCTTGTAAAAATAGTAACAACAGATTTTATTTTAAGTATGAATGACAAGATGAAAACAATTAGAGCTATCGTTTCTAAGACAATGGAAACAAAGACTGATGTCATTTTTTTCATCATTTACTTGAATTAACACCAGTTTTAAAAAGTGATTCACATGAATATTAAATTCAAATTAAAAAATATACTTACAGAGCTTAGAAAGTAGTGTAATTACGTTACTCATGTAGTGTGATCATCAACCACCTAACTGTAATTCTGATTAACTTAAAATTAATAACTTAAAGTAACTAAAAAAACTCTAATAAATAGCTCTTTAAACGAAACAGTTTACTAAATTTCAGATTATATTTCAACACACACTTAAAGCATAAACAATTACAAAATACAATGCTATAAGTTTATAAAAAGCTAACAAACCATAGATTAAACACATAAAAAAAATACTAGATATTTGTTTTTGCTTGTAGTTATGCCTCTACTATTTTGTCATTGTATAACTTTTTACAATTTAGATGTAGAGAGTATTTTTCAGAAGTTAAACAAACCATACAATTAATGACGCTAGATTGATTTAAATGTATATATAATAACAATTTTCAACGAAATATTTAATTAAACAGAAGCAGCAAATGAGCACATGAGCAGCAAAATACCAAGTCATTATGTCTGACCAAAAGAAAAAAAACTCATGTTGAGAATTCCGTATGGTTTCAAAAAATGCAAGTAAATAGCTATTGTTTCTTTAAAATAATGCTCAAAATTAACATTTAGTTTAGGCCAAACTTTACAATAAAAAAAAGCTGGAGGTATATTTTGCTTTTTTAGCACTACATTTTCCAAGACTGACTGGGCGACATAGGTATAGCGAATATTTAAATTGGAAATGAAGGAGGGAGGGGAGGTGTGTAACTACAATTATTAATAAACATATTCATATGCTGTTTAAAAAGTCACTAAAATCTAAGAAACTGTGTCATTATCTATACATTATTGTTTTCTTATTTCAAATTAAAAAAACAATCAAAATGACTGCTTGGTCAATCTAGTATTAATCAGACTAAGTCTGCTTTTTTGGGGATGAGAAATTATATACATGTTCCTTTAATAGATAAAGATTACATAAACGTTTATTTTATAAAAGCTAAACTTCTATCTCATTTTAAGAACACGAAGAACATAGGTTCATTTTAAGTTTAAGAGAATTGTGTGCTAACGTATACGATGAATACCAAACTGCTTAAAGTGACCATGATCCCACCACGAATATATTTATTTCATTCCAAGCACAATCAAACTAAGACTAAAAATAACTAGAAAAGTTCTTCATCCTATGCCTCAAGCACCTAAAGACACCATAAAAGCTCTTGGCTAAAGCGCTTTATTTCTTTTTTAATCTTCACCGGATCAACAAACAGACGGTCGAAAGACGTTATCACCAGCTATCCTAAAGTGCCTAAGTCCATTGTCGTCACCACACAAAAGAAAAGAACAAAATTTCTTTTCCTCAACTCTTATTTTGTTATCTAAGATTTGGACTATGTGAAAAACGCTGTCTTTTGTTCCCGATTAAAGAAATGCGGACATCGAATTCCTGGACTAAAATCAGAAAAACGGTTGGAGAAAAAAAAAATGTTTTTTTATCAGACTGGTACTCAACAATGGAAGGGCAAGGTTAGGAATTTCTAAGAGGTTTAAATCGCACTTCCATGTAAGATAAAGATGTAAGAAAGGGTTATTGAAAGATCTGTATGTCACCAAAATTGTTGGAATAGGTAGGAAGTAAGCATTCTTAAAAAGAAGCATAGCTTGCTGTTTCACTTGCAGTGTATAATTTAACGTGAAAGATCTTGGGTAAAAGCAGTTCATAAGCAATTATAACTTTGATTATAAATACTAAAATCAGTCAGTATCTTTAAATATAATTACTCGAAAGTTGAAGCTATAAATACAAGTAAATATAAAAAACTTTTTCAGTAAAGTAAATTTCAATAACTCAACTATTATGTAAAAATTGCAAAGTTTAACATTATAGTAAAATACAGATTTAAAGCATAAATAACAACGAAAGAAAGTGCTATAATTATAATAAAGAAAAAAAAAAACTAGGCTAAAGACGTTTAAAAAAGTTTACTAGATACTTGCATTTGTTTATCTTATTAGTTCTTCATCTACTACTTTAATTTTAAGCGCTTAGTAAATAATAAATAAAAATTTATTTTATTGCTTTTACACTTCCGATGTATATTCCGATTTTTTTTGTCTCTAAAAGTGCTTTTTACAGAAAATAAACTGAAAAAATTGCCGTATTTTGTGATAAAAAAATGTGTAACAGCTATATACATCAGCATGCAAGCTCACGGGAGCTCATTTCATCTGCATTTCTTTCTCAGTGAATTAATTTGTAATCATTTGAAATATTAATTTATTCATTTATTTTTTTGAAAACTAACCAATCCCCCTCCGTACCTGCCGGGTGAAAGTGTAGTCATATATACGATGAGAGGGGGGGGGGGGGGAGATATACTACAACATAAAGGCAAATATTTTTCAGAGAAAAAATAAAAGCTTATTGAAGTTTTGTGAAATACTTTGTCAACGAATTACATTTTGGAATGTGAGGTTTACTTGCCTTTCCAAGCCCTCGTTTTATATACTGATAAGTGATTCATTTGAACCTTAAACGCGTGCAAGCATATATTGCTTTTAAAACATGATGTTGCTTCGTTATCGCTTACTTTCTCAGTACCGACGTCACCTGTAAGATAAACTAACAAAAATGCCTCATTGCTACGCAGCATTAGTTAATTGGCTAGTTAATTTACTGACAAAAAGGTATTTTATAGTGACATTTATTCATAGCTTGTTTACGGTTAAATGAAAGTAGTATTTACTGAAAAAATAAATAAATATAATAATATAGAGCTAGTAAGATTGTCCTTTAAAACTAAAAATAAGCATTTTAGCTGTGAACCACCCTTTTACTCTTAAACTATGTAAATGTATGAAATTAAATACAAGTTATTGTTTTTAATGAAACTAAGTACATTCAAATCTTTAGGTCTATCAAAATTTGCTAGTCATAAATAATTTATGTCAACAAATCTCGATTTTGCAAAATCGTGATTTGTAAATACAAATAGCTCATATCCTTTATACTAACAAATCAGCTCCTGAAACGTTATCCGAGAGGGGTTCTAAATGCTTTTCAATAACCTCTTTGAAAAAGCAGCTCTCGTTAATCGATTTATTGATTTCCACAAATGCGGCGACCATTTTCGCTCTAATTATTAAATGTTCAAATGTTCCCAAGCAGCAATTGATTCAGTTCCTCAGAGAATAAGATCTTAAAGGAGATAATTTTACACCATCATCGTTTTATATTTTTGCGCAGTGGGACAATGAGCGGTGTAATCTTTTCTCAGAGATTCTCGTAAAGGAGTGTAATGATGACTTGGAATGCTCTATTAATAGTGCGCATTCATTTAAGTTTTGACAATTTAGAGATATGCTGTATAAAATCAATTTAAGTTTTGAAAACTATCTCTAAATTGTTTAACCCATTTATGCATAAGTTTTTTAAACATTTTTTAAAAATTTTATCTGCTTAAAACTCTTACTTGGAATGGTTTATATACATTTTAGGCTTAAAATAGTTCGCCGTTGCTATATTTATTAATTTATTTAACGTCCTGTTTATGGGATCTTTTGCATATATGTGATCAAAATACGACCTTACTTGACTTTACTTTTGCAAAGTAACATTACAGAAGGCATCTGTAATCAATTTTAAGCAAATCATTTGAAAATAGTATAATTTTAAGAAAAATAAGTTCAGAAAAAAACTTACTTTCTGTGGCTACCCATGTTGGACCATTGCTTGACTGATTTGTCTGAAAATAGCTGTCAATAAATAAACTCTGATGTCCAAATAGTGGCTCTAACTGGTTTTCTCAAGAAGAAGGTCTATTTATCTTGTGAAAAACAGCTTTAGTAAAATGATATACCCATTACAGGTTTTTGCATGCAGTAACTAACAAGCGTCCCGTTTTTAGGCTACTAGGCATAAATGGATTAATAATAATCTGCGGTGTTTTTTTTTCTAACATACATGAGCGAGTAAAATCCGGGCATTCGCTCTTTCTATTCGAAATAAGAGTACAAATAAGGACAAATTAATTTAACGAAAATTAGCAAAATTTAGCTATAAAACAATAACTAGACTTATTGCCATATAGGTTAGACAGACCAGTGAATGAACACTTCCAGCGAACGAACGCCTCATAAATTTCTTTAAAAAATAAGTTTTTAAAACATTTTTATTAGATAAACAGGCAGTAATAAATTTATTCGACATCATTCCAAAAAAAAAAAAGGCTAGAAAATACTGCGTTTTTCTTTTGTTTGGGGTGTTCATTCAATGGGTCCAGGCACTTTTTCTCCTTTAAACCACCCAAAAAACCTGATCCAGAACCATGAACAATTGCGCAATATTTTAAAAATATTAAATATATCAACTAAAGTGTTTTTACTGTCATGTGGCAAATGTTACAATTTTTAAGCATGCTATGAATTTTTGAAAACGAAACTTCACTTAAGTGTTCATTCACTGGTTGGACTACCCTATGCTGAAGAAAAGGGCTTTTAAACATCGACAACAAAGAATGCTTGATAGACTTTGAAACAAAAATTTTGAAGAAAACATTTGAGTCAATTATAACGGAATATGGATCCGAAGACCAAGGGAAGAAGTGTTATAGCTGAGTAATATTATTAGGACAGTGCGAGGTACGCCGAGTTACAAAGAATTCGTTGACATAGACGAGTTCAGTGACGTAATAAATGAAACGTGTTCAAAAATATAACAATGGAAAAATTGTCTAACAGCAGAAAAATGAAAAAACCCAGGTAAATATGACTTCATAATGTGTAGAAGGATCTGAAATAATTAAACATCAGAAATAGGAAAAGATTAGGTTTGCAGCAAGAAAGATGGAAACATTTTGAGGGCTATTAAAAAAATTGTAGCAACCTGTAGTGCCACGTGAAAATAGGAAAAAAATGTAGATCTATATAAAACACGTAGTTTTTTTTCCGGGGGGGGGGGGTAAGCTGTTAGTAAGCTGGACATATTATTTGTATTATTATCACGATTATAAATATTATTACCTGAATCTGGCTTAAATTTAAAAAATATATTAATCTACGTCTATTGATCAAAATAGGCAATAAATTAATTTATGTTGGAGCATTAAGTGTTGCATACCTATGCATTACTGCGGTATCAGAAATAGTGCGACGTGCGAGTCCGATTCTTAAAAAAGTATGCAGACTATTTCGTAGTTGGAGCAGAAACAGATTCTGAATTTAAGGAGATGAAGATTTTTTTGTCCCCTTTTAGTTGAATTCACAGTAGCGTGTACTTGGATAAATAATAGTGTTTTATTTTTAATCGCTCCTAGATACAGATTAAGATTTTAATATTAATTTAATGTCAGTTTATTTTGCAGCCAATTTTTGGAGTTTTAAATCAGTCGCATACTACAGAGGAAATGCTGCTACTGAACTACAAAGAAAAATTAAGAAAATTAATACTTTGTTTTGAAAATGAAATGTAAATTACAAATTAACTTCTAAAATAAATTTTACATTAAAATCATCAATCTTTTTCAAATTTTACAATGTAAAATACAATCAAACAATGTCAAAACTAAAATCCTACAGTCTAATAAACGATGCATACTTCTAGCTTCACAAAAGCGTCTTGAATTTCACTCTTAGAAATGTGTTTTTTTTTTTCTGGAAAACGTGAGACCTAATTTACCTAACGTAAGATAAATACTTACGTTATATTCACATCAGTTTCTTCAGTTCTGTTTCCTACATCATAGGAGCAGTGAATGCCAATCGCCTTGTCCATTGCTGTGACTACATGATCGTTGCTCTGGATGACAAGGACGTTAGAGAATTTACCTTCTTCCTGTAAAAGGGAAAAAAAGATCTTTTTAAGATCCTGCTTTAAAAGGCTCAAAAACTAGATTTTTTTTTGGAGGGGACGGGGGGATTTTTTTAGGATAAAAAATTTATCGAAAAATCTTTACGCACAAACTGTTTTTATGTACATTTAAGCATCTGTCGTTTTTAATCGGCGGGACAGATGGAGCTCGTAATTTTCATCTGAGACGGGGAAAAAAAGAAAAAAAAAACACAATTTTAATTTTCATGTATTTTTTCTTCTATTTGAACTGAAAGTATTTCCAAAAAAATATATTCTCAACAATTTTTTGAGCAAGTTGAATTCTTTTTTAAACAGCACTTTTTCACACCTGGGAAAACACTCAAATTTGTTTTTTTGTTTAGTTATTTTTAGTTTATTATGTAGGAGAAAAAAGTAAAAAAATCAAAATGCTTTTTTTTTTTTTCAGATGAAAATTGCTAGCTCCATCTGCCCTGTCGATTAAAAACAGCAGTTGCACAAATGTGCAGAAAAATCAATTGCATGTGAATATATTTTCTCTAAAAAATGTTTCCCTCCCAAGTTTATAAATGTAATAAAATAAAGTAAAAAGTTTGCTAGACTTGCTCTTTTTTTTTCTTTTTTTTTTATTCCAAAAAAATCCGCCCCCCCCCCCCAAATCGATTTTTTGAGCCTTCTAAGCAATATTCAGCCTTAATTCAGCGCAGAATTTATTTTTTCTTAGATAAAAATAGAATTGAAAAATTCCATTAACGATGTTTATCCAAAACACGGAAAGTATTTTTTTGTATTTGAACTACAAGCAAGGAAAACAAAATTGTTATTGCATGGTTGCGTTTATCATTTCAGTTGCAGAACAGTTGCATCCAGTCTTTTTTTTTTTTTTTTTTTGTACAACAAAAGAATGGATTAAAGGAAGAATAAAAAAATATTAAAAAAAAAAACAGTTCTATGCTGCCAAATAAGACTTTTTCAAAGTTTCTTTCGTATTAATTTTATTCCTGGACTATTTTTGTACAAACTCTCAGCAGTACAAAGCAATACGTTTAGATTACTAGGAATTGAAAAGTAGCTGCTATAAAAATTACATTAATTGCAGAATTCTACTACGATACAGGGTCAGTTTGGGGGTTAAAAAAAACGGGGATTTTTGAAACTTAACAATTGGTGAGTGAAAACTGAATGCTTCGAGTGTTTATAAACAATGGGGAGGATTCCCTTTTCTCCTTTTCTCATGTCTTTTTTTTTTTTTGAAAACGCACGGTCTAAATCGTGGAGTAAATACCTTAATTTCTTAATTTTGATTCATTTTCTTTCGTAAAAAATAATCCTAAGCGACGCTCAGTCGCTCTCCCCTTTTTCGCTGCTAACGTCAAAAGTGAACAAAACGCTCCAAGTAAAGCCACTTCACAGACAAAACTGCAGTTTGGCTCAGATTTTCATTGTTTCTGAGATTAGTTGCCAGTGATCCAAAATGGCTGAAGTGTCCGACTGGCTTTGCACCAAAGTTTTTTCTTTTGTGACGTCATACGAGACTTTGCTTTGTTTAGAAGTCAGGCATTTAAATCATAATGATAATTAAAAATACACTATTGGGGAAATGAAGTCATTTTTTTGGCCTCGTGTTATTTATTTATTTTACTTATTCTATCAATATCAGGGACTAAAGGAAACACTTAAGACTGAAGGAAACATCCCCATTCTGTTTTATCTAATACTTCACTCGCTAGCAAGCTCTGAATACCTCAAATTATTTCATAAACACCCCTGTGTGTATAAATATGAAATTTACACAGTATATAAATTATGCATTATTCAGTAAAATACGTTTCCATACGAAAATCTGTGATATGAAATATGTCTTCTTTCATAATTCAACTGGTACCTTAAACTTTAATGCTAGCAACGCTACTATAGAATCTTTTCTTTTTAATTTATGTGCCTTATTTACAAATAAATGTCTAAAAAGTCAAGCTAAATCCACAAGTCAGTTTTTCAAGCATTTTTTATCTTCCCGTGATGTATTTACGTTTTACGAACTGCAATATTCAGCTGCACTGAAAGTACTCCAAAAAAAGTTTTCCTTTGGACCTGGATTTTAAAGTTTGGAATATAAAATGTCTGGAATCTTATTGCAAGGGCTTAGTGATATTTTCTTTTAAACATTGTATAGTTTTCTTTTTTAGTCCTCTATGAAATGGCTTTTAGAGATTAAAATTGCATCATTGGGTTCAAGCTGTAAGTTTAAAAGTTGAACATAGTTTGTTTTAATTTTGTATTATAATAATGCATTAGGGTGAGTTCTGCTAAGTGCGTACCCTTTTTTTCAAAGTTCATGTTCTCAAGGATGCTGCTCCGTTGAAAAATCTTGTACATTCACAATTTTTTTTTAGTTTTCTTTCCAGATCCTTTACTAAGATGTTCAAGCATATAATGTGTCAAATAAACCATAAGCATTGGTTTTGTGACCTAGTTTATGACACCTATTCTAAGGTACGCACTTTCCCTACCTGGCGGGGTAAGTGCGTCCACCTTAAATTATGTGAATATGAGCAGGAAAAAACTTCTGGCACATATTAAATATGTTAGGTAGTTGCCTTGGGATAATTCCTAATACTAGAGATCAGCACTTGCTTGCATGGATGAAACGCAATCAGTGATATCCCACGTGTCTTACGAACAACTGTGATTTGAAGTTTGAGAGAGTTGTGTCTGTGATTCTTCCTTTGTCCTTTTAATAAGACCAAGTGAGCAAATGTAAGTTGTTTTTATTTAGTAATAATCACTTATAGTATACATAGTTTATTTTGGTTTAATACATTAAACAGTCTGCGTTTAAGCCAGGGTTCGCACTTACCCCTTCTTAAATGTAAAATGAGATATGTGCGTCCAATAGCATTGTTGTAAGTGCGTACCCCTGTGATTTTCTTTAATTCTATTTGTATGGTAGATCGTTAGGTGACCTGAGTGAACAATTCGTTTTTTTTTTTTTTTTGAATAAATACGGTTTTAATATTTTTCTTATTAGAATCAGCAGAAGTAAGAGAAAACACAAAATAAAGAGCAAAAAAAAAATAAATAAAATAAATAAATAAATAATTGATCATGATATGATACTTGTACTTTTTTTTTCTTGTACATTGAAATAGTTTTTTACAAGGTGTTCTTAATTTTCTTAAATATAATTTATTCATTATTTCACCTTCGTTTTTTGAATCAGTTGGTTCCTCATTAAGTGTTTCACTTAATTTCATTGCTTAATTTGTGATTCTGGTTTAAATTAAGTATAGCTTATGATCGCTATTTTCAACGAAAAATGTACTAACTGATACTTAAAAGCCAATATATTTCAGAGATATTGAATAAAATTGAAATCTTACGCCGCATTCAATGTAAATATAAACACTTGATGGAAATGACGTCGGATTTATAATCGGCTTATAAAAGAGTTATAAGCAAAATTAAAGGTGAATTACGAGAGTCGGATTTTCCACGTAATGGTACAAACTTGCCTCATCATAATGGTACGCACTTGCTCCGAATAATAGTACGCATATGCCTCATGATAGTGGTACGCACTTGCCCCATCAAAATGGTACGCACTTACCCCCACCTTACTTTAAAGAAAGGGAAAGTGCGTACCGTCATATAAACAAATTTTACTTAGAGTATTTGATCAAAATACCCCATGTATGTTATTAGTAGCTATTACTCAAAAGAAACAAATTGCATTTCTTGACTTCAATTGCTTGGTACGACTACAAGAGAAACTGAAACAAAACCATCTCAGTCTTTACTTTAGAGTTTTTTTGAAGACATTTAAGTTGTCTCTGATTGTGTTTCGTCTATTGAATCCAGGCCTGAATTCTACCTATTGAAATTATCATTAGACAGTTATCTAACATAGTCGATGTGTTGCAGAAGCCATTTCAGAACAGTGTTCATATAATTCCCAATGGACGCACTTACCCCGTGGACGCACTTACCAGAACTCACTCTAATGTATTTTTTGTCGCTGTTTTTTTATAGTATACATATTTTAAAGATCTTACATTAAAAAAAATGTAAATAGATGTTCTTTTACTCATATTTTGAAATAATTCGTATACTTTTTCTATGACTTTGTTAGTTTACAATTGTATGAAATAAGAAAAACGGCAAATAGTTGCGTGCAAACTTTGTGTAATATTTTTTATTTCTTTATTTATTTTTTCAAAACGAACATAGTGATTATTATGCATGTTAGTTAGCAGTATAATACCATAAAATTCTAGAACCAGTGTTTAAAATTATTTATTGCATACGTTGCTCATTTTTTCTCGTGACTTTTATGCTTTAACCTCAAATAAAATCTCATAGCAACGTCTGTTTAATATTTTTACTTCATTTGGTGAAAAACCTTCCACAAAAAGAAAATTAATATGCACTTGAGTAAGATATTTTAATCGAGTAATTTTTCGTTACTGTGTCAAATTTAAAACCATTTTTTAAACATGTTATTATTATTATTTTTTGATTAACAAAGAGATCGTTTTATATTCATAATATATCTATCAAATTAAAAAAAAGCACATAATCTCTCTGAGAGACATCGTAATTCAAATTCCGTAAGGATAGCAATTTTAGCACAGCTTATCGCACCTGAACTAATAGCAATTCAGCAAATACCGACCTTTATGAACCAGCTAACTTAAAACATCACGCGTGTATTTTTTCAACCAAAGGAAAATCCATTTTATTTAAAAAATGAAGACATGAAAAAATCCTAACAGTTTTAGCTCAGGGAGAACTTTATTCTTGCACGAAGACAAATGATTTCAGGATGGATAGAGGTTAACTTCGCATCATACTTCATCCATTTCTGCTCTTAGGCAACGTTTCAACTGAGTATTTTACGTGCGCTTGCAACACGATGGGTAGCTTCTTCTAACGTCTCTTGAAGCAACTTAATTCGTACTTTCAGGAGGTATATGTCTAGACGCTATCTAACACTTTCAGAGCCCATCAAGTAAGAACATGATTTTGCTTTTTTTGTTCAATGCAAAAAATAAACTGTTGTTTTTACAGTATAATACTGGCAGCCGAGGGAAATTTAAAACTGTAAAATGCACAGCAATAAAACGCAAATCTAGCACTTTTACAATTTCTTACTGTAAAGCAGGCCCGTCATTTAGGGGGGGGCAGGGGGGTCAATTGCCCCCCCTCCCCTGATTTTGGGAAATCAATGTATTGGCATATAAGTGGGCGTGATTTTTGCCACTTTTTGGTAAATGTTACATTGTGTATGTACCCTTTGTCATTGTCCCCCCCCTGGAAAAATTCGAAATGACGTCCCTGCTGTAAAGTTAGAAATTTTACAGTCTGTAGATGTCACCAATGTGGTGGGTCACCATTGCGGCATGTCACCATTGCAGCGGCATGCTGCCGCTGAAGGTTCAATAGCAGGGCGTGCAGTGAATAACATAAAAACATTTATTAACGTTTGTACAAAATGAAAATTAAAAAGGGTAACACTGGCGTGGCGTCTTGCCGCTGCCGGCACAGTCGGTAACGTAAAGTAAGAGAAGTAAGATAACTGCGCACCTTTTCTTGGCTGCCTTACAGCCGTTGCCACTCACTTGGCGATTCTGTTTTAATAAACATTATGCAAATTAAAGGTTGAATAAATATCATTCAAATGAAATGTTAAATAGTACGAAAATTAAAGTTCATAGAAGAAAGCCACAAGTTTATTGCCTTAAAATTTAGCTGGATTATACTATAACAAAAACAGTACGATACTAGCAGCAGAGGTTCCAGTTTAAAACCGTAAAATGTAAGGTAATAAACTGTTCAATTAGTAATATTACAGTTTAATACTGTAAAATTAGTTTGTTGCTATAAAATTAGCTGCATTTTCACTCATTTTTACAGTGTATTATTTATTTATTTGTATATCTGAATTGAATTTTTGTTATTATAAGTATAATAATTATTATAATTTTGGTTTTGAAGATCTTATGCGAACAAAATTACGTTTGTGAAGCAGTTTTGAATGAAATTTTGAGTATATATTTTAAAGAATCGTAGAACATAAACTCAACATTTTCATGGCAAAAAAAAAAAAAAAAAACTTCAAATTCAATAAAAGATTAAAATAAAAAATGAATGGCTGATATGAATCAATGCTACGTTCGGATGTACTATCACTATTGATGTTTTCGGAAGATCGATATTTTTACGAAAAAAAAGTTAACCCTTTGTGCTACAGTGTAGAAGAGGATTCAAATGCTTTGTAGGACACAAAATAATCTGCAAAATAATTGTAGACGCTTGTTTACAAGGAACTTCTGTTTCAAAGCAATAGATGTGAGCTTATCTCTTGCCTCTTAGCATTTAATACTTTTGTGCACGCTTTATTATTTCAATAAAGTGTTTGAATTTAAAATTGGTGTAAAGCTTCAAAGAAGGAATTTAAATGTGATATTTATATTACGTCATCTTTAATTTCTGATAAAAAGGCATAGTTTGTTTTTGGATGTCGTTACTGTAAAATTGCATTTATACTAATATGCAGCTAAGCGAATCAAGAGAGGGGATTAATTTAAGGGGAAAAATCAGCATTGGCAGTTGGAAAAGTTGGCTTCTTAGTTTTAAACAATATTTTTATTTTTTCTGAGCCTAATGTCCATCATTGATTTAGTCAATTTACCTATTTTTGATCATATAAACCAGGGCATAAATAATTTACTAACTGCCTGAAAAAAAACATTACCTCAGAAGTAGTTCCACAATCAGGACCTGTCAAAGGAATTTGAAGATGGAACTCGAGACTGTTGCTGACGTCTGTCGAGCATGTTAGTGGCTTTCCTTTGGCATATACTTTCCCCTTAAACATGGAGTTTGTTTTCACCTTGGCGAGCATAATTTTTTCACTGCAATCAACTGAAACTAAAACAAAAAGTTGCTAAATTTAAACTTTAGAAATAATAATAATTTTCTTAAAAAAAATACGTACTTAATGTATTGAATAACTGTCCTTTAAATATTTACGTGTTATTAGGATATATAATAATAATATATTAGATAATTTAGTCTTCAACGAAGGAGAAAATATGTGACATATCTCTATCCATTCAATCGTTTATTATTTCTTTTATATATCATTTTTCGTATTAGGACAATTTAGGTTGAAATAATTGAAACTTTTTAAACAAGCTTTAACGACTCAATTTTTTACAGTAAAAACAGTACAATATATTGAAAACTGTTAGCTCCCTATATCCTATATTTTTGCGTTGATATTTTGAAGCTTCAACTGTAAACATTGTGCATAACGATTCATATGCAAAAACCAGAACAGTTAAATCTCCGTGGCATTCAAAACAAGATCAACATACAGAATAAGCTGTTTAAAAAAACGTCCAAAACTCAAATTCTTAATGTATCTTATCGCATGTCTTTTCGAAGTTTTTTTTTGGGGGGGGGGAAACCATTGAACTAAAGAGAAAGAATATATTTCAGCGGATGAAAATTGTACATTTTTATAAAATACAACAGCTGGATAAGGGACTTTTCCATTATAGGTTTGTCACGACCAATTTTCAACATATTTCTCAATTGGTTTAGCGAAGGCGCTGGCAAAGCACTAAGTAGTTCTCCGAACTTATCCGACGTCGTTGCTGCAACGCTTTAAATTTTAATGTTTTGTTTTTCAAATAAAGCAAACCTTTTATTAAGACTAACATGTAGGTACATCAAATTGAAACAAATTGTACCAAAATGTAAACCAAGCAATTAAGTATATAAAATTTGGAGGTGCTTTAACATCTATGCAATTGTGGTATTTGCTTTAGTCTTGATGTATTTTGGATTCTTTTTTTGTTGCATTTTATTTTAACACTTCGACTTGAGAGTTAGTACTGCAACGTAAAAAATCACTTCCGTCTAGAATAACTGCATGATATTTTTCAGCATTGCGATATCTGAGAGACATACACAAGCCCTACGAGCTGACAGTAACTACATCGGTCAATAGGGGGAAAATATGCTTTTAAAAGGGTTATCTACCATTTAAAATATGTGTATCATTTTTGTATGTCCCTATTAACTAAAGGAACCTTTAGGTTTTGTAAAATATGTTACAGAAGTTAAATTTTAACTGTTAATTTGCCATTTACAATTTGAAAGTTTTAATAAAATGTTGTTATTGTTATTGAACTATATTATTTTATTACGTTGATTATACTTACTATTTAAACATTTGTTTCAGCTTGTTTATGTGCAGTTGCAATTCATCTTCAAAATAAGTTAGTTTATGTACAAGATCTTCAAGTAAGTTAACCGCAACAATCCTCTTTCGCAGCAGAAAATATCAAATCCTAGAAGAACTTAACTGAAATCTATGCTAGTCACAATTTTGGCACCCTTAATTTGTAATATTCTTAGAAAAGGTGATCACTCTGGGTGGTAATCTCCCCTCTCTTCCCCCTTCCCAGTGTTGTACGTGAACATGAATTTAAAACAATTTTCAGAAAATGTTGGTTTTTATTACAGGAAACGAAATATATTAATACAATATAATGCACTTTTTTAATATCTTACCGCTTCCCCCTTACAGATTTTTACACATCCCAAGGGCTACGCCTGCCACTAGTTGAAAACCACATTTCTGCAAAGGATTTTATCTTTTATGTTTGCTGCGCAAATGCATAACAAATGTAAGTTGGATTTTTTAAAAATTATATGTATATATATTTTAGTTTTCTCACGAAAATTTATCTATGTTTTGATTTCAAATTTGGAAATTTTGAAATCTTTAATTTTCATGCATTTATGCTTTTTTAAATTTAGTACACGTACTAATCGCATGAATGAAATGCTGATTAGATATATCTTGGGCACACATGCCTTAAACATGAATAAAACACTGTTAAAAAAGAGGAACAAATTGAGAAGAACGGTACACACAAAGAAAACAATAAATGCAAACACACACAAATTGTATATTCCAAAATATAAAGAAAAATATACATGCAGTTAATTAAAACGAAGTTCTCCAGCTTTACACATGACTTAATTAACATATTTTTCTACTGGCACATTTAATTTTCTATTTCGTTTCTTCGCTTGTCCAAAGCATCGGTTTCATTAGTAAGAAATAAAACTGAAACGTAATCAGAAGAATACATTTCAACTTCTTAGTTACATTTGCTTCTTTATTAGAATTCTTGATGAAGAAGAAAGAATACAACTCTTTTATGCTAATGCTTTGTTTTCGCATTTCTTTCACATTTCTACAATCTGTTTTTGCCATTCAGTAAAAATCAGAAAGAGAGCTATTTACACTACTTATTGCAAAATACGTTAAAGTGTAATAGCATGAAATCCAGTCTAATTATGTCCGCGTAGTTTATTAAATTATTTCGGTGCGAGTAAAAAAAAAACAATCAAGGACTGAATCTAATAATTTAAGTCACAACGGTCTATGTCAAATGAGTTAATGGTTTTCACTGCCGAAGAAGAAAATAGATTGCTAGAATATATTTGAAATACATCATTTGGAAAAAATAAAATGAAACACAGAAATATATATCTACCATCTGACCTGTGAAAAGCATTTATGTTAGGTAATGGGAGTTTAAAAACCTGTTTTTTTTTTTTTTTTTTTAGTGAAATTTTTCGGTTCAAAATGTTTCTTCATATATTTTCGAGAGGTGCGAATTTTTATTGATGCTTTGAAGTTCTGTAAAGTATTATGGAAGTTACTGCATGCCCCCCTCCCCAAACAAAAGGGAAACCCAAAAGGTATAATATATGAAATATGATTATACTGAGACTTATCATATCCAAATAAACGTTTTCTTTCAGACTTTAATGTAGCAACTGTAGTTTAGAACTCTTTGATGAGTTTAAAGTTTGTATTAATGGAGCTTTGGATCAGGCTAAAGAAAAACACGTTAATCCAAAACAACATTGTTCTGGCAAAGGGGAATTGAATCTAGGAGTTTTACTTATTTGCATGTCTGTTTGACAAACTCAGCTAATGAGCGTCCATCCTGGAATGCTATGAGTATCAATGAAATGCGTGGTAAAATAACAAAATATATTATAATCAATGCCTCTATTTTGTTTAAATACTTCTAAAAACTTATGCGAATATTTATCAAAACAAAACAAAACAAAAAATCTGATTTTTATAACAACAAAACTGTAGTTTACAACCAAGCAATGAGTTTAAATTTATATTTAAAAAAACTAGAGATGAAGAGAAAACTAGAGAAAAAAACTAAAAATGAGAAGTTTAAATTAGTCTTATCTTCATCTTTAACGCTTTTTTAAGCATGAGATGAAAGATATCTTGCATAAAAAGTAAAAATTCTAAGACGTGTGCAAACAATCTCGGAAACGTTAAACTCAGCATTCTTAGAGCACGTGTTATTATTGGCCAAATGAGCTTAAATTCAGCATGTATTATTTTTCATTTTGCGTCACAGACCTAGAGGGCGTCACTATCGGAATGCCAAAAAAGAATTTTCCTTTTAAATAAGGATTAAATTAATATACATATTGAAAACAGCTAACACATTATATTTTTGCAATAGGTTGTACCATGTTACCATACACTTTCGAGATTTCAGTTACGTTAAACAACGCTTTTTTTAGTCTTTAAAGTTAAAAAAAAAGCTAAATTTTTAGTTATAAACCACTTTTCCTCCATCCAATCTAAAGATTATCTTGAGTCTTTGCTCTTACTATATATAACAGAAAAAAGCCCGAAGGATTTTTTGATCATTTTCTATTCTTTTATTTATTTTTTTCCTACAAGAAAAAAAACTTTGGCCATAATGACTTAAGCATGTGAACACAAGACGGCTATTGTTCACATATTTTTATAAAGACATGCGTGGAATTACAATTAAGAGCAGGAATAAAAATACGAAACTTCATTAAACGTAGATTCAAATAGGTTTCCTTTTTACACTGCGAAATAAATTAAGCTATATTTAATTCTTTTCTGGAACCCATTTTTTCCCGTATCTTTGTTAAAGAACAAAGCAGTATCACTGTAACTGTCACCTCCAAAGTCACTTGCACGCAAATCGTTATAAAAAATATCAACGACGCTTTTGAAAGAAAGAAAAAAATAATAAGATGGACAGATAAAAGAGTAATGAAAAGAGCTCCGTTCTCTTATAAATGAATAACGGAAAATTCTGCATGAAAAGAATACATACTTATTAAACTGAGTAAGCGGTTTCATCTAGAAAATAATTAAAAAATGTTTTATGCCCCGCAAAGCATTAAATGTAACGAACTATGTTTAAAAAATGGAATTGTGCACATAATTTAAAGGAAATGAGAAACAAAGAAAGGTTTTGTGTTTTATAACGGATGTTTTATGCTGGTTTTCAGTATAATTTAAAGGAGCTTGAGTCTATTTTATCATACATGACGAAGCATATCAGGTATATATCCTTTCTTAGTCGACATTCACGTAAAAGTAATTAAAAATATGGATAAAACGTGAAGGAAGGTTTCTTTTATAGTATTAAGAAGTATCTCCCGGAACAAAAATAAGTTGAATAAATACATAAATGTGAAGAAATATAAAACCAAAGTTGAGTATCTAACCCATTAATACCTGACATTTTTTTTCCAAAAATATTTTGTATACTGGTTACAAACAGTGTTTAATGGACAGGAAAAATAATAAAAAAATATGTAAAAAATAATTTTTTATTAAGGAAAGAAAAATCATCCTGAAAAGTTACAATAGACCCCAGAGGGTACATACATTTTTTTTTACTATTTTTTTCTGCCTACGATATAATATTTAAAAGACATTTGATAAGAACAAATAAAATCAGCAGTTAACATAAACTGGGAAGCTGGGAATAACTTTGAAAACTTGATAAAGATCATATTAAAACTGCTACAGAAAACACGTTGCAATGGTTATGTACTGCAACCTGTTAATAAGGAATTGAAACAATACAAATGTACTAATTGAGCACTATTATTTGGTTGAAATGTTCATTTTGGGGAAATTCAGACCCTTTTTTGGACCGTCCCTATAAAGGGACGCAGGCATTACTGGATTAAATTGACCAATGTGTGTGTAACGCTCTGTCTAATCTAATAAAGTAAAATGGATACGTCGGATTCAAGCAAGCATATTTTTGTTCAAAAGATCACAACAAAGAGATATTCCCTTTTGTTCTACTTGAAATATTTTTTGCTAGTGGTTTGAATAGGTCAAAAGAAATTAACATTAGCGTCTACGGGGAAGATTAAGAGACATATAAACCAGTAATCTAAAGGTGGACTTGCTTCCAGTGGCGTTTCTAGGGGGCATTGACATTAAAAAAAATTAGAACTAGCTCTGTTGTGCAATTCTTGCGCATAATTCTCGAGAAGAAAATTACTTTGATTTTGAAATATAGATTGTGATAAGTAGAATCAACTCTTTTTGAAATATTTTCTTTACAAAAATACTTTCATCTAGATATCACAAAAAATATCACGAACTAAAAATACTCCTACTGCTAATAATTATTAAGTCCGAGTAAAAGATTTTATTACTTTAAAGAAAATTTAATAAAATTTACAACACGCCTTCAATTAGTAGGCTGTAAACATAAAAGTACGTGAAACAAAAGGACAAATTACTAAATAAAATGCCTGCAAATAAAACTTTAAATGTGGTTGTTGACCAAATAATAATTTTTGGAGTTAAACGATTGCTACCTTTTGTTTATTTTTTCCACTAACTTAATTCTTTCTTCTGGAGTTATATTATTTTTAAGATAAAAGTACCACACCTTAACTGTTAAATAACTGAAACATAATGAAACTATGAGAGAACCCGTACAAGGAAAAAAAAAAACTAAACTGTGCAGCTGACCCGTCTAAATTAGGACATCACTCAGGTTTTTGACAGACTTGTATTTTGGCCCTTAGATTGAACCTCAGAAAATAATAGGTCTCAAAGAGCCCGCGGAAAGAAAGTATGGGCCTAATTGTTATTCTTGTCAAGTTCCTGAGACTAAGACTTGATTTATGATAGCTCATTACGACCAATATTTTTTGAAATTGAAAATATTTCTGGTTTTTCATTAAGTTAATTGACAACAATGTAAAATTGCACCTAGTCTGCACAACAATTAAACGCTTGTACATATTTTTTGTACTATACGACCTATTTTGTGTATTTACTAAAACAAAGATATAAAAAATTATTTTTTTATCTGTTTTGGCCTCCCAAGAGTTTATTTTTACAAATTTGCTACAGATGTTTCCAATTAACGTAATTTAATGACATATCGGTACCTAGAAACAGTTTTTTAACCAATGCTGAGGATCATCAAAAAATAAATAAATAAAAATGATTGAAGAGAGAAAACATTGAACATATGTTTTTCCTTTGTTAACTACCTTCACTTATTTATTTTAGGGTTTGAAATTCATTTTCAATTCCATAATCTGGATTCCTTTACGTTTTGAAAACTTCCGTAAATATTCTGTGATATTAACAAAAGAAATTTCATTGTTAGAAGTACCCTCTGTGTTGCATTAGAATTATAACGGAAGTTTTGCTTTAATTTTCTCTATTTTATAACTAGAAAAGCAGTACCACAACTAAACTAGATGAAAGTATAAAAGCATAAAATAGCAAACCAGGTTGTCATTATAAGTATGAAAGAAATGCGCAGTGCAAGTAAGCCGCACAGTAGTCAGATAAATATTAAACAACGTAAAAATACTAAAAGACTGCGATTTTATGTGTAAATACACGTCTTAGAAAATTTTTAGGAGCATTCTTTTCAATTCTGATATAAAATAATCTAACGTCACGTTTTCTCCGAACTAAAAGAAAAGGAAAAGTCAGAGTTTGTTTTTCACTTTCTGTTTTTCTTTTGAACTCTTAGCCAGTCTATAAAAAGAAGTTTCTTACAGGTTAACAAGTGTCAGTCAAAAAATGTCTTTAAAACCTTGCCAAATACAGACACAAAAAGTACGCTGTCCACTCTTTTAGCGTAGCCCAAAGGGGAAGGAAGAAATAAGAGTTTTTGAAAGCTTTTTTTAGGAAACTAGAGTTACATATTTTTTTGCGATTTCTTAAATTCTGTATTTATTTAATACTTGTTATTGCGTACAAAACTTTATAGCAAGAAGCAATTTTAGAAATTTCTCTCTAAAGTTATTTAAAACGTTTCTAAAAAATTAGTTACTTGTTTGTTTTTTTATTTCAAATAGAACAATATTAGTTTGAATTATACTATGAGCACTCGCAAATCGAAAGGAGCTTCAAAGTCTAGCACAATATAGGACTAATTTCTTGTCTTTTGGAACCAAAGGAATTAATCTTGTATATTTAATAAAGTACAACATATTTATTAGAAGACTTTATAAAGAGAGTAAGAGTTAAATATTAAAACGTTTCTGAATTATTTATAAGAAACATAACGTTAAGTGAATACATTACGGAAAAAAAAACATAAAACAGAAAAATTAGCAGAAATAAAATAATTGCAAAAACACATCTTCAAATCATATTGATTTACAAAGATATTAAAGCTCAGCGTGTAAGTCAGTTTTTTCCCCTATGTTAGCCTCAAGGAAGTATTGAACTATTGAACTTGACCAGTAGTTGAAGTTGACTCACAATCTGTAAGGTGAACAGAAAAAGCATAAGAGGAGAAAAGCAAAATTTCATTCGCTAAGAAATAGTCATTAAGTCCAAGGTTTAAAGTGGCACTTGCTAAATAAGAACATCATCTCTGATGCAAAGCTCAAAAGTTTATCCCTTATTTCATACTCAAGTGGTAAGGAAGGATCGAAGTTTCAACATCAAAAGTGAATTTCCAATCACCTTAATTTACCCTACTAAAAACACAAATCGTCGATCTCAGAATGCCAAATATGATCACATAAGAACCAAATCGGAATTTAACATACGAGCTGTTTATTCTGGGAGTGGGGGAAGTCTATTTCTTTTATTGCTAGCCATTTAATGCAAGCCGTTTCAATGCTCAGGTTTATTAATTAAAGAGCTAAAACTTCCTCTTCCCCAAATGTTTAGTTTCTGAATTTGTTGTATCTAATTAGTTACAGACAAAAATATCATGCTAAGTTTTATCTAAAACTACCATGATTTATTAATTTTCTTTAAAAAAATTAACATTACCTTTCTTTTCTCTCAACACGCTCAAGAAAAGAAGAGAGCTATTTACACTACTTACTGCAAAATCTGTTAAAGTGTAATAGCATGACATCCAGTCTAATTATGTCAGTGTAGTTTATTGAATTATTTCGGTGAGGGAAAAAAAATCAAGAACTGTTTAATTAGTTACAGACAAAAATATCATGCTAAGTTTTATCTAAAACTACCATGATTTATTTATTTTTTTCAAAACTTTTCAAAAATTAACATTACCTTTCCTTTCTCTCAACATGCTCAAGAAAAGAAAACAAATAATAAAAACAAAAATCTGCCTTCTTATTAAATGGCTTATATCTCTAATTTTTTGCAAACAGTGTAATTGCAAGCATTTCTGGATGGAACTGAAGCAAGAAAAACGATAGCATAACTCACCATCAAAGCATGTGGATACTTCCAAAAATTCAAAATTATCTGCTCGCATTACAGCATCTTGATGAGCCGACTTGCGGGTGTGATGAGACAACCCACAAGTTTTAAAACGTGAATCAAAAGTG
Source organism: Uloborus plumipes (assembly GCA_038373865.1). Taxonomy (NCBI): domain Eukaryota; kingdom Metazoa; phylum Arthropoda; class Arachnida; order Araneae; family Uloboridae; genus Uloborus; species Uloborus plumipes. Next base: position 107,197 of record JAXGGA010000692.1, on the reverse strand, counting down.
ACAGATCTGCACGTAAATTCTTCTGAGTCGTAGCAGTGTTGTCGACAGTCTTCAATCGTTTCTCCTGTTGTTAGTTTGTCGATTAAAAGAAGTCGCATTTTTTTAACAAGTTTTGAGTTGCAAAATCCTCTTGGCTCTAAAAGAATAACAATAATGCTATTACTAAATATGTGTACGAACCTTCAAGTATATAATGCATGTAATAACACTAATGGTTATATTATATAATCAAAAATTTAAAAACTAATGATGAATGCACTTGAATATATTGACTGGAATAAACATTAAGATACTAGCAACAACAAGACGTAGGCATGCAATATACCAGCAACTTGTTTACTCCATCCATGGACTACAGTTTCGTGTTTTTTAGCTGTAGACAAAATGGAATAGGAAGTAAACAAATTGGAGACAAATATCGTCTTATAGAGCAAATCTACAAGCGGTCACTTACTGCTTAAGACTTAGGCAGTTTGAGTTTTATTGGTTCATTTGAGATACTTAAGTTAAAACTTGAAAGAGCAAGATCAATATTTTGCATTGTTGTAGAACCATAGGAGAAAAAGAAAACATTAAAATAAAATTATAAAATCCATTGTCCTCAATATAAATGTGGAATCTAAATAGCGTAACAAATAATAAGAAATAAACAAAATAAAGTGCTATCATTTTTTTCTTTTTTTCTAAAAACAAAGAAGAAAAAGAAAAAAAAAAGAAAAACAAATTTAGGTTAATCATGGTAAAAAAAAAAAAATCGTTTCTTCCAAATTTTTAAAACAAGTATGAACTAAAAATTCAGAAAAAAATATCTTAGTTACTTATGCATACAAATACTGCTCTTATTGCTTGTTAAATAAAAGTTATAGTTGGTTACTGTAAATCAGTCAGAAAAAGATTGTTAATTCTCCTAGAAGTTACTTCAGTTAAACATTTTCTAAACATTGCCCTACATGTTCTACGTCGAAGCTATTTGCGGTAAATATTGTTCGTATAAAATTTTCTCATTAAAATCAGGACTTCAAATTCCCGTATAGAACCTAATATTAAGTTTTTTGAGCACGTAAAAATAAATAAAGAAAAAATTCAAAATAACCAGGAATGAAGTGCTCCGGGTCAGGAAGATTTTTTAAAATAAAAAACCCTTCTTGAAAATTAAACTATTTCAACTATAACTTTAAATGCATTTTTCAATCATGCACTGAAATCAAAGAAAATTAAAGAAAAAAGGTATTCTACTAAATGCATGTTCTTAAACGCAGCAAGGTAAATTGCTCATAACAAAATCTCATCCAATGAATACGTTCCAGCTTTGAAGTAGAGTATTTTCGAATATTACCCAGATTTGCATCGGTGTCTTGTTAAAGAAGAATATATCTGCTGCTACACATACATGAAGATACCGAGATCAACACGGAATGCACCGAACTAAACCATTTCGCCCCGCTCTGAATGATATCGCCGAAAGATTTTTATTGCTCAGCAATTTGAAGATGTGCTTCGGTTGTTGTCCGCTGTATATATGTGCTCTTCTTTCCTTACCTCCGGGCCCTTTTTTATGTGGGGTGATACTTTATAGGTAAGATAGCGAGGATCATTTACAAGAGGCATTTCTGTGATTTCTTTTTCTGTATTTTTTTACTTTTGGCTGTAGCAGCGCTTTTCTTTCGCTTTGTGTGCTCTAAATGCGTTTGCAGAAAAATTAATTTTTTCCCCTCCGTTTTATTTTATCAAGATTTTAGAGACTTTGATTTTACCTTGCTATGCTTGATCTGTAGATGCCCTTACACACACAAAAAAAAGAGCATTGTTTTTTTACTTAATGTAGAAGATGCATTTCATTTTTGTTATTTATAAGCTTTTGGTATTAATGTTAAAACTGTTATAAAAAATTCATTAATAATTTGACAGTTCAATAAATTGAAAAAAAGTTGAAATATACGATAGTATTTGCCTCTTTATATGCATATAATTATAATAACAATAAACTTATAAGTGCTTGAGGTTTTTTTTTCATTAGTATTATTATTGCTATTTTTGCTAATTATGCGCAAGAAGAGAAATATTATTCAATTTTATTGATCCGTAAAAATATTTCTATACACCCTTGAAATTATCACCGGTTTGTAATAATAATAATAGAACAGCAATAACGATAATATTAATACTAATAATAATGATGCTGCTACTAAACTACTACTACTACTAATTATATTTAAGAAGAACCATAATGAAAAATAATAATAATAAAACAATAATAATAAACATAACATAAAAAACGGTAATTAATACTAACACTAATAATATTATTATTAGTTTTACTACTACTACTACCTACTACTACTACTACTACTAATAATAATAATAATAATAAAATAATGCTGGACAATTGGTATTACTAATGACACCAATACCAATGATAATAATACTATAACTAATAAATAGTAGTCATAATTCTCATAATAATAATAATAGTAATTCCAATAATAAAAATAAAACAGTAATAATAATTAGGGGATGCACCGATTAATCGGCAGTACCGATTAATAGGCCCACTTTGCTGATTATTGATAATCGGCAAAATCGGGCCGATTAATCGGCTGAAAAATATTTTTCAGATATTATTCGTTAACCCATTTGTGCCTAGCGTCCTTTTAAAAGGACGCTTACTAAATCCTCCATAAATTTCTAAAAAAGTATTTCATTTCAAATCAAATAGATGATTATTATAATAAAGTGATGTATTAATCATTATCCACGAGATGGTGGCACTAAAATTATATTCAATATTTTTTTTTTTACTGGCGAAAGTCCAAGAAGTGAAATTTTCATCATTTTAAAATGTCAAAGAGCAAAAAGTAAGTTAAAATTTTTAATTTCCGATGATGTGAAAAGTTTTTATGCTCAAATCTTACTTTATACTCTTTTCTAAAACACGTATTTTTCAATTTTTTAAAAATATTATTTTAGCGCAGTTTTATCTGCGATTTTGTAGCGTTCTATATTTAGGACGCTAGGCACGAGTGGGGACAGGTTTTTCACACGTGTTCCGTTCCTGAAAGCTTTGCATAACTGATCATTTTTGATGGTACATCATCATAAAATGCCGGAAATATGATGTTTCAGACAGGTCCGTCATTTAGGGGGGAAGGGGGGGGCAATCGCCCCCCCCCCCCGACTTTGAAAAATCAATGTATTTACATATAAGTTGGCGTGGTTTTTGCTGATTTCCGATGAAATTGCATTGAGTTTTCACGCTTTGCCCCCCCCCCCCCTGGAAAAACTTGAAATATCGTCCCTGGTTTCAGAAATAAGTTTTGAATAATGAATGGATTAAGAGTTAAGTTGATAGCATGTATTTAACTACATTTAATTTATAGCATTTTTTTGCTTGTTCTTATTCATGAAAGCCTGGCTTTTCCCATGATTTACGATACTTTATCATCTCATAATAGTATAAATATTTCTTATGCATATTCTTTTCAAAAATAAAAGTATTCAATAAACTTTAATTAATTGCAAAATTTAATTGTATTTAAGTATCGTTTTTATTTTACCAATCATTACCAATCAAAGAAACTCTTATATAACTAATCAAGTGGTTATTTTTAAATAAACGTATGATCTAAAAAAATCAAATGTGATGGACCTCATTTAAGAGATCTCGGAAAATAAGTACTATGACTTGTTTTTCGAAAACCCTTTTACGTCACCCGCGATTATTGATAAATTAACACAGAAAGAAATAGGTGCAACCGGAACTGTACAATCAAACAAAACTGAAAACTGTCCACTTGAAGATATTAAATATTTTAAGAAGGAAGACGGAGGAAGTTACGATTTCCAAAACTCGAAAAATTTCAGTTTTGTTAGATGGAACGACAATAGCCAACTATTAGATGGTTATGATGTACAGAAAATAACAACGTTACAATGCACAAATGAGCAGGGATACTGCAGACACGTGTTTCGGCGTTACAAGGAACGCCTTTATCAATGCAAAAAAGTTGTGAGCATATGGATGCACAGACATCCGACAAAAGCAACGGAAACAGAAGCGAACAGCTTAAAAAGCAAACATAGCGGATTACATGAACACCAATAAAAAATTCGAAGCCAAAAAAGATCCAATGGGAAAATAAAGAATGAACCGAAGCTTTCAACCAGGTCCGAAATGGAAAGAAAGAATTCGATTGGCGACACGATAAGCCAAAAGGCTAACATAACAAAAAAACACCATATTAAACTGTTAACCGCAAGAACAAAAAAAGAGCAGAATGAAAGAAAGCGAATCGGTAAATGAAAAAACAAAAAAGAAAAGAAAGAAAGAAAAATAAAGACAAGTAGAAAATGGAAAATGCCAGCAAAATCAGAGGAATAAATTAGAAAGGGAAAAGGCAAAATTATACAAAAGGACGCCAAACAGCAGAAAAATAAGGAATAGCATTGAGATCGTTAACTAAGTCAGAACTGTTTTTCAAAATATGGAAGGATTCCCAAAAATCAAGATCTGATGGGTTGGGGCATTTTTGGACAATTTGAAAAGAATTAAAATCGAAAGAATGATTCTTTTCCCAACAATGTTGCGCAATACTAGACTTATTCAATTGTTGCTTTTTCACATAATTCTGATGTTCCTTTAAGCGGAATTTCAAAGCACGTCGCGTTTGTCCGATATAAGAGAGATTGCAATTGCAATTAATTTTATAAATACCACAACTGTTAAGAGGATGAATGGGATCTTTAAGGGAAGAGAAACATAGTTTATTCGTAGGGGAGAATACCACCTGGAAATTGAAACGTTTGAGAATCTTAGCAACCTGATAACTCACAGAGGGAAAGAATGGCAAAACAACCAAATTCTTTCTAATGAAAGTTCTCTTAACAAAAGTTGTTTCGGATTTGTTAGAAAGTTTTTTAAAAATGGAATCAATCAAAGTATGAGGATAGTTTCTATCAAGAGCCACAGCTTTAAGATAGTTGAGTTCTGCTTTAAGAAGTTCCGGTGAAGAACAAAGATTAATAGCACGCTGAACAAAAGAATTAAATGCAGCATATTTTTGACTAGGAGGGTGAGATGAAAGTCGATGAGGAGGTAACGAGACAGCAAAAGGTTTGCGATAAACGGTAGTTTCAAAGCCGAATTCTGTACGAGAAACTAAAACATCAAGAAAGGGAATGCAATTATCCTGTTCTTTCTCACAAGAGAATTGAATATGAGGATCTATAGCATTTAAAACGGATAAAACATCGTCATTATGGAACTGGTTATGGTTCATTAGAACAAAACAATCGTCAACATATCTAACGTAAAATTGAAACTGTAATTTTTGGAACAACTCGACCTCAAAATAATGCATATAAATATCACTAAGAATGGGGCTTAGTGGGTTACCCATAGCCAAACCGTCTGACATAGTGTAAAATCGTCCATTAAAAGCAAAAGAACATTGTTCAAGGCATGTACGGGTAAGGAAAATTAATTCCTCAATTTCCTTAGAGGCAAAATGAAATTCTGAAAGTCTCCTTTGAAGGCATAACAATGCACCCTCGATAGGAACGTTCGTAAATAATGATTTAACATCAAAAGAAGCCATAAAAGAATCCTTAGGAACGAAATTATGAATTTTCTTAACAAAATCTACAGAATTTTTAACGGTGAATAAATTATGAATCCTAAGTGGAGAAAACACAGAGACTAAATATTTAGCAAGTTTATAAGAAGCAGTACCGATATTGGAAACAATCGGTCTAAAAGGGATACCAGTTTTATGTACTTTGGGTAAAGCATAAAATCTAGCACAATTAGCAATAGAGGGAATAACAGAGCGTTTAACACTTAAAGGAATAGACTGAACCGACTTAACCGCAGAAGAAATCGTTTTTAACTCTTTTTCGCTAGGATCTTTCGAAATTTCAAAATACGGACCAGAAGAAATCAAATCATTAGTTTTATCAACATAAGATGATTTGTCAAGAACTTTCTAACAAATCCGAAACAACTGTTGTTAAGAGAACTTTCATTAGAAAGAATTTGGTTGTTTTGCCATTCTTTCCCTCTGTGAGTTATCAGGTTGCTAAGATTCTCAAACGTTTCAATTTCCAGGTGGTATTCTCCCCTACGAATAAACTATGTTTCTCTTCCCTTAAAGATCCCATTCATCCTCTTAACAGTTGTGGTATTTATAAAATTAATTGCAATTGCAATCTCTCTTATATCGGACAAACGCGACGTGCTTTGAAATTCCGCTTAAAGGAACATCAGAATTATGTGAAAAAGCAACAATTGAATAAGTCTAGTATTGCGCAACATTGTTGGGAAAAGAATCATTCTTTCGATTTTAATTCTTTTCAAATTGTCCAAAAATGCCCCAACCCATCAGATCTTGATTTTTGGGAATCCTTCCATATTTTGAAAAACAGTTCTGACTTAGTTAACGATCTCAATGCTATTCCTTATTTTTCTGCTGTTTGGCGTCCTTTTGTATAATTTTGCCTTTTCCCTTTCTAATTTATTCCTCTGATTTTGCTGGCATTTTCCATTTTCTACTTGTCTTTTTTTTTTTTTTTTTTTTTCATTTACCGATTCGCTTTCTTTTATTCTGCTCTTTTTTTGTTCTTGCGGTTAACAGTTTAATATGGTGTTTTTTTTGTTATGTTAGCCTTTTGGCTTATCGTGTCGCCAATCGAATTCTTTCTTTCCATTTCGGACCTGGTTGAAAGCTTCGGTTCATTCTTTATTTTCCCATTGGATCTTTTTTGGCTTCGAATTTTTTATTGGTGTTCATGTAATCCGCTATGTTTGCTTTTTAAGCTGTTCGCTTCTGTTTCCGTTGCTTTTGTCGGATGTCTGTGCATCCATAAGCTCACAACTTTTTTGCATTGATAAAGGCGTTCCTTGTAACGCCGAAACACGTGTCTGCAGTATCCCTGCTCATTTGTGCATTGTAACGTTGTTATTTTCTGTACATCTTTAGCACAAAGGTATTTGTAACTTTATGGTTATGATGGTTAGATGGAACGACATCTAACCAATATAGTGTTACACCCATAGTTCAAGCTAGACGATGGTCAAATGCTGAAAAAAATTTATTAATATAAACCAGCCATTTACTGTTTCCCAGCATAATAAATTTATGGGTGGAACAGACCAAATAGATCAGAACTTAGCCCAATATCGCTGTTCTATTCGGTAAAAAAATAGTGGTGGTCACTGTTTCTGTTTGGTCTAAAAGTTTCTGTGAAAAATGTATGACTCCTGTGAAGATTATGCCCTTCTTATGAAGCAAATAAAATGGACCTTTTGCAGTTCAAATCAGAGAAATCTGCCAAATTTACTTTGCTAAGTACAGCAAGAGAGCCAAAAACAGCGTGGCTATAGGAAATTCAAAGAAATTAACAGAGTGCCCAACGAAGTGAGATTTGGTGGAAAAGATCATTTAATCGTAGTAAATCCAAAACAAATAAGATGTGCTTTTTGCGGTAAGAAATCTACAAGAAAGTGCAATAAATGTTCAGTAGGATTGCACGTTAAGTGCTTTGAAATCTTTCATACTAAATTTTATATTAAAAAATGTAAGAAAAAAAATACTCATGCTATTCTTTTTTGTCATTCTGTAAGCTGATAATGTGAATTCTTTTTATGCAAATTTAAATTTTAAATGTTAAGGATTTATTTGAAGCACTCGTTAAACAGTCTGAGTTTAATTTTCTGGTTTCTTCAATTTTTTTATTTTTATCTATTATTTTTTTAACATTTAAATGTATTTTGAATTACATTGTTTTATTACAGTGGCCACCACTTATATGAATTGCTTTTGTTCAAAATAGTTTTTATTCAGTAAAGCTGCTAATTTAATAGAGCTGGATTGTGTTCTCTTTTTAATGATTTGATTCATTTAAGCGGTTTATTCAAATAAAAACTGATTCAATACAGCGGTGTTAGCTGTATTATGTTTCGTTACATAAATTTTTATTTTTTTTATGTTTAATGTATGCAAATTTGTTGTTAAGAGGATCGGTTTTGGAAAATCTAGGGGTCGAAGTATTTGTAAAAAACCTGTACTGTACCCTCTCGTGCCTAGCGTCCAAAAATAGGTCGGTTACATTATATCAAATAAAAATTTTAATTTTGGTTCAGGATTTTTTAAAATATTTTTCCAGTTCATTTAGTACCTAAACACATGTTATGAGCCATAAATGGTTTAAAAGTTCGAAGTTGAGCATTAATGGGTTAAAGTATACTTTCACTAGGAAACTATGATGAATAGTTTTATTAACAGTCATAATAATCCTCACAGTCGATATAAAGTTGTTTTTAAATGAATTCTCCTACTTCGAATAAATATACATAGACAATGATGCAACATTTTTCATGTGGCGATAGTTTTCTGCTTAGCACAGTGCTTTCAGATAACTCTAATTTTCAAAGAATAAAAGTATTGAATTAAATTGTTACTGATTACTAAAATATATGAATTAAAAGTACTCCTAAATTGTAGTGTTCACCACACACTCCCCCACCCTCCTTTTTTTATAAATTTTTATTTCCAATTAACATAACTAACAATGCGTTAATAATATTATTGACACTAATATGAAAATTGGTTCGAAGAAATTTGATAAAATATTGAAATTATTTTGTGAAAACTAGGAAAATGGAAAAAAATCTTCTCCCAGAAATAAATTACTTACTATTTCTAAACTTGGAATTGTATAAGAGATAAAAAACAGTGATGGTAAAATTGGTAGTAGAAAAACAATTATCCTTATCATTACTCGGCTCAGCCGATTAATCGGTAATCGGTAATCGGCCAATTTGCTTATCGGTGCATCCCTAATAATAATGATAATAGCACTAACGATAAAATCAATAACGATACAACTATAACTAGACTCTTGTTGATTGAGTAATTACATACATCAATAACTTGTACATAGCAAAACAAAACAAAAGGAACACCACAAAACAGACAACATCCTTCTCTTAAATAATAAGAAGCTTCAACTCACCCTTGGCACAATTATTTTCAAAGTAATCACCGGCGAACTTCGTGCTGCTAAGCGTGACAGTTTTTTCACTTGATGAGAACCTGTTGTATGGACTGAGACGGCATTCACCGAGCTGATAGTTGAATTCGGCCGAGAGACAGACAAAGTCTTTGTAGCTAATGCAGGCAACTTGACACTCTTCTTTTGTGTAAGCTTCGACAAGTACTTTTTCCTGCTCGATCCCGACTAGTTCTTTGTTTTGGATCCTTTCAAAAGCCCAATTTCTCTTGCATTGGGATCCTAGCAGAGCAATAAAAATAATATGTATTAAATGTATTATTTTTCTAGTCTTCGTTCATTGATTTAGCGAATTCGATAGAACTAATGTTTTAGTGATTGCACTTTAATTGAATTCTTTAATTTCGAAGTATTTTTAACTGAAGCGCAAATTGATCAATCGAAGTAAAAAGGACATGCATAAAGCAGCTACTTAGATGTTGGATTGCCAGCTTCTGTAACCGATTCTTCTGGGGATGAAAAAAAAAATCAAATTTTAAATTCAAATTATATTTTTCGCAATGATGAATTGCAATAGGTATGTGTGTGGGTGTGTGCGTGTGCAGGCAGGCAGTCCTGTATGCGTGTTGTTATTCACGTGTATGTCTGTGCGTGTGTATAGGTGGTCGTGTGGGTGTGCAGGACTGGGTGAAACCACCGAAAGGAACAGGGGCCGGTGAATGTCTTAGTAAGTGGAGCAACGGGATGCACTCTGTGGAAGGCTTCGAGTCCAATCTCAAAAAGAAACTACACGGAAAATTAGGTCGAAAATGAAAAAAGTAGCAATTTGTCATTGCTCAAAAACAAAAGTGAAAATCTTAATAAATACTTCGAAAAATTGCCAAATTAGTACTATTTCGCTGGGTTTTAGCACATGTTGTGTATAATATATTATTTCTAATTAATTCTTTTCTTCACTGCAAATGTCAGGAACAAAACCCTTTAAAATTATGCAGAATTTTGAAGTTAAAGTATTTACCTTTGTCTGCTTAAAATCAAAATAGCAAAGTTAAAACTGATAGAATGGCTTTAAGGGAAAATTTTGCAGATGTTCATAGTGCTAACCTGGTTGCGGTACTGTGCCAATTAAAAATGTGACCAAAGTTCTAAATGTAAGTTTTAATGATACTACGTCAGTATTCAGTGTGTACAAAAAATGCAGACGAATATATTTACATGGCTATGGCAAATTAGTTTTTTTTTTTAATGTCTTGGTCCAGTTGAAGCGAAATTTAGATCTTATGTTAAAATTTTAAAAACTTTTCGCTGAAGTTTTATTTTTATTTAAAGAAAACGAGTGTACTCCTTAACTGTTAAATATACACTCTAAATTTAGTTTTTCTCAAAAAAAAAAAAAAAAATCTTTTGCAAAATATTTATAATAAGCGATTGATAAATTATAAATGTATGTTGTAAGAATGTATATTCATAAATAACTCTCCTAACAAACACTCTTTAAATGAAATATTTATCTACATTACTTTATGTATAACGTACATAATATTTTCAGTTAAATAACTGAAACTTCATCTAAATGTCTAAATTAATCCTTTCAATTGCAAATGTTCGGAGTATTGTACTGAGTCAGAACTATATAGATTAGTCTAAAATACATTAAAACGCTTAACAGATTGCTTCAAAGGTAAATGTAGGTCTCAATGTAGTTGATCCCATTCAAAATGTTACCGTGTATATTGGGATATAATCCAGTCTATTGATTGCATTCTGAAGTACATGCTTAACCACGGTACATTAAACCGGTTGGGCTAACTGCGTATTCATGCCACTGCTAGTGTTAGTGTACAATAGTGAAAGTTTCAACAGCAATTTACCAATAAAAACTGTAAGTTGCAGTATTCTTAAATAAATAAATAAATAAATAAATATATATATATATATATATATATATGTATATATATATATATATATATATATATATATATATATATATATATATATATATATATATATATATATATGTATATATATATATATATATATATATATATATATATATATATATATACTAGCTGCTTGGCCCGGCGTTGCACGGGCTGTAATGTAGTGAAGGCAGTTTGAGAAAACTACTCGCCGCCAAGGTGGCTCGCCTTTAAAGCAGTGAGGAAAGTTTAAATAACCTACTTGCCGCCAAGGCGGCTCGCCTTTAAAGTAGCGAGGACAGTTTCAACAAACTACTCGCCACCAAGGCGGCTCGCCTTTAAAGTAATGAGGAAAGTTTAAACAGTTTACTCGCCGTCAAGATGGCTCGCCTTTACAGTAGCGAGGAAAGTTTCAATAAACTATTCGCCGCCACAGGGGTGCCCATCCCCCCCAAGCTCAATGGCGCAAATTCCCCCCCAAAAATTTTTCACAACCCTGTTGTGCTTTTTATTTTTATCCCTCTTTTTTACTTTAATTATTTTTTTTAATAAAATTTATTTATTTTTTAAATATTATTTATTTTTTTTTAAATATTATTTTTTTTAAATATTATTTATTTATTTTTAAAAAAATTATTTATTTTTTTAAATATGTTTATATATTTTTTGAAATTATAACTATTATTTTTCTTTATTTTTTATCAATTTTTTAAAAGTACTAAGTATGTGCGGATTGAAATCGCTTGTTTTCTCTTCCAGACATTCTAAGCTCACGCACACACTAAATAAATAAACAAATAAATAAAAAAAACAATAAAGAAATAATTGAAATTAAAAAAATAAATTAATGAATAATTTTTATTTAAAAAAATCAGTGAATAATTTAAATAAAAAAAATAAATAATTTAGCTAAATAATAAGTTTTAAAAAATCCCCCCCCCCCTGTGGGCACCCCTGCGCCGCCAAGGCGGCTCTCCTTTAAAGTACCAAGGAAAGTTCCAACAAATTACTCCACGCTAAAGCGGATCGCTAAAAAGTTTTCCTGCATCAAAGAATCAATCGAATTATTTGCACATGCTTACTCAAAAAAAAAAAAAAAAAAAAAGATGATGTCAAGTAGTGCATACTTAGCACTCACCCTAAATAACAAATAAAACTCCTTTCCAAAAATAATTATTTCCAAACCGCTTTCTTCCTGTAAAATTAATTGCAAAATTCTAAACGAAAAAGTTCTTTTAATGTTTGGATCGCAGCCAAAAAAAATCCCTTCTAAAAACAGGAATTGCAATTTTATTTAAAAACACATTTTCAAAATGGTATACCAGAGAAAAAATATAAGTCATTAATAATTAGAATAAAAACAATTGTTAGAACTTTGTTGAAACACGTATTCAAAATGACAACGGAAAGAAATAACACTCTTTAATTTTAAAAAGTTCAATAATTTAATTAACGTTTTAATTTAAAATGGCAACGGTAAGAAATAAAAGTCTTGGAATTTAAAATAGTGCAATAATTTAATTAACGCTTTAATTTAAAATGGCGACTGAAAGAAATAAATGTCTTGGAATTTTAAATAGTTCAATAATTTAACTAACGTTTTAATTCAAAATGGCAACGGTAAGAAATAAAAGTCTTGGAATTTTAAATAGTTCAACAATTTAATTAACGTTTTAATTCAAAATGGCAACGATAAGAAATAAATGTCCTGGAATTTTAAATAGTTCAATAATTAAATTAACGCTTTAATTTAAAATGGCATCGGTAAGAAATAAAAGTCTTGGAATTTAAAATAGTGCAATATTTAATTAATGCTTTAATTTAAAATGGCAACTGAAAGAAATAAATGTCATGGAACTTTAACAGTGCAAAGAATTTAATTAACGTTTTAATTAATATCTCAGGTAATTAACGTCGTACAATTACGCGGTTGATCTTATTGTCTTCTCTATATATGTATATGTATATATATATATATATATATATATATATATATATATATATATATATATATATAATATATATATATATATATATATATATATATATATATATATATATGTATATATATATATATATATATATATATATATATATATATATGTATATATATATATATATATTTATATATATATATATATATATATATATATATATATGTATATATATATATATGTATATATATATATATATGTATATGTATATATAATATATATATATATATATATGTATATATATATATATATATATGTATATGTATATATATATATATATATATATGTATATATATATATATATATATATATATATATATATATATATATATATATATATATATATATATATATATATATATATATATATATATATATATATATATATATATATATATATATATATATATATATATATATATATATATATATATGTATATATATATATATATATATATGTATATATATATATATATATATATATATATATATATATATATATATATATATATATATATAATATATATATATATATATATATATACATATATAGAGAAGACAATAAGATCAACCGCGTAATTGTACCTATATCAATGCGAGTGTAAGCGTACAAGTGCACAAGTTGCACCAGCAATTAAAATATATAAACTTTAAGTTGCTGTGTCATTCTGACTATATACGCATTTTAAAGATGAGAGGGAAAATTTCTTTCATTTATCATGCTGTGAAATATTCTAGGACAACTAAAACTGTTCCCTATTATTAGTTTTTCTAGTATTAAGATATTTCATGAATCCGTTGATTACATTGTTAAGGACATGCTTATAAACACGAAACTTTAAACTGGTTGCCGCAACTGTGTATTTATAGCAGTGCGCGTTAGCAAAAGTGTTAGTGCCAAAATATTAAAGTTTCGCAAGTAATTTACTGATAGAAACTGTTAGGTTGCTATATTATTATTAATGATTAGGTTTTTAAAATATGAGAGGAAAACGTACTTTACTTGCTTTGCACTTGAATTTTCCAGGGTTTTTGAAACTGCCTATGCGGTATCAGACAGACGAAAAATGAATAATTTGTCATATTAAATGGCTTTTGAACCTATCATATGGAAACCATTTGCTTGCAGAGTTTTTGCAACTAAAAATGCAACAAATAAAGATTACGACAATCTAATTCTTAAACTTTTTACATTCGAAATGACAAAACTTCACTTTAAATTACCCGTTTTCCCCACCTTCATTAAAAACGATAAAGGAATGAAAATCACCTATTCGATAAAATAAATAAATAGTTTGTTTTTAACATAGTTTGCACTATCCTTTTTTTATTTTTGAAAGAGAAAAGTAATGTTTTCGCAAAAAATTTACCTTTCGTACTCTGAAATCCGGTATTAGTGACTTTTACGGAGTGCAATCCTTTTAGACCAAAGCAAGTGCTTAAGTAACCTTTTAACACATTTCTGTTCATGAAAAATATTTTAGTTTAAACCAAAAGAAGAATAAAAATAAAGTTGTTTAACCAAACGATATGTTTGATATACCTATTATAAGTTAGTAATTAAATAGTATAACCTGCGAAAACTTCGAAAAATATAATTTCTCAAAATTTTCATAGAATGTAAAGAAAATATTAAAATACAAATACTTTTGTATTTTAAAGATATACTGTAGAAGACAAAAATATGGAATGTTTGAAGATTCATTTAAAATCCATACACTAATAGAAAATGTAAAGTATAAATTATTTTAAAGAGAGCTTTATAACTAATTCAGTGTAAAAAGCAAATGTTAATTATGTGAAATACAATTAAGGTTAGGCGGCAGTAATTGTAATTTGAATACATGAAAAATACTACTCTTTCAACAGAACAAAGACCTATAATGACTTGCTCCAACAGTAAACATGATGTCAGCTATGCCGGCAGTTAGTATAACAAGGAGTTACTCTCAGAGCAAGAACAGTAAGTGGTCAGGAGAGCTAGACGTTATAATTTATAAACCACTTTATAACTGCGTTTGTTTAATGACTTTTTTGCATTGCAACCTTTCTAATAGTGTTTTTCTTTTCTTTATTTTATTTATTTATTTTTTTAATTCAGTAGCAGACTTTTACTGAAATGTCACATGCGAAATTGCATTTTAAGAAATGTTCATTTTTTATCAGCCTGCGAAGCTTTAAAACAAAAATTTAAAAACGTCGCCATGATTTCGGTAATTTCTTTTCTTGAGCTTAAAAATCTGTCTTGAGCATTATGAAAATAAATATTTACTCTGTTTGTAAGCACTACAGTCCAAAAGAATATTTAGGGAAAGGTACGCTTGAGTATTTGCATGCTAAAAGAATTGATATTTCTGGAGTAAAGATTACATTAAATTCAACTCATTTTATTTTCTGTTTCGAAAAACGGTTTTATGTTCGACAATTTATTTATTTTTCTTTTTTTTCTACGACAAAAAGGTAGGAAAGAAACTATAGAAGCATACATGCTGCAGGATCACGAAAACGTAAAATATTGTGAGCTTAAGCTTTGGAAAGCAGCGAATTCGCAGAGCCAGCGAAAATACGCATTAAAGAATCATTAGTTTTTTGAACAGACATAAATGCCTAGAACAATTCTAGAATTTGCTGGCTCAGCAGATTTTGGCACGGGACAGTAAGTCTTAGTTTTTTTCTTTTCATCCTTTTTTTCTGCTCCATTTTTATCAGAATATATTTTCAGTAACTTTAGTTTCTCCCCGTTTGTATACTTCAAACTCTTCAACTGGAAGTAAACGTTCCATGAAACGAGACAAAAAAGTTCATGTTTATTTTTAAATATGTTCTCAAAGATATATTTTCGTTCCCTCAGTTCAAAAATGGTGTTTTTTAATTTTCATAACGGTGTTTTTAGCTTTAAATAACAGTCATGATAATAAAAAGTATTTGAAGTGTAAATATGCGTTGCTTTTTTTTTCTAAACACTTAGGTTTAGGGAGTTTTCATTTGTCTTCGTTGGTTTTGGATTTTTAGAATATTTAAGCTTGTCAAAGAAAAAAGATAAAACTTTTTAACCACAAAAACGTTATGTAAATGTACAGAAAAAATGTTTTTCCATGACAATGGGTTTGGAAAAAAAATCGAAATATTTAAATAGACGGTTTAACAACGTAGTTTTTTTTCTGTTTATTTTTTGTAACATCCAAACGATCAAGAAAACAAAGTGTAAGGCCCAAGAAAAAATAAATTGCTGGACAATTTTGCTTGAGATATTACATATAATACGAAATTTGGAAAGGAAAAAAATAAGAAAGTTCTCGTGGAAAATTTATTTCATTGAACCAATTGATCAAGTTGTGAGTCAATTTTTTTGTTCAACTAACTTCATGTAACATTTAGGCTAGGAACTATATAAGTGGTTGTTGAAGTTTTAATCACGTGTTTAATCATTATATTCTGTTGAGATTGTTTTGAGCATTAATAGGGGTATTATGACATAATTTCTTTCTTTTTTTTTACGTCATTAGAATATTCCCTGGAAAATAATGAAGTAACGAATGTAAAGATAAAATTATGTTTTGAAGTCATCGCATAACAAACGCTATTAATTATGACGTAAAATAATTGAAACATTTTCAATAAACACTATTACTAAATTTTAGTCCTTTGAGGACTATTTATCTTCGCCATAAATAAATTTTAGTATTACGTATTAGTATACTTCAAGTTTGTTGTATGTAAAAAATGGGTGTGGGGTTTTTACACAATAATTTTTATTTGTTTATTTTTTTAGCTCATTAAGATGCTTTTCATTAATATTAACCCCAGTAAAATGGAGAACAGATATTTTCTTTTTTTTTCTGCTTTCGATAATTTAAAATAGGTTTTGAAATTTGAGGGCCCATTTGCTCGTCAATAGTACTTAAGAAGTTAATGTTTTCTACAAAAAAACACAAAATCATATTTTTGTAATAAAGTAAACCGCTAAATAGTGTCGTTTCACAATATCACTTACCTGGCAGACAGACTTTTTCGAAGTAATTGAAGTTTCCAATCTCCTGTAACTTCACATCTAAAGAATGACCAATGCTCTCCGAGTTGAAGTGACACGTGCGCTTTTTGTAGTCAATCCCCACTGAGCGGCAACTTTTGTCACTTCTGCATTGTTTCAAACATTCGGAGGGAGACAAATTCGAGGCTGCGGTGTAGGAGTTTGCATCCAGCATTGCTCCGGACACCAACTCAAATTTAATATCATCCGCATCACAACCTAATGTAAATTTCAGTTTTGAAAAATTAAACCAGGATATAAAAAAATGCTAATTTTTCACAATAAGAATTAAAACAATGGTATTTCTGCAGCATAAATGATTCTTTTAACAAAAGAAAATTACATGCAATTAAAAACACTGGCAAAGTGTTGAAGGTTTGTCTCTTTTCACGATTCTTCTTTTCAGTATCAGCAACAACTATTCAGTAGCATCCCACAGCAGCATTGTAGACAGGATTTTTCTTTTTTTTTTGTGGTGGGGGGGGGTGTCCATGGTGCAACAAGAATTTCACTCTACAGTCGATCCTCATACGTATGATATATATTACCCTCATAAATGCTCCCTACCCTATTCCTTCCTTTTCGTGCTCCTGAGGGTTTCCTGCACGAATTTAAATGCCGAGAAATGATTCAAATTAGAGATGCACGTTTTCCTTCTGATTTATTTGCTGAGTCAACACATTTTAATCGTTCTATTTTGCCTTCACACCAACATTACGGCAAAACATAGATGTTTAGACGTTGTCTTTACATTACAATGCAGCTATTTTTATAGTAATTTTACAGTAATAAACTGCAAAATTGCTAGTTTTACAGTATGCAACTTTAAAATTTCTAGTTTACGGTAATAAACTGTAAAATTGCTAGTTTCACAATTTACTACTGTGCATTTTACAGTATAAAACTGGAACCTCTGCTGCCAGTATTATACGGTACTGAAAAAAATGAACTGTTTTTTTTTTTTCTTTTTTTTTTTTTTGCAGTATAATACTGGCAGCCGAGGTTCCATCTTAAAACTAATATGCATAGTAATAAACTGTAAAACTAGAAATATTACAGCTTTTTGCTGTAAAGTTAGCAGTTTTCCAGTTTATTGCCGTACAGTTTAATCAATTTAAACTGTAAAATTAGCAATTTTAGTTTAGTACCGTAAAATTAGAAATTTAATTGCTTATTACTGTAAAATTAGTCATTTTTACAGTTTATTACCATAAAATTAGCTGTATTAACTGTAAAAAGGCACTCATTTTTTACAGTGTGTAAAAGCAGGTTTATTTTTTCAGTGTTCATTATATAATTATAACATAAGGATTCATTAGAAATAAACAATTCATTTTGAGCTATTTAATAAGTGGAATTCTTCAAAATTAGTACTTCCAAAAAAAGAACAAATGTACGGGACGTTCACTAAATACTAAATCCATTTCCGATAAATTTTTAAAACTTAAATGTTACGGGAGGAGCGACACTTTTTTTGACAAATTAAACAAAACTATAAAAACATATCAACCTTATTTTCCATTAAAATAAATTAAATCATTCAAGCAAAAATATTGAGTAAAAAAGTAAAATATTTTTATGTTTCGGAAGGGCTACTGCCCTCTCAGCCTCCCCCCCTCTCTCTCTCTCTCTCACTACTTGCATGTTAAACAGAGCGGCGTATTAGTTGGACTTGAACCGCAAACCTATACAAGTACACGAGTTGAAATCCAACTCCAATGGGTGCATTTTATTGTCACTAACTCCTTGGGTGCATATTTAACTTCGACACTCTACAATAAATTATATTTCTGTTGCGATTTTGCACCGTGAGACACCAATTGGATTCATCTGATGGGAACTTAGGAATCAAAATTCTAGTAAAGACATCCGCCGATAGTTGTGACACATGAAAGTAGTTGGCGCTGTGGAGAATACAAAAGTTCGGCTAATAATAACAAGCTTATAATGAGCTATACTAATGACAATAACAATAGTTTTATCACGAAAATCCCTCAGGAACTGTACCGCTATGAACCTTTGAAAAATCAGAAGGAATGGTTATTATACTTATTTTCCAAAATATAACCAACAATATCCGGTGTGATTAAGTTGAAATGATAAGCACTTGACAGAAAACGTGAATGATTTTTAGAGTTCTTCATTTCTGGGAACTTTTTACAAAATGTAACGTTTTTATTCTAGTTATAGTTAAAGTATACAGGAAGCAAACATATTCACGTGTATATAAATTTGAAAGCTAAGATTATAAAAGCAAGAGGACACATTAATTTCCCCTGAGAAAATGCAAAATTTAAGTAGCACTAATCTTCCTTTAAATCAGATTTATTTTCCCTTCTGCAATTCATAAATTTTTCAGTTTGCTCTCGCAGGTTAATCGGAACCTGCATTCAGTAATATCAATACGATTTTTTAGCAATATTCACCACGAAAAAAACAGCTCAAACTATAACGAGGCCTCACGTCATAACAAAAAAAGTTTGAGAGCTTTCTTGTTTTCACTACCTAGTTTCTAATAATAGTAGCTAAAATCTGCTCAATACGCAAAAATTCATTTAAAAATAGAGAAAAAATAGGAGTTGAGCTCCTGTGAGCTCACATGAAAATTAAAATCTAGATGATTACGAAATATTTCCTTTCTTTTCTTGCATTTTTTTTAAATATTACTTATTTTTATATATACTTATATACTTATACATATATAAGACTTTTTGCTTGGACCCTTCTTGGGGCCGGAAATTTCTATTTCTAATCTCCTTAAACCAAGCCACTTCTCTCAGGTTTACTCGATCAGGTTAGCATGAATAATCTTCCATCAATTCAGGAACTAAAAAATAAAAAGGAAGGTAGAAAACGAGAGAAGCCATGTCTTCACTTATTCACGCCATCCTCACCTTCAATGCTCCTAGTAATCTCGTAGTAGTTGAGGCTCCTCGAGCTGAGAAATCTGTCCTGATTTTCAATAATTTATACTTTGTAGTCTTGATATGAAATATAGTGAAACTTTTGCAGTCCCTTCTTAGTACCGGGCACTTTTAAACTTATTTAAAACAAGCCACTTTTCTTAGTTTTACCGATCAGAGAAAGAATGAATATTCTTCCATCAATTCAGAAACGAAAAAAAAAGGAAGGTAGAAAACGGGAAAAGTCATTTCTTCACTCGTTCACGCCATTCTCACCTTCAATGCTCCTAGTAATCTCGTAGTAATTGAGGCTTCTCGAGCTGAGGAGGCTGCCTGGATTCTGAATAAGGCCCTCTCGGTTCTGGTGAGTGAGTCCGCAGTAGAGTTTGTTGTCCTGCTGGCCGGATAAGAAGGACCTGCAGGGAAAGAGGATATTTCGCAAACAGAGTTCTCCGCATTCCGCCGCCGTCACGCCTTCGTACTCAATGAGGCTGTAAGGGTGTTCGACGTTCCCCAATGGAACGATTTCGGCAGCTGGCACATCTTCGGCTGAAAGTAAAAGTGTTTGTTTCAATTAAAAGTATAATCGGGCATTAAAATATGAGCTGAAGAAGAAACTGTTTAGAAGTCATATTTTTAGTGTTGGTAGATAAGACATTCAAATGCACTAACAAAGCGATGTTGCCTTTTTATAATAACATTTTTTGAGGGGGGGGAAATATGAAACCTACTTTATTTTCTTATGTTTTTTACAAAAATAGTATGTATACCACTTATTTTCCTTGAACTTGCCTGTTATTCTAATTAGGTATTTTTACCAGCTATTATGTTGTCTTGCAATATTTTCCTTTTTTTTTAAACTTTGCTCTTTTTAATTACATTTTTAATCGTATTTTTTTTTCTTTAAATAAAAATTTAAATGCTACTAAAGAAGAGGTAATAGAGTCGAACTTGGCTAAAACGAGTGTGGAGTAACAACGATATTTGCTCGTTTTATCCGAGTACTCGTACAAAACGGTTTCGTGGGGAAAAATCAGAAATATTCCTATATATGTGCCGCGTTAGTTTTTTTTTTTTCTTTTTTTTTTAATTTATGCACGGTTTCAAAGAAGTTCGTTCATTTTCTTTCAGCTGTTAGTTGTCTTTGTTTTATGTTAGGGTATACCGGGGTTACAATAATAATAATAATAATGTAATTACGATAATTACAACAATAAGAAGTATTGTTATTATTTATTATAAATATGCATAAATTAATATGAAATAAACAGAACTTGTGAAAAGTATTTTTAATACATAAGTACATAATTTAAATATCAAGATAGTGAATTTGCCAACAAACGAACTGACACCAATGAAAAAAAAAAAGAAAAAACCAACAAATTAAACTCTGAACGCTCTTAAATTATTAACCAAACCAGTTCCAAAACTGTCTTACAATTTGCAAGTAAATTTTCAAAACGTGATATAACAAGGGAATAAAAACAACAAATTTTCCACCTTCCGGCAAGCAAATATTTTCAAAACGAAAGCACTTGACTTATCCCCACCAACAATTCCATTTTTAAACGAAGCCCGTGATTCATTTTTAACAAACGCTTTAAATCTTCAAACTTCATTTGAATACAAAGATCGCTTTTCAAGTTGTATATGCTCATTAAGAGAAGAAGAATCAAATTTCAAGCTAAAAAGGCTTCATAAATTATAACGTTCTTCGGCTGGGCCCTTCCGGGAATTTGCATCAGGACATTTGAAGGGATTAAATTTGATGCAGGCTTAACTCTAATGAAGGTAATTTTGTGGCTTGGGTGAGTCTTAAATACTAATCGAGATCAATTAGTTTTATCTTCGACATTTTTCTTCGGGGAAGAATTTCTCAGGTGATGTATTATAATCTGTGGTAGTAATTTAGAAATTTAGGGTATTACCTTCTTTATATTTTGTGGTTTTCTGCTTTGAAATGTGCTCAAGGAGTTATTTCATAAAATATATTTTCTCTTTAATACCTTATTTTTGCATTTATAATTATTTTTAGTTGTATTTGTATTATTTAGTTGCAGATGATAAACATTGATAAAGAATGAAGCAAAGTGTGGGAAAGATGTACTGCATTGTAATTAAATCATTTCAAAATATTTTTGCCGATATACATTCATCTGTGTTTTTAATATCTCGAGTGTGTGCCAGAGATTTTAAACAAGAAGTTCTGTCAAGAACTAAACCAGCCTACTTTCCCGTACATGGTCATCGGCATTCTAGCATCTGATCATTGTTCTCTTAATTATCTGAGACTAAAAATTATGTCAAACATACCTTTTTAGCACTTAAAGCTGATTTCTAAAAGCAAAATATACCCCTCTCATCAGATGAAATAGACACATAAAAAGTAAATAAATGAATAAATAAAGTTTTGTCGCACCTTTTAAAGAATGTAACTGTTACAGTTCTTCCGTAGAAAAATTCCTCAATTGTTTTCAAAAAAAAAAAAAATTTAAAGTACAAAGTACATCAAAACACATTTTATCAAAGAAAGGAAAAAAAAAAAGAAAAAAAAAAACTCGTCCGTTGATAAAATGTCTCGAATTTCACTTTTAATCCGTGGCCAGTTGTTAAATACAAACACAGAATAAAACACCCTCGTAAATGAAACATTTTTATTACAAAAAAAAATCATCTGCCAAAAATAATAATAAATAAATAAAATAAAACAAATGAATAAATAAACAAAAAATCGTCTGCACAGTCAGTCATTTTTTTCTAAGCCTGCATTTCCGCCATGTTTGCGGAGTCGGAGTCGGAATCAGAGTCCTCACAGAAGATTACTCAGAAAAGTACTTTGCAAACATTATTTATCAAAACCATTTTCTTACAAAGTTAGTTTGAAGGAAATCCGACTTTAAGTTCAGGATCAACATTCAACTTAAATTCCCCGTAGGTGCTAATGTTAAAATTTTTTTCTGAAAGCATCGTGGGACAGGTTGTTTGAACGGTTCAAAGTTGAACTAAAAATTGTTCAAATCAAAAAATCAAATATGGGAATGAGCTGTACTCTCCGAGATCTTTCCAACAAAAAAAAAAGTTTATTCCATTCGGATGGTTCACTCAGAAGTTATTAGGTGGGGAAAGGTTGCTTGAACGGTTCAATGTTGAACGAAAAAATGTTCAAATCGGAAATGTAAATACGGGAATGAAGTATCCTTGATAAGACCTTTCGAACAAAAAAAAGTTTGTTCAAATCGTACTGTTCACTCAAAAGTTAGCATCGCGGGACAGGTTGTTTGAACGGTTCAAAGTTGAACCAAAAATTGTTCAAATCGAAAATGTAGATACAGGAATGAAGTATCCTTGAAAAGATCTTTCGAACAAAAAAAAGTTTGTTCAAATCGGACTGTTAACTAAAAAGTTAGCATCGCTGGACAGGTTGTTTGAACGGCTCAAAGTTGAACCAAAAATTGTTCAAATCGAAAAATCAAATATGGGAATGAGCTGTACTCGCCGAGATCTTTCCAACAAAAAAAAATTTGTCCAAATCGGAATGTTCGTTCAAAAGTTATTAGGGGGGGACAGACAGACCGACAGACCGACAGACCGACCGACAGACAGACAGACACACAAATTCCCCATCTCAATACCCTACTTTCAAATTTTTAATTTTCCGATATTCATTTTACCTTTTTATTTTTTTAACTTGGCGATATTTTTTGGACTTGGCGATATTTTTTTTTACTTGGCGATATTTTTTGGACTTGGCGATATTTTTTAGATGCATTAAGCTACTTTTAATACTTTTTTCGTCTTTCTTTTGTTTTTAACGGGAAAGTAGGCTAAAAAAACATAGGTAGAAGCTGACACGTGCGAAGACATAAGAACACAATAACTCGTTTTTTTAAATATTCTTTCGAATAAGAACAAGCATTATTAAAACTATGGTAAACAGTACAAAAAATGATATATATATATATATATATATATATATATATATATATATATATATATATATATATATATATATATATATATATATATATATATATATATATATATATATATATGATGATGGAAAGTTGTATTCAAATTTTGCTAAAGAAAAACCTTGTTAAATTATTTTCCTGGCCTAGATTTAAAATCATATATATCACATTATAAGCAGGAATATCTACCAACTACGCCAATGTGTCTTAATTTTTAGTTTATATTTATTAAAATAATGTGTTAAAAAGCAGAAAAAAACAGGTTTTTGACGGAAAAAACAAGCAATTTTTAGACTGCAGGTCCATTTTTCGTCGGTTACCGGTGCGATAAACTTAAAAACAAGGGCTAAGCCATGTACTATCATAAATAAATGAGGAAGATCTGCCGTAGTACCGGAAAACAGCCTAAAAAAATAACATACAAAAATAAATTGGGAAGTGCTGATATTTTTGACTATTTGAAACTATGTATTATGCAAAATTCAAAACTAACTGCCTGCGATCGGAAAATTCGTGATTTTGGCATTCGTACTGCACGAATTTTAAGGTGCATCAAAGTAAGTGAAAATTTTCCACTACATGCGTTACGAAATCCAGGCTTTGGATAATTTATCATAGAGCATTACTGTTCTTATAAATATAGTTCTCTATTAATTTTGAACATTTTAATCTGACATATTTTCTCACTATTTTCTAAAGATTTTATCTTTTTATCTGTAATTTTTACTTTCTTTCTTTCTTTCTTTTTTTTTTTTTTTCAGTCTTGGCCTACCTCCTGAAAAAAAGCTCAGCTCTTAAATTAAAATATATCTCGGAATATTATTTCTAACAACAATTTTACTTTAAAGAAAAATAACATTAACGACGATAGCCAACACGGTCTCCCTATTTTTGGGTACCTGAAGAAAAAATATAGACCTGTAGCATAGCTCTTGAAAAAAATAATAAAATGAAAGTGTAAAGTAAACAAAAAATAAATTCATTTTTTTAGTTATTTTGCAATAAAAATCTTGATACGTTTCTAGTAAATATGAGACATAATTCACAATTGTAACTTTAAACTTTGTACAATAATGCAATATGAAATGTAAAGTAAGTGCTCTTGTATATCACAGCCCTCCTAGAAAATCGATTCTTTGTGAAACACAAATGTTTCAGTAGAGGCTTATAATGTGGCCCAGCGTTAGATTTCTATACATTTAAATTTCTACAAATTTTATTAGCAATTAAAGCAGTTTCACTAAAAAAAATAACTAAATTACAAAAACACCTTTAAACAACGTCAACTATCCAACTGATTACACTAAAGAAAAAACGAGTTTTTAACAAAGCTATACGTTGAAACAATTCCTATCATTTGACAGAAAAATGCCTTAAAAGCATTTGCAATGTTTGCAATGTGAAGAAAACAAAGGAACAACAAAAATGATCTTCTTCTTTTCGAGAATGAAAAAATGGAAATGACTAGCATTGAATTGGTTTCGCATATTCATTGAAATATTATTCAAAAAGAAATCAGAAGTTTTGAAGGATTCTTTTCCGTTTCTTTTCAATAAGACTGCGGCAATGCTCCCAGCGACTGTATACTCTTGCTAAGAAATCATTACAAAATAACAACTGGAATTCCTATTTGTAGAAGATTAATCCTGAAATAAAATATGTTTCAATTTTTCCCCGGAATTCTTGCTTGAAAGGTTTTTTAAGCTGTTTCTAACAATGCGAAATCCAAAACTTTCGTGATTCCAATTTATAACACCGCCCTAGGGATTTTCGATAGTTTTGGAATAGTCTTTTAAGAACCCTTTGCGAAAATTTTGTTTCGTTTTTCTGAACGTACTTTTTCTGTCAATGAGCGTTCGATACTTATAATTTCAAGAGTTCGTTTTCTTGTATTAAAAAGGGGATTATTATTTTTTATTTTTGAAATCGATTTTTTTAAATGAAGAAACAATATAGTATTTCGTTAAAAAACTTAATTACATGAAGTAATAATAGAAATATTTTTAAAAAATCAACAATCAATTGAAAGCACTCAAAAATGATACAATATATTATTTTTGAAATTTGTAACATATCAGTGTAAGAGAAAAATGTTTAAGTAAAATTATATTCATAATTTAAAATGTAGTTCTTATTTTCGTTACACATTTTTCATTTTTCTCTAAAAATATTTATCGTTACACCAAGTAAGACATTCGTACTAGTTGGTCTTTTTATTTTATTCCGAATAAAAGTCCGGAATAGTATTAGTGGTGTTGAAACTGCACTTAGACGAATTTAGCCATTTTATGTTGCATACTATGGGAGCCTTATCGAAAGTTCTAGTTTGTTAACACGTACAATACATACATGCTCTTATTTAGACAATGCTACGTATGTTCTCAGGCTCTGGGTGGCACAATTGTAAAATTTTTAGGGATTCAAATTAAAGGGGTGCTCCAAATGCAGTTAAATCATTATCAGATAAATTAATTGTCTTGAGGATTGTCTCATCACATTTGGTATGTACCTCCAAACATTACATTTTAGCTCAGCTTTTTGATAACCTTATAATAGTAATTAGAGATAAATTAGTCTCTCAAATGAGGAAGACTGTCTAGTTGGGTAAATGAGGTTCAATATTTATAAAATAATGCCAATGCGTTGCTCATAATAACCAACTAGCATTCTTTTTTTTTTTTTTTCATTACGAAAAGGAAAAAGTAGAGTTATAATTTTTTGCAATTATGTTGAATGTATTGAGTACACTGGTGAAAATCCAACTGGCATAAAATTGTAACTTTACAGATAAATAACAACTGTGGGCGATATACAGATAAATAACACAATGGGTTACAACTGCTTTAAAAAAAAAACTTTTCGTCATGCAAATTATTTTGAAGACAATACCATTATGACGACGTTGTAATTTTTTTTCAGCATCAAAAAACTATTTTCTAAAATTAGAGGAAATATAGAATTAAAATTATGACATACAGCTTCAAATACTTCATATGCATGTCTACAAACTATATTCATCTTGAAATTTTTATTTGATTTTTTCTCTGAATGAATGCGTCAAAAAGAATTCGGAATAACTTACGCAATTGATATGGACAGGTGACGTCCAGATACTCGATCGAGGCTGACGTTGATTTCTTAAAATCCGATTTCCGACTAAATCTATCATATCGACTTAGCCTACACTCTGTTGTCTTTGAGTCGAATTCCACCGATCGACATTCCAAATCTTTGCTGTTCAGGCAGGATTCAATACAGGACAGTCGGGTAACATTACTGATGATTCGATCATTGTAGTTTGTCAATTCCATTCCTCTAAGTGATTCAGCCACAAACAAGCGGTCACAAGCTCCTGAAAAAGATAATTTTATTTGAAGGGCCAGGGAGAAAAAGATGAAAGTCACTTTCTCATCAATTTTAAGATATTAGCGCTATCTAGGGGCTATGAAGGACTAGTATCATCTGATAGAACAACAAGGGGGGAAAAAGATGAGAAGCGACCGAAATGTGCATGAAAACTCGAAAAACTACATAAGGAGCTACGAGAAATCAAACTTTGTTCTTCGTTTTTTCGAAATCGCTTTTTGGTCACTTTCATCTTTTTTCCCCCTGGCCCTTCATTTGATATACGATTTTTCAATTTTTGTATACAGGTTTTATAATATTTTAATTGCAGGACCTCTATAGGAAGAAATACTTTTTTGTCGCATATATAATTAATTAAGAAAATGTGCTGGGTGTTTCTCCTCGCTAACTTTGTTATCATTGATCCATTTTTTAACTGAAAACATAGTTTATTTTCTGAGTTTTCTTCCCGATTTTTGAAGTGATATTTAGTGTGCGTTTTCAGAGAATAAATTTTGACAGCGACTATACGTCATATTTTTAATTAAAAAGAACTATAACTACAAACGGTTTATATTTTAACAACGTCAGCGAAATTTTTGCAGATTTCATCCTTGCACGATATATAGCTTTAGAAAATTAAAGCAAAACAAACAATTTAAGAACTAAATTCAGTAAAATCTGAGTAATAGTTCAAAACATTTTTATCTGAACCACATATCACTGATGAAATCATAACCCACTGCTTATTTATTAATATATTTGAAAGCACCATCCAAAAAAAAAAAAAAAAAAACAATCTTTACACTTAAAAACAACATATTATTTTGCTTTTATTATACTCGGTTACTTTATAATAGGCGTATCAAGTTCAGAAATTTTGGGTCGTCTCCATGGAAACCGTACGAAAGAAAACAGCTCCACTTTTTTTTAAAAATTCACTGCTGTTGAGGCATTTCATTTATTTTATGTTTATCGAATTAGGCTTGCGCTTTTTTTTTTATACCTTCATGTCTCAGTTATTTCTCAACGTTTTCTAACAAATCTAGTCATACATAAACAAACCAAAAATTTCCGAGAAAATTTGTGCTTTATTTACATTGATATTTCAATAGAATAACAGTTTACGCACAAAGCAATTTTAACCGTTTGTATTTAACCATTGTTGCAAAAGCTAAATGGGAGAAAAGTCCATAGCGCCGTAACTATAACAACCATCAGGGGAAGTGTTAGAGGAAAATTAAGAAGAGAGGAAAATTAATTTTACTTTGAGACGTCGTTCTCGTTACAAAGGATATAGTAAGCGGAAAACGAATACTCAATTGAGGCAGTGAAAAGCAAAGAATTGTATATGCACTCTTTTATAGCCTTGCAGGTTCAAACATTATACAGACTTTTGTTGAAACGTCATCTTAAATTATCCTGTGCAGCAGTACCTGCTGGCTGCTACTTGTACCATGTTTTTCCCGGAACATATGAGACTCTCTCTTACTGTTTGAACAAACTCTCTCTCTCTATTTTTTTTTTTAATTTTTCTTTTGCACCCTTTACTTAAATAGTTGGGGAAAACCTAACTTGATATCACCCAGCCTATAAGAAAAGCCTAAGGGTGAGGGCTTTTTCATACAATACACATCAGTTCGATTATACTCATCCAGAAACTGCAGTTTCTATCTTATTAGAACTCTTTAATCTGGAATAGGTAGTAGCCAGGCTGTAGGTAGAAGACATATTATAGGCTCTGAGAGTGAGAGACAAAGTGGTAACTAAAGCAGAATCAGCACACCAGGAAGAGACGCAGTAATGCTGGTATTGTCGTAATGAAGTAATTAGAAATTGCTTAGCGTTCCCAATGCTGCCATGCACCAGGTTAGATTTACACCAACTACAGGTGCTTCTATTCCCAAATAGAAAGTTACCTTTCAAGCAAACTTTTTCCATGTAGTATGTTCCTGAGGTTGGAGTCAAACTGAGATCGATCATTCGCTTTTTCGAATCCGCTGCACTAGAGGTCATTCGACATTCGCTCCCGTTCTGGCTCTTGAGGAAGGTGAAAGATTGGCAATGGTCGTCACTGAGACATGACCGGGTGCATTCGATGAGAGAAGATCCTAAATGTTGCTTGTAGGAAGATGCGACTGGCAGGGAACTTGTAGACAAAATGAAAGATTCCATTGCACCTGACCGGCATTTACCTAGTAAAATTTAAGATAAGCGTTAGGAAATATCAATTACTCGTAGATTGCAGTGATGATTCGAAAAGAAAAAAATGCATACACATTTTTTAAGAAATAAAATAGAAACTTCAATACATGACCACATGTCAATGTCTAAACTATTTTTCTCAATTATACACAAAATATATACCATTTTACAATTCCTTCAAATTTCATTAAATTCAATATATAATCATGCATATGCAAAATTTATTGTAAAACGTTTAACAAGTATGTATTTCGTACGAATTAACAGCGCAATTTTGTATGATCTTTTTAGTGAAGGTAATTTTTAATGATGGAGCTAAAAGGACAATATTTAGTGAGGAATCACAAAATCAGTGCACTGTTAATTAAAAAATCAATCACGAGCCCTGGAAATCGGCAACAAAAATTTTGTTGCTCGCGCTGTCACGTAAAAACTGAATAAAATTTGTAAAACTGATTAAAACGAATCAATTGCCTTAGTGTAGACAACTAATGTTAAAAACGCAAATAACAGTGTGAAATGTGTTTCAGTAAGGAAACTGTCTTTTAACTTTTTATATTAAAAAAACTGACTATAAGTTATTCATAAATTTTTTGAGTGTTGTTAAAAATTCGTTTTGAGTTTAGCTTAACAATAATAATTTGTTTTTCAGCAACTTTTATTATATTTTTACAGATCCCGTAGTCAAAGTATAAAAAATACTTTTAATTTACCTGAGGTAGACTTTGAAAATCCAAATATTAGGATGCTGAGAAGTAACCAGTTCATGTTGATACGTTTAAGTTTTCTGAAAATAAAATTTATTTGATTATCATAGACATATACAAGTATAACACACTCTAAATGAAATTCATTTTACATAATGTGTACAATATTTTACTCCTCGTGTATTCCTATGCTCTTCTAAAGATTAGTTTTTTTTTTTTGCTTTGCGACTCATTTGAGATTTGATGCAGCTAATGGGTTTCAGATAAATTCCAAATATATTGTTTGGTTCCATAAATTTAGTAAAATGTCTCCTGTAGCATGAACTTATGTTTGAATAATACTGAAATTGCCAAAAATGTTTATTGTAATTTTTCAACTTACATCAGAAGCCATGTAATATCTTTAAAAAAAAAAAAAGAAAAACACACTTTGAAGAAAACTATGATAAAACACTTAATTTGGAATCTTATTTTAAAGTTTGCAATTTTTATAACCACCTAGAACTATTTTTAGGTACGGACATTATCTGGTTTATAAAAATCACTCTTGCTTTTTTTTCTAGTCATTAACACAAAATAAAACCACTTAAAACCAAACAAAAATTAATCAAACACGAAATTTATTACGGAATAAAATGAAACTAAAAAAACATTGAAAACATAGTAATACTTAAGACTATTTCTAAGCAAATAATTGTGCAATAAACCAGAATACATCTTTTGTTAAATTATGGGCAGAAATTGTGATTAACTTCCAAGAGTCTTGATAAGCTTCATCGTTAAGACTTCGAAAAACGTGACAATATGACACTTAAGTGATGAAATTTGTAAATCTCCAAAGTTAATGAGGCAAAAAGTTTTGCTGCTTGTAGTAAGATAGATGTAATTTTTAAAGTTTTGCGTTAACATGAGATTGTGCGGCGATTAAAAATATCAGGTAGTATTAATTTAGCCAAAGAATATTGCTCTTGTCATTGTCACTTTTTGAGTCATTTTTCAGCTACGCATTTAATGAAGTAAGAGAACAATCTGTCACTGTCATGCTGCTATGGAAACGATAACCGATAGGTACAAGAACATTTTGCTGCCAAAGGATAACTGGAGCGTTCAAAATGAGAGTATCTTAAATATTTTGCTCAAATTAAAACAAGCAAGAAGAGAAAAGACGGTGTGCAAAATTTAAAAGCATGCAATTACTTTTAAAATTTAGTTAAATTAGACATATGTTCTTCAGATAAGATTATTGCTACTTAAATTAAGGTGCTAATTTCTTCGTGGTGTTTGATGAAATTTAACAGTTTTATTGTCAATATCGACGGCTACATTTTAAGAAGTAATTCAACTGAGTAAGACCTATTGCCAGTTATTCAGTTTTTTTTTAATAGTCTGCCAAGACATCAAATAATGCAAATTCAATTGTAACAATACATAAACTATAAATCCCGCCAAGACAACAAATCACCCCAACTTGAATGACACAATATATGAATTTAAATAGCGCCATTATACCAAATATTGGTGGTAGTGACTATGCCTTAGTATAGCCTTGTTAGGGTGACTTCCAATCTTCTGAGATTTAAACGTTTAAATAGAGGTGAAGAAAATCGAATTGCGTTAAGATACAGATTATTGGCATCGCGCCAATGTAGGAGGAATTCCCCATCTTTCAACCTAAACGCAAGCAAGCTCGTCCAAGATCCAACATAAAGTCACGATCACCTATCTATAGTGAACATTCAAATGAATTTCACGAGAAACAATTCGTAAGCGCTACAAAGTTTTTTTTTAAATAATTTTTAATTTTACCAATTGATTTTACTATAGACATCATAGACTAACACTACATATCGCGGAATGTCTTTTCGTACTTTAATATTTTTAATTAATGAAAAAACTCCTGCTCTCATCTTTTTGTAAGTTACAATTCTTCTAAACCATAAAAGTAAATAGAATGCGGAAAATTTAAATTCAAATATATTTCAGGTACTCGTAATCGATTTTCAACTAGCTTTTTCTGAACTGTTGTAACTGTTTTTCCTCCTTTCTTTTCTTTCTTTTATTTATTTTTTATATAAAACGTGACCATTTGTCGAACTCCTTTTTTTTCCCAACTTGTCCTTAACTCTACAACAAAATCAGGGATTTTCTTCTCAAACACAATTCAACGGCGCAAAGCAAATCAAGAAATGGAAAAACTTGCTCGGAAAACAAAACTATGATGCTCCTTTTTGGCAGTGCAAGGCTCGCAAGCGCCATTTTTCTTTATTTGTCAGTATTTACTTCTAGTAAAAGGTTTTCCAGTCTGGCATTACTAATGTATGGTAAAACTGCAGATTTATACCTAGTCGCACATATTTCTTTATTTTCTTGTTGCATGTTTTTCTATTAAAGCACTTTTGTTGAAGGTGTGGTATCAAATACAAATACATTTTAAGTATATTTAAGAATTTCGCTCTCACACATAGATACACATAGATTTTTTATTTTATAACATATATTCCTTTTTAAAAAAGTAAATATATCTTGCATGATCTACTTATAAATATATTTTCACCAGTTACTCTTTTTTTTTTTTAAATATTCTGTTTAAAAACAGTTAAAACAATAAATACAAAAATCAACGTATTCAAAGGAATCTAATCGGAATATGTGTTTAAAAACGCGATGTTTACGTGAACCAATATTCATTTCTTCATATGGATCATGTCATTGCCATTCTCTTTCACGATTTGTTCCCCTTTTTACCGTAAAAAAGCTTTTAACTTATTTTCCTTTAAATTGTTTATTCATGGGATTTAGAGAAAAAGTACTCTATCACCACCCAATCTCATTAAAATGATCAATGTTAACCATTTTTATCTAATATGTTGATTAGTTTATATAGTCAAACCCATTTCTGTATTATTTAAAAGACTTTTTTGGTACATGAGTGTAGTACTTAGCCACTGCACCAGTCTCTTCAGTTTCAATTAATACCTACGAAGGACCTTTAATCTTGATTTACTCTAAACTTTAAAAAGTTTGTTTACATCTCTTTGCATTCACTGCCTTAATTGTATTTGCCATCGCTTTTAACAAAAAATGATATTAGAAATTGTTAGAAAAACGTATTCCCAATAGAAACTAATCTTGGAGAAGATTACTCCATGCAGAGTTGAAAATTTTAAAAAAAGTGCCAAAGAGTTTAATTAAACTAAAAGAAATTAAATAATTTTTTAACGCCAATATGAAAGCATGTAAAACTCAATTTGATAAACTGCAAAACATTATAAAAACTCTTTATGTACTTATATCAAAATGCGAAATCGTCACATTCGGGGCACTTATAGTTTCCTTATTCTTCCTCTTCTTATTATTATTTATTTATTTAATTTTTTGGTTTCTTCTGCGCACAGTTTGTGCATATGTTTGCAACATGCGCAGTACATTATTTTATCCTCCACTCGATACTCCGGTGTCCTATTAAGAACAGCAGCGTATTATGCGGGTAACAACGGCCCTACGGGGTGACGAGCTACTTTTCTTGATTATTAAGTAATAGTAAAAAATGACGACGAGAAAAAAGCAATGTTATCAAGTTAATTTTAACAATTCATAAGTTTTTAACGTACTTGTAGTTCTGTCTAAGACACTGGGTCAATGTTGACTCCATTCATAAGACAACAGCTACATTTTTTGCTCCTTATAATTACGCCTGGGTTAATTGCAGGTGATTAATACGAACTGAAGGTAATTAATGACTTTAAAAAGACAGACAAGATGTCGATATTGTTTTCTCAAAATATAATTTAAAACATGTAACTAATTAATGTGACATTAAGGTAACTAATGACTCTAAAAAGACAGACAAAATGTCTAAATTCTTTTCGCAAAAAAAAAAAAAAAAAAAAAAAAAAAGAGGCAAGTAACCATCCAGACGAGAAATATTTACCATGCAGCTTAGGGTAGAATTCCATTCTAAAAGTAAAAAAAAAAGGTAAATTTCAAACGCGTTCAGCATAAGCAATCATCACGCCTAACGTCATTTTCTACGTGCCTACGTAGCGTATCTCCTGAACAGGATTTACCCGGCATTTACCGTAAGTAAATTTTCAGTGAAAAAAGCAGCTTGTTTGTTTGTTTTTTTTAGGTTCATAATAGAGCAAATCAGAGCCAATTTTTCATTCGATGGTACGAGTTGTGCAATAGCACGCATGACAATTACTTTGAATTTTAGACAATGAAACAAGTTGATAGTTTTTGTATCAAGGGGCTCCCTGATGACAGGTCGTGGAAGGTGGCTGTGACCTCACGAGAAATTTAACTCATTCGGTAAATTTTGGCTGACGATTCGGCTCATTTGGGGACTACATATGAGAATTGCAATATTGCAATTTTTAAATAGAAGAATTTTCCCTTTCTGTTGATGTACAGGGGTACCCATCCTCCCGTAAAGCTCAATGGCGCAAATTCCCCCTCCCCCCCCCCAAAAAAAAAACTTTTCACAACCCTCTTGTAGTTTTTTATTTTTATTTTTACCCCTCTTTTTATTTTATTTATATTTTTAAGTATTATTTATTTGTTTTTTAATTATAACTTTCTTTTTTCAAATTATTAATTTTTTGAAAGCACTAATTATGCGCAAGATAAAATTGCTTTTTTTTCCATCCAGACATTTCAAGCACACAAAATAAATGAATAAAAATAATAAGAAGAATAATAAAGAAAAAAAAGAAATAATTTAAATTAAAAATATTTAATAACTAATTTAAATAAATAAATAAATATATTTAAAAAATCCCCCTGAAAATTTTGATGGCACAACTTAAGCCATTATCCCCTCCTCCCTCTCCCCGTTGAGCACCCCTGATGTAACAAAGATTTCGGGAGGGGGGGCGAACACATTTTTTTGTCAATCACTGATGACTGTTGACATTCTCCAGTTTAGGTCTTTTACAGTTACGTATACATATTCTAAAATATTTTCAGAAAACCTTAAAACATGCTTGATTTTTTTTTTTTTTTGCATCATGCCAGCGTTTCAAGAATAGGTGGAGTTAAATCTTTCTATTACTCCCTAGTAAATAAATAAATAAATAAATGAATAATTAATAAAATTAATCTTTTGAAGGTTAAATTTGTTTTCTGTTGACTCATTGTATCATTATTTGTATGACTGTGCATCTATAACAGATGACGCTTTCCGAAGACGTTTAAACGAATTTGCTTGTGTGGAAATAATACTTCCTTACAAAACCCTTGACAGTTTTTAAAGAAAGCGGCACGAATCAAACTATCAGAAAATGACTAACATGTAAAACATATGGAGTTAAGCATGGCTCTGGCTATTTGATGCTTGATCTTGGACGAACTCATTTATTTTTGGGTTGACAACCACAAATTGACTCTTTCTTTGACTGGCCAACAATTGTATGGCAAAGCAAACCGACTTTCTTCGTCTATATTTTTTAACAAATGGAACCGTTTAAGCCTGAAATGTTCGTGAGAAAAGTTATTAGAGCCACACTAAAAGCCACCCAATCTTTTTACGTTGATTTTTATTCAAAAAATGGTAACGTAAAATATATTTTTTCACACATAATAGGATACTTCCAATTGCTTTATTTGATCAAGATAAAATTGTTTTTTCTTTTTGTGGACTGTGAGTTTTTAGAAGATGCAGATAAAAACTCAGGTAGATAGCTTCATGGAGATAAACGTTTTAAACAAAACCCAAATATCAGAAAACCACCGAATTCTAAGCCTTTCTACAAATGTCACGCTTGGTCAACTTTTTTTACGATCACTTTTGCACGGTCTTGCCTCCAGGTTATCATGTGGCTGACGTCCGCACCGAAAAAGGAAGATATTAAAAACAAAGTAGGAGCAATGCGTGCACAAAATTGAATAAAACAAAGGCCCCCAAAAATGTCTATCCTGACATAACAGGCGTCACTTTCACACGATCTTTTTGATCTCCGCATTTTACAGAAGATATTATTTTTGCTCCGGCAGATTTTCCCGCGGGTGATTTCTGATTTTTTTTAGAAAGAAAGAACCCTCTTACGTAGAACAAAGAAGAAGAAAAAAAGAATGCGAACGTGGCGCTGGATTAATATAACTCAACTGCGACCGTCACTGCCAGTCCCCTGAACTGAAAAGCAATCCGGAATTGCTTTGACAGTGTTGGAAGGGCTATTCTGTGTAATCAGATATCGGGTGAAAAGTGAAGGGAAGGGAGAAGATTCAGTAAAAGCGGTGAGGGAATAAATCGCCTGAAGTTCAAGTCATAAAATGATATTAAAGAATGGCTTAAGATAATGTTTGACATGAACTTGTAATTTGTAAAAGAGGCATAACAGGAGACTAATACTTAGATCTTGGCAAATGAATAAATGATTGATTGGCTTTTATTTTTCATGTTGACATAATTGAAAATTATAGATATCGGGACAAGGAGGGGATAGCTCCATATTTTAAAATTATTTTTATCGTAAAATAAATAAATAAATAAATAAATAAATAAAAATTAAATTACAAAATGTGTCAGATTTCGAGTCCAAAATAATCTTTTATGGTTTTAATGCCACAGTATAACTGTGGTTTAAAATCCTGCAATGCGATTTGATTATATATTCTTGGAAATGTGGTCTAAAATTAACCGATGAAAGAAAAGGCAGGATCAAACCTTCCATCCTCGTGTTTCTAGCGCAAGGATGTACCCAACTGCTGCACAACATCTTAGAGTTTACATGCTATTTATTAGAGCAATTTATAATAAAAACAGAAAAAAAAACTTTATTTTTTTTGACCAAAAAAAGAAAAAACAATTTTCAGACAGTGGGTCTATTTTTCTCCAATTACTGGCATGATTAGTTTTTAAAAATAAGGGGTAATTCATGGAATTTTATTTCAAAAATGAGGAAGTTCTCACGTAGTAACAAGAAAAGAGACAAGAAAAATAATATAAAGGATTGCTTAAAGAAAAAAGACCACAAACTATTTCGCAAAATTTTTTGAAGTTCAAAATAACAATAGCCACTGCCCAATCTTTCGCATATAATCTTAAGTAAACTTCTACCAATATTTTATTTGTTCGCAAGCAGCAAAACAGGAATCAATAAGGATTTCATTCTAAAATTTAGTTGTTGTTCCCGTTCCCTTCAATGACTTCCGCAATTTCCTAGAACGCGGTGTTAAGCTCCTTGAGGAGTTCAGTCGTGACACAAGTCATCTTTCACTCCAGAAGACCATTAACTGCCAAAATACAATTGAGGGTCTTCACTTCCTATCAGTTTTAATGGTTTTGCAGCTTACGTGCTAAACGCTCGAAGATTCCGTTAGCACTATCTTCTTTTCAAAATGTATTACAAAATAGTTTTAACTCGGCGATAAAACTATTTCTACAATAGTTTTCAAATTAAAAAATGTGTTTCCTGTTAAACGTTTTTGACGTAATGAGAAATATTGAACTATAAGCCAAATACGTTAGGAGACCCTATGGTTTACGTTTTATTTAAGTGCTTATACATTGGTGCATGTTTACTATATTTACCATGCATTTGTTATTATTATTATTATAATTTTTATTATTATTATTATTATTATTATTATCATCATCAATATTATTATTGTTGCTGTTGCTCTTATTGTTAAAAATGGAAAATGTATTAAGATAATTATTTGTAGAAAACGGGTATACTGCCGTGCTAAGCACAAAAGTCATATCTGCACATTTAACAAAACTGAGTTATCACCACCAGGTGACTCTTTGAGACCTATTTTGCCAAAATACAAAATTATGGGGTCACTTTAGAACGGGAAATAGTTTTTAAAAAATTCTGAAAAAGTTTCATCTTAATCAAATACATGGTGGCGCAAAACTTTAATGAGTTTTATATCAGTTTGAGCACGACTGCAGATACCACTTTTGTGCTTAGCACGGCAGTATATTTGTTACACATTTTATTTATTTTTTTTTTCATAATTTTAGGCACAAAAGTAAAACGTTATACAATACTATTAGTTTTTGTTACCATTTAATGGCTTTAAAACCTTTCTTAACATATGTTTGTAAAATAAATAAAATATCCTTAAAACTCTTATGCAAATGTATCAACTATACCTAACAGGGGCCAAATTAAAACTGTAAAGCTGTAAATAAACTGTTAAGCTAATATTATAAGTAATGAAATAAGATTTTTGAAGTTTTTTTTTCCTGTTCCTCAGAAAAGACACATGAATATCGAATGCAATATACGCTAATCTTTTTCTAACTCTTCAATGTAAATTTATGAGCCAATTCATTTATGACTTTGGAAAACAATCGTCATAAGTTTTAGGAATGCTCTAAACCATTGCTTTTTTGTTTTTTTTAATTTACCTTTTTTTTTTTCTTTCGCTCCATACTTTTCAACGTTAGCCATGGTTACCGGGTGACTTTTTAAACACATTTCAATGTGTATTTTGTACATTTTTTATTACTTATTTTAGAAATACAGTATTTTAAAATAGAAAATTAGTTTTTTGAAAGTGAATGACATCTTGTTCATACTGTATTTTTAATAAAAAAGAGGTCGATGCTGCATAATACAATGCATTTTTGTCACCAAGTCATGCAGAAAGAATCTAATTACAATGCTTGAAAAAGGAAATCCTACCAACAACCACCTTTATAGCCCACTTAAAAAACGGGCCGTTTGGTCATCCTGCTCTCTCTCTGTATTTTTTATCCCAATACAGTTTACGGCTTTGAATTTTTGAACCACCCGGCTAAGAGCGTGTCATTATTAAGGAAATGAGAGCTATTACGCCGCACCGTAAAAAAGGCCGAATGTAAGGCACTGAAAGAGAAAATGGCTCGACTTTCCCAAAGTTCTTTGACTCTGCGATAGAAAAATCTGACCTTACAAAGTAGCATTAAAAAAGCATGCGCACGCTGCTAAAAAAATAACTCCTAATCTAGAAAATCGCAGAGAAAATTTGTGCGCACGGGAAGGTAATGATACGTTTTCAATGCTCAAGAGCAAATAAGAAAAGACTTTTCTTTCAGGCTTTATCAACATTTGCTTATAAATTAAGGCTTTGAAAGAAACAGGTTCACGCCTTTTCTCCAGTAATTTCCTCTGTATGAATCGTAATTTCAAGTTCCCAACCGCCATTTTTGTTTTGCATTTAAAGAGGGGGAAAAAGATTTGGCTTAACCTGTTTTCATATGGGGTTTTTAAACTGAAAAACGAAATAGTACCGCTGACGCTTTCGAAGTAGTTTTACGCGTCTGCACGATACTTAAAACAATATCGTCATACCAATGCATGATCAATATGTATTATTAATTTGTTTAACTTCTCATGAAATTACACTGTAAAAAATGAATTTCGTTTTTACATTATAATACAGCTAATGTTATAGTAATAAACTGCAAAAATGCTTATTTTACAGTACTAAACAGCACAATTGCTAGTTTAACAGTTATACAATATAAAATTGCTAATTTAATATTTTATAACTGTTAATAACTGTAAAATTAGCAATTTTACAGTTTAAAACTTTACATTGACTAAATTTTACAGTTTAAAACTGGAACCTCTGCTGTCAGTATTATACTGTTATTTTCAGTTTAACACTGCTAAATGTAACGGCAATAAACTGTAAAATTTCTTAATTTACAGTAATAAACTGTATAATTGCTTGTTTTACAGTTTATTACTGTCCATTTTAATATTTTAAGTTTTAACCTCGGCTGCCAGAATTATACTTTAAAAACAGCAGTTCATGTTTTGCAGTGTACCCAAATCGCAAAAACCGAAAATAGCAATAAATGTAAAAACAACTTAGGTTAAGTAGGAATGCTAAAGAAGGTTATGCTTCATACACGTTCTTATATTTAAATATAACATTTAAATTGAAGGGACAAGTGGATAAAGGTGATATGTGACAATCTAAGTTTTACTTACTTTTTACCATGGATGAAGGTGTTAAGGTATTTTTTTTTTTTTTTACTTTTTCTAGAAATTAAAAATATTGTCACATATCGTCTTTATTCACTTGCCCCTTTAACGGTGTATGCGGGTTAACACAATTGAACATAAACTAATTTGAATTTGTGTAAGTCGGCGAAATTCAAATGTCACATATTACCGTTATCCACTTGCCCCTTCAATTGTAATTAACTTAAAAGTTAAATGTAAAAATTTCAGATAAGACATAAAGTATTTCGACATATCTTAGTCGATGCAGAATAAACTTGAAAAAGACATCGAGAATAAACATACAAATAATTGCTGCTGTTCTTTTATACTTTTCCTAACTCGAAAGCCTTTAGCCACTATTTTTTGCTTTGTTTTTTGAACAATCAAAGTTGTTTTATATTTTCAATATACAGGGTTTCTGCAAATAGTTTATTCGTTTTTGAAACGCTATAAAGTATCGAACGAATAACGATGAAAAATGCAAGAACATAGCCAGAAACTAAACAAGACTTAGATTTTTGTTAATCAGGTGGTAATACCAGAGCAGTAGCTTTAAAAGGCGACAAAACAGGAAAAGCAGTTTTTTTTGGAGTGTCTGTGTTACATCCTTTTGGCGACCAGCTTCGTCCTGGTAATGTTCAACGCCTTCTGATAATGGTCATTACTGCCGCATGTAATGTTCTCCTGGAGTTCTGAGACTTTTGGTAGTGGGGGTTCATAAACAAAGTCATGGGTGCCCACATAAGAGGATTAAAGCGCAAGTTGCGTCATAAAAATATGGGGAAGGGGGATTTTTTAAACTAATTTATTATTATTTTTTTAATAATTTATTAATTAATTTTTGAATTCAAATAATTTATTGATTTTTAAAATTTAAATTATTTTTTTTATTTCTTTATGTTTTTATTCATTTATTTGTATATTTATTTTTATCAATGTTTGTGCTTGGAATGTCTGGAAGGGAGAAAAAAGAGATTCTATTCTGCGCATAATTAGCACTTTTAAAAATTCAATAATATGTAAAAAAAATAATAGGTATAATTTAAAAAAAAAATAAATAAAAAATGTTTAAAAAATAAATAAAATAAATAATAGGGATAAAATAAAAATAAAAGAGCACAAGAGGGTTGTGAAAAATTTTAGTGAGGGGGGATTTGCGCCATTGAGCTTGGGAGGGGGAGGGATGTGCACCCCTGAACAAAGCCATTAATAAACCCCCCAATACCTACAAGAACAGATGAACGTACGCGTACTGAAACACATTTAAGATGCTGTTCTTGCTTTTTATCCATTTCAACTACTGCACTTGTGCTATTACTCTCAGCCCCACTTAATCAGGTAACGGATAAACGAATACCCCGCTAATACGAATAAAATATCTCAGAACCGAATATTTCTCATGCCCCCATAGACCCAATGTTAAAAATCCCCGCAAAATCGCATAATATTTCTTAGAACCGACAGTATTCGTTTAAACGGGGCCGACAGTATCGGGTTAAGACAATTCCAAATCTAAATGACTTTAGAGTTGTTTTGATAAGTTCCTCATCGTTGTACGTACAATAATTTTAAATGTAATTGTTTTGAAAACAAATAACTTACTCTGCAGTAACCGTTGTAGTTGGCGTAAGGTCCTGAGTATTTACCGATATGAATGATTTTTCAAACCTCAATAAGTTACTCAATTAAAAAATTGCTTGGCACTTAATAAGCATTATTTTTTCATGGAAGTGGTACCAACCAAATATGAAATAAAAAATAAATAAAAAGAAAAACGCAACTTGTCCAAATTGTTTTCCTCCATCTAAGGCCTGTCAGTTGCTAGAAAGGCAATTTTTGCAATTATAGCTTTAAGATTGTAATTTAAGTAATTGTCCAATCTACAACTGCTGACAGTTATAATAACTTGATGGTGTAAGAATTTTTTTCTGAATTGCAAGGTCACGTTTTGTACTTCCATACGTCATGAATATAAATAAACGAAGGATATTCACTAATATCTATCTCTACTATAGTAAAACATAATGTATCCATGTGCCTGTATTTCACCTCGTGAATATACCGTACAAAACGCAGAAATATAGTAAGTACTAATATACTTTTAAACATACATTTTTGATGCTGATAATGTGTGGAGCTGTGTTTTTCAAATTAATTCATTTATTTATGTATTTATTTAATATTGTTTCCTTAAATTCCGTAATTTGTGATTTTTTCAAATTTCAGACAAAACTTTTTACATAAACTTGCTAATATTTGGAAGAAAAAAAATCTCTCATATTTCAAAATGTTCTACTTTTTCTTCGTAAAATTAAACACACTTGAGCTCTTCAGTTACAGAAGACAAAAGAAGTATCAATAGATAGTTGATCTAGTATAAAAATGGTACTTAGAGATATTTAACCAGGTGTGCGATACACTGCAAAAAATAAACCACTGTTTTTACAGTATAATACTGGCAGCAAAGGTTCCAGTTTAAAACCGTAAAATGCACAGTAATGAACTACAAAACTAGTAATTTTACAGTTTATTACTGTAAAACAGCAATTTTACAATTTATTACCCCAATTTTACAGAAATTTACCCCAATAATAACTGCATAATACTGTAAAAACAACAGTATAATAGAGTTAAAGTTTAAAATTGTAAAATGCACAGTAATAAACGAATAACAGTAAAATTGGCAATTTTAAAGTTAATTACTGTAAAACAACAATTTTGCTGTTCATCAGTGTAAAATGAGAAATTTTATAGTTTATTACTGTAAAATTAGCAGTTTGTACAGTTTGTTACTACAAAATTAGCTGTATTGTGCTGTAAAAACATTATTATTTTTTTTACAATTTGCTCCTCCTCGAATATAAAAAATTTTAGTTTTCACCGAGCGAATAATGTTTCATTCCCACTAGACCATCCCTAGAAAACACTTTATAAATGCTGAACCCTTATTTACTGTATATATGTAAATGCAATTGAAATTTCCCGATTTCCCCTATTGATTTATATTTTGGAAAAAAATATCATACAGAGCATTCACTTTCTTCAGACACAAGAAAGTTAAATATTATAAAAGTGTAACGACACTTTGGATGTGAATTCAATTATTACTGTTTCTTTTGTTTCGTTCAGGTATGGGCTCGCCCATTTAAAGGAATGCTTTTGTTTAGGATGATGTATGAAAGGTGAAGAGACTGCGAAGAGAATTTGAATGAGAAAGGTTTTTTCAATCTTCAGGAATCGCATCGTAAAGAAAAATGTGTTATTGTATTCTTCTAATAAGAGACCTTAGGGCAAAGAACGAGAGAATGCTGATGTTAAAAGTAATATCTACAGATTGTTTACAATCTGACTAGAATATAGCAGCCTTTCATAATTTCTTTAATAATTGGAATCCCTTTAAAAGTCCTTTCTTTTCATGGATTCCTTGGTTTTTCTGTAGTATAATGCAATACTGTTTGAATACAATCTACTTCTAGAAATAAGTTACTTCCAATGAAAGTGAAAAATTGTTGCAATGTAATTTTTCTGTCTTTGAAAGGGTTGCTTTACAAATTACTCTTTGAAATAACTCTCGTTTGAAGCGAAATATTAAAATTTCAATTTTGATGAGATGAATATTTCTTGTTTTACAATTGCATGCATAATTACTATTATGCTTTATGGATGATTATGCTTACGAGCTTTGAGCGTTATGCACGGACTGAAATCATAATGTAAAACAGTTTAAAAAAATCTTTATTTATTTCAGACCTTTCTCTTCCATTTAATAACCACCCGTCACTAGTTTTTTTTTTCATTTTTAATATTAAAAAAAAAAAATTGAGAAATCTGAAAAAAATCAAAAATTTTCAAAACTTTAAGTAAAATGCTCAGACTGAAGATGACGTCGTAAAAATGAAATATTTCACTAAATTGTTACTAAGCCTCATACACTGTAAATGAAGTATCCGTTTACGAAAATCAAAATTTCTTTTTCACTCCACCTATATATATATATATATATATATATATTTGCAATTGATTTTTAGCTGCAATAATTGCGCTAGTTAATTTGCAGAACTTAAACTGTTAATTTTGATTATATATATATATATATATATATATATATATATATATATATATATATATATATATATATATATATATATATATATTACTATTTCAGATACTCTATGTGATCTCTATCTGAGTTATTTATACAGATTTCATTTGTTTTTTAAAGTTTTCATCAATATATTTATTTATTTTAATGCATATATATGCCAGAAACTATAATCATGATTTAAAAAACTAATTTAAACACTTAATGCTCTCCCAACTATATACGTCTTCCATATAAGAAAATTTTGTGTC
This sequence comes from Uloborus plumipes, assembly GCA_038373865.1. NCBI lineage: Eukaryota > Metazoa > Arthropoda > Arachnida > Araneae > Uloboridae > Uloborus > Uloborus plumipes. The sequence goes on along the minus strand of JAXGGA010000692.1, from coordinate 62,814 downwards.
ATAAAATATTTTGTGTCAAAATACATGAACAAAAAGACAGTATTAACGATAAAAAGATCAAAAACAATTAACTTGGATGAAAATATTCTTTTAATTTCTTTTTAAATTGTCCTAACAAATTATTATTTTAACTGCGCAACTTGCCTAATCTTTTATTAATTAATTAATTATTTTTTATTGTTACATTTTTTTTGTGAACGCATCAATTCAGAACAATCTTTACTTTACATGCGTCGCAGTATTATGTCAGCACATGTATTTGTAAAAATAATAATAATTTGGACTACAGGAAAAAAAATTACAGTTCAACATTTTTTTTTCCAAAAAAATACGAAATATGCTTGAAAACTAACTAAATGGTGTCATACTAAAAATCGAAATTACTTCCTCATATTAACTAAAATATCCTTCCACATAAAAAATAACAAGAAAAATACGAGCTTAAAAAGTATACCTTTTATCTTGTATTTATACGTACACACATTCACACGTTTTACATAAAAAAAATTATTTAAAATTATGTATCGTATATATCCAGTACTAGTTGCAAATGTAAAATCAAAACTGGGTACAAAAATTTAAAATTCTTTTTGGGAAAAAATGAAATTTTTGTACATACCGATGCATTAAAAAAGAAACAACGAATGAGTTGCTAACAAAATTGGTAAAACTACAAGATTAAACCACAGAAACATTATTAGTTCTCTTTTGACCGAATAACTTGTACGGTTTAGAATGTACAAAGCATTGTATTGCTCAGTAAAATATGTAACAAAAACCTAGATTTCAAGCACACCAATAAATCTACTAATAAAGTATCAAGCAGTCATTTGTTTAAAACGAGAATAATGCACTCGTATACGCAACACGCCCATTGAAAAATTAGAACTACGTGTAGTTTATAGAATTAGTTTCGAATCTTAAAAATACATGAATATTTCACATGTTGAAAACAAAATGCACTGCTGTTTTACCCAAAGGGATTTAAGTTACTCAATTTAAACGTATAAAATAATTATTTTTCTTCAAATATAATTATTTTCAGTTACTTAAAAGTAATCAACTGTGTGTAACAAAGTGTAAGGCTCAAATAACGCAAAAACGAAAAAAAAAAAAACAAAACGGCTGTAGCAATTTTATAAAAATATGGTAAAATGTATACAATTGCACAAACATATAAAAAAGCATTTGCACCGCCACTTAGATAAAAATAGATGTATAAAAATGCGAAAAGTTTAAGGCTTAGCAAAAATATATTTCTCAGGGAAAATGTTTCAGAGCGTGATTGTTGCATTCGTAGCATCTTTTTTACCTCGTAGTTTAATTCTATTTCTTTTACCAAGTCTAACAGCGTGTTCACATAGCAATCGGCATTTTGACTTCTGCACGGAATACAAATTCTTTGTTAATACTTCTTGCAGACGCACGCAACATTGAAGCATTTCATGCCTTTTGAAGAAAAATGATCTTTGTCAGTGAAGAAAACACTGATGAGGACTACTTCTGAGATAGAGATGCTCTAAAAGGTTTCCAAAGCTATTCATTCTTGTTACGTTTAAAATAAGGAAAATGAACGTATGTTTATAATACATTTAGTAATAACGTTTTGAATGTAATCGCTAGAGTATATTAAGGTAGGTGAACACCCTATTTTTTTTTAAAATATCTGTTTTGCGATTTTGAGACGTTTAGAGAGTCCCAATACTCTTCATTATAAATCGCAAACATTTTTTAAATAGATGAACTATTCAGAAAAGTAGAAGAAATTTAATGAAGTCACAAATGCACTATTTTTAATTGAATTAATTTTTTCTTTCTTAGTTTTCTCAAAACCGCGTTTTTGAATTTTCATTTACGTAATTTAATCCAAAAATTTAAGCAAAAAAAAACATCGCGTTTTATAGATGCCCTGGTGCCAAGGATGGATGTCGGATGCCCCTTCCTGTCAAGGAGTTGACCACCACTCCCATTGGGTACGAAAATTTATGTATGGCTTCATAAGCATCAAAGGACCTCTGTGTGTAATTTGGAAAATATCTGAGGAGAAATGAATTTGAAGGAAAAAAAAACTGTGACGCTCAACCCCCAGCAAACGAAAATGTTTCTGCCTGACATGGTGTTTGTCAAAAGACATTTGTGCCAAATTTGCAAAAATTTGACCTAAACTATGGATTTATGTAAGGAGCATTGACAGTCATACAGCCATTTTTATGTACATATGGATTTTTATAAGGTACCATCTATTTTAATGAAATAACTTGTCCGGAAAATGTATCCTTCCAGAGGTTAAGTCATACGCAAAGCATTGATTAAAAAACAGATTCATTTCATGAAATGTAACTCGTGTTAGGCTTAGCATAATAAGTTCTGGCTCGTAGAGACTGTCGACGTTTGACCGGTGTAATCTTGCAGGAGCTATTTTACAGACGAGCATGCATGCTATATATTAATTAAAGTTTAAAAAATGAAAGGATCTGCAAGAGACACGCGATATACTTAGTTTACCTCTTTTTTCTTGTTAGCTCTTTGAGAAAGATAAAATTGTACAAAACATTCAGTCTTCTGTATTGGTAAATTAAAAAAAATCACTCAGATTTCAGTCCAAATTTTGTTTTTGCTCACCCCGAATCAATGATGAGCAGCTTTTCGTCTTATCGGCATGGGCACGTGAACCTACCGACTTATAAATACCAATGACATATTTTAGTCTAATTGTTTGTAACATTTAAATGTGCAAAATATTAAGCTTCTTATGCACACTACCTTCGGAAGTTCGGTTGGCTTTTTTTTTCATTTATTAACCTTATGTGATAGGTATTTATTAACTTTGTGATAAGAAGCTTTTACTTTTAAAAAATCGTTCTAATTGGTTTCTATGCTACATTCAATAAAAATTTAAAGAGCCGTTTATAAGATTATTAGAAATACTGAAAAAAAAATCATGTATTTCATAATGGATATTGAAATCGTAGCAAAATATCGTGGTACGTGACATGTGATGTTAAAAAAGATGGGATAAATAAAAATATTTCTTTAAAACAATTAATTTCCATTATCCAAATGTCCCCCCAGGAAACATGTAAGTGAAAGAGAGAGATAGATGTTTTTATGATGTTATGATGATCATTTTAATAATTTTAATACGCACGTTGACTATCTATGACGATAGCAGAAACTTTCTCTGACAAGTTATTTAAAATTAAAGAATAACTTAGAATGGCATTGGCTGAAATAAATATATAATATGCTTTTAGTTTAAAATCTTCAAAAGAAGTACATTTATTTCCGTACCGCTAGCATAAAAACATGCACAGAAAACAATTGCACAAATGTAATTGGGCCCGTTAAATTAACTGAACCGACTTGTTTCAGTTTTCCAAAAATGAAGCTGCTTTTGCGGGGAACATATTGGATTGCGTGACGGGTCCTTCATCACTAATCATACCCAAAACGATGCCAATTATGTAACTGAAACATTCATTCCGGTTGTAATCATTTGACAATTAGACACTGAGTTTTGCGAGTCGAAATTGTTCACGAACTGGGTTTATTTCTAGCAGTAACCTCTTGCATGACCTCAAGTGGAATGCGAGTTTTAGACTAAGACATGCAACACCCATAGGATTTTGTAACCATATACGACTTTATCCAACTGTTTAATTTTTTGGTTATATATTGACCAAAAGAAGCAAATTATTAATAAATAGCTCTATGATTAAATAGAACGTACTATAATCTCAAACGTACAGTCCTATTCATAATTTATGTCAGTTTTGTATACATTGTTTTTACGCAATCATAACCTCGTTTATCTAAATGAGAAAAAGTTGTACTTTAGTTTTGGTACCAATGCTTCACTGATAGACTGTTAACACGTGCATCTTCTACCAATTAGACAATAGAATGTGGAACGCCTAGTTACGACAAATGAAAAAAAATCTTAGCTTTAAAATGTTTCATTTTTAAATAATACATTTGACCGAAATAATTAATTTGCTTAAACTAATTAACCATCATTTTCTTAGCAGTTTTATATAATTTCCAAGATAAGCACTGAAACCTTTGTATTGTCTATAAAAACGAAGCGAAATTTAAATATTCTATAGGCGTCTTGAAATATTAAAACAGTTTCATGTTTTCTAGCTCTAAAAAAAGACAATTTCTTGCTTTGTAGATGCATCAGATTATGCACAATTAAGTGATATTATAAGCACAATATCAGGAACAGCTAATGGAATTAACTCATGTAGACATGATATTCACAAGTTGTTACGGTGTCATAATGAGGCGGAAACGATAACTAGACACAATAATATGTTTCAATTACATGGTACCCATACGTTTCATACTTCATAAAAAAAAATTATAGTCTATGAGCTCCCCAACAAAGCAATACTTTTAATGTTTTACCTCTAAAAGAAATGACAAAACTACAGAAGTAGTTTTTGGAGAAACCCTACGTCAAACATTGAATTAAAGTACTTTGTTTTTGTCTACAAATGTCAAAAGTTTTCCCACTGGTGATCTCTGAAAATACTTTCATTCATTTTTTTGAGTCATGAACTTGTTTTCACCATGGGGAGTGCTCGTTTAAAATGAGATTATAATAGTTGATAAAAGGATTTATAATGTAGGCCACCTGTAGCGACATAAATTGCATTCTTTCTGGTGTGTTCAGAGTTCAAAGGCTCCAGCAAATGAGCGAAAATGTTTTACAAATAATGCCTGCAAAGTTTTTCAATGACTCTTCCCCTGGTGACCTTCCTTTGAATATTATTTTTCAACTTTACGGGTCACTTTGTGTTTTCGTTTTTTATTCTTATTTATTTATTTTTGTCATAAGCCAAGCACAAATTTTATAATGTACTTTTCAAATGGTTCGTGAATACATGGCATTTCAGAGGGAATTTCCTTTTCAAAAAAAAAAAAAAAAATAGGATTGTAAGAATCTACACCTCATGCAGAAAGAACCACTCTAGAAATAAATTTCGCTCTTTTGAATGGATGATTTTCATTGAAAAAATACTCCCACTATTGTTTAAGTATGATTTTTGGAGGCGGTTTAAATACGTTTTAATGTTATTTACTTAAAGAAAAGAAAATGTGATAAAAAGAAAGAATATATCTGGATTAATATTACAAAGAATACCAACACTTTCATACTTCTATAAGACTTTAGAAATTTAATTTATGCTGACAAAAATAATAACGCACGTATGTAAGGAAAATGAAGTTAAATAAATTTACTGGGCATTACAGGGTAAAAAAAAATAATAATTTAAGAAGTTTAAGGAACTTTCTTACACAAATCATTAATTATAACAGTAAAAGTTGAAAAAGGGTTCCAGTTTAAAAACTGTAAAATTCACAGTAATAAACTAAAACTAGCAATTTTACAGTTTATTTCCATAATTTTACAGTTTATTACCACAAAATTAACAGTATTATACTGTAAACAGTACAGTATAATACTGGTAGCAAAGGTTCCAGTTTAAAACTATAAAGTGCACGTAATAAACTGTAAAATTATAACTTTACAGTTTAAAAATGTAAAATTAACAATTTCGCAGTTTAGTACTGTAAAGCTAGCAATTTTTACCGTTTATTACTATAAAATTATCTGTATTATACTGCAAAAACAGCATTCATTGTTTACAGTGTGCACAAGTTCATGGGCACCCATTTGTTAGTCAAGTGGGGATTTTCAATCCCCCCCCCCTCCAGAAATAAGTGCTTCCTGGTTTTTAATACTATTTTTAAAAAAAATATTAGCACATATTTATATCAGCAATTAATAAATAAATATTTTTAAATAGTTAATATTTTTTAATAAGTTCTTAAAAAGGTCAAATTCAACTTACTCAAATCTACACTGAAATTGCTTTATATCCTGTTAAAATAACCTGTTAAAATATGGGCAAAATATCTGAGCTTCCCGCCTCCTAAAGTTTCGCTATGCACAATTCTATTATTTAAGTACATTCCTCTGAAGTCAAGATTTACACAAGGACACAAAACTTGTCCTGCTCTTTTCTGGTGATGCAAAAACGGAAATTATTTCAAGATTAGAATGATTTAAATTGTAATATGCGCGGAACTAGGAAACCGAAACTTCATTATTAATCTTGTTGCAGAGCTAGACCATTAGGGATAATAACACATTTATTCATGTTAATTATTTCATTAATGAATGATACGGACAAGGACACAAGTTCAACTTTCATAAAAAATAAATGCATAAACATATTTTGGCAGTTGAATCCTAGAAAAAATGACAAAATGAACAGGAGATCAATATATAAATTCAAAAAACTGCCAAAACTTTGTACAGAATACCAGTCCCCAAGGGAGCTGAACTCCAATCGCTTTTTGAACAACATGCTTGTGATACTAACAGACTAGTTTTCATTCATTTTTAAATAAACCGAAAATTTGTGGGTTGAATTCGAATAATACCAAGGGGGTCTTTTCCCTTTTTGGGGTAAATCCGTGTTAATTTCCATGCAGACTTTTCTGATATGATTTGGCCCGACCACTTGGCAATGTATCACCAAGCTTTCGGTTACCAAGTGTTTTTCACCAACTTGGCGACATATATCCAAATTGGCAATACATTTGGCGAAAATTTTTTTTTTTTCAAATTTGGGGTAAATTTGGTGCTAATGGCGACAAATCATGGTAACGCATTTTGTTGCAGTGATTGACGGCAAACTGAAGGAGGGGGGATGTTTAAATTGTTATTTTGCTCACTCAAAGGCCCCATTTTTACACTTAAAGGCATTTATTGTGAAATTTAAACGTGAAAGGAAGTAGTGTGGGGTCCATACCAGATTTTTTTTTTTTTATTTTGCATCCGTCTCCTGTGGTAGGTATACCATATCGGAACTGTCTCGACACAGAGGACCCCATGGGGAGAGATGGGTTCCGAAGTGGGTTCTAAAATGCACATTTTAAATGTTTTACATTGAGCTATGACAGACAAAGGATAAAAAATAAATTGCGAAGGACTCGCAAATCTGTTGTCCGCCACTGCGTCTCCATGGAAGCAAAAAACGATTTTCTAAACAAACTGATAAAGCACAAAATTAGTTTTCCCAATCAAAGTTCAAGAAACTACCATAAAGGATCCCTAAACAATACCGCCGAACAAAATAACCCACTTACTGCAATTTCCAGTTGTTGCTTCAGCAGATATAAAAGAGGTTATTTTGAGTCGGACCACCAATGCTCTAACTATTCACGTTTATTGCCTTCTTTCCTGAATAATAGACGATATTTAAGATACAAATTAGTTGGTTATCCTCATTCCTCATAGTGCGGCTAGCAGAAAATATTTAACGAAAATTTTAAAAAATATATATTTAAAACTTTTAATAATGACACCACCGAGTCCTGACAATTTTAATTAATGCCATATTGGGCTGCAGTCTTTTTGTGTTATTTTATCAGAATTATAGGAGAAAACATCGGTACGAGACTATCGTCAAGTACATAAATTAGACTTTCTAAAACATGTAATAACTGTTTTATGCTAGTGAACTGCTGTACAAATACGTTCTTGAAGTTTTTGAAGTATTTTCGTTATCAGTGGTTGATGAACAATGTAATATATATCTTCCTATAAAAAGAAATCACATAATATGTGAAAAGTACTGAGTTATAGACTGGATGTTTGTAGTGTGAGATGTTTGTAAAGCACATGAAGTATAATTTGTAATCTTAGAAATTGTTTTAAAAAATGTTTCTTGTACTTTTTAAAGAAACTGCCGATTTTACATGCTTTAAAATCAAAATAATATAAATTAATATACATTAAATAATATAAATAGTATAAATATATTTTTTTTTCTTTCTGTTTTTAACGTGTCAAAGAATATTAAATGCACAAGGTATTATTTTAAATAAATACGCTAGTCATTAATAAAAATGACATGTGCTATATTTTTCATGACATTTAAATATATATTCGCATGATTTCTGTACTGAGCATGGCAAAGTATCTTATGTTACAAAACCAAGCTTTCCATAACAAATGTAATGTTTCGTAATCTGTGTAAACCCTTGTGTACCTTTTGCTTTTGTCACCAACAACTAACATGAGATAAAAATATTATAATAATTAAGTAAATACTAAAACTCGGAATTCTGGGATTAGGGTCATAGGTGCTTAAAAGTATAAAGACATTTTTAAGTAGGATATTACTTTTGAAAAAAAGCTAGAAAGGGTTTGCTTACACGGAGTGCGTTCTACTATGTTGCATCATAGAAATAACATTAAAAAACAAGTGGTTGCATTTAACAAATCAGCTATATGTATATGCAATACAAGCAAATAATACGATTTTTTTAATACCAGCGGACCTGTATGAGCCTAATTAAAATATTTCTGGCACCAAAACCAATGTTCATTCCTGATCATTTGAAGAAGACCTTGCGCAATGATCAAAAACTTGGATCATTGCGCAAGGAAATGAAGCCAAAAAACAGCACTATTTTTGTCTTCATTTTCATTTTTGCATTCCTTCTTTTTGATGAAAAATAAACTTTTTTAACTTCACATTGCGTTTTACATTTATTTAACACAGAAGAAGTTATAGCTTATAAACTTATAATTTTCAAATCATAAGTGCAGTATAATCCATAGCATTGTTAAAAATTTTAGAGCTGTAAAACAAGAAAACACTTTAAATCTCCAAAACAGTTTATAGGCACAACACAAAGCATAAACTTTCGAGCAGCTAGTTCTGTTGTTCTTTATAGGTTTCAAATATTTGAATGAATATAAAAGAAGTACATGCATTTTAACCTCATGTTACAAATTGCAATCACATTGGGGAGCTTTACCATTTTTTCTCACTTATTTGCCATAAAGGGAAAATTTCCTCGCTATAGTCTTCGAATTTTTAACTTCTAATATTTCATGGTAGTTGTTTTTATACTCCTTTCAGTTATTTTAAGTTGTGATTTTTTAAAGACGCTTAATGACATATAGCCCCTTATTTCCAAAGCTACAGATTTAAGTAAGGTAAAAAAAAAAGGTAAATGAAATATGTATATTTTAAAAATTAATGAAAAGGAAACTATATTATTATATTGATGAATATTATCTGATGATGTCCTGAATAATTGATGCTGTCTTTAAAAATTACTAACAGTCGTTTCCAAAGCATTCATCCCAAAGTTCTTTGTTTCCGTAAAACAACATTCTCGGCTACAATTCTCATAAAAGAGCTTTCAAAACAATCGGTTTAAAGAAGACGCTATTGTACAGTTTGTCCGAAAGTTCGAAGGACTAGATTGCAGGAATCTTCCGATTCTTACGTCAACCTTTTTCTTTGAAGAAAAACTCGTCTTCTTTCTAAAGTCTTTTTTAACAAATAGTCGAGAGAAGGGGGTAAATAAAAACGTGAGTCAGATACTCAACCAAACAAGACTTTATTATATTTCTTCCTCTTTTTTTTTTTTTTTTTTGTTGTTGTTGCTGTAAATGGCTGATATTTTAAGCTAAGACAAACGGTTGTTCTGCCATTAGGAAAACTATCACCCTAAGCCGAAAAAAATAAAGGATTCAACATAGCAAGCATTTGCAAATGGTTTTCAAACTAACAAATTTCTTTTGCGTTTTTTAAGCTGAACTTTATGCATTCGGCACACTTAAGGGATTTCAAGAACTGTAGCATTAGTTTTGTGTACTCAAAAACGATAACGGTAGGAAAAAGAATCGTAACACACAATCTATTGATATATTGATTTTAAATGAGTTCTCTAATAACTTTTCGTGCCAAGCTTAATGCTAGCAGAGGTACTACAATAGGAGATCAAAAGGGATCACTATGATCTACAAATTTTCCAAAAGTTTTCGGACTATTTTTTTCTAACGATTTGTCAAATGGAATTGCATTGCACTATTGCAATTATTTTAATCAAGGTACTTGGTGTATCTTCTCTTTAAATGCAGGTAGTTATACTTGTATACTTGCAGGCAGGTATACAGGTATTCTATCAATAATTGAATCTCCCATCAAATCGGTAAATTTGCTAGAAATTATACACTCTAACTTTTTAAGGTTTAATGATGATTTGATTTTAAAAGAGAGGCAATATTTAACGTACAAATGCATTGGTATACGAAACGATCTGATTAGTTAGAGATATTACCGGAATTTTCATTGATAGCATGTTGAGGTATAAAAAATGAAATATTTGGAGACATACACTGTCTTCTAGAAATACACAAATACACAATAGTGTCCCTTACTAGAAATACAAATTATCTTCTCGAAGTATATCAGGCAGTATCGAGTTGTATTTACCCCTAGTTTAGCCTATTGGAGCCCTGGTAAGCTATGTCAGTCAAGATGGCTCACACAGCAAGCCGAACTCTTCGTTAAAAAAAAAAAAAAAGTTTCGGAAAAAACCAAGGTACTAGAATCCACCAGTATGGCTTCACCTTAAATTAAACATTTATTGAACATATGGTAACGGGGGACGGTTAAAAATTGAAAGAGATTTTTGTTACTTTCCATAAGAAATCCAAATAGTTGATATTTTTCTGATCCAGAGAATATTCTTCTAGAAAATTGTGGCAGAAAAAAAGAATTCAAGAACCAAACCTGCGAAGCGAAGAATTGTTAAAGTAAAGTACATGACGGATTCATACAAGAACAGACTGAGAAAACTCAGTTTTGATTCAAACATAGGTACTTTTTCCCCGCTACCAAAATTATTGCAAAATATTTTGACCTAAAGCCTTATTGTTTTCATCACATTTTATTTTTTAGCGGAGTACAGAACTGCCACATAATATTTAAAGCTCCAAGCAAAGAAAAGTTAACTTACCCAGCTAAGAAAAATATTGTTGGGAAAATAGCAATAGTTTCGTTCTTTTCCGAATCAAAGAAAAAAAAAAAAGAATAACAACGACTCCGGTTTTAGCCCACTCTTGCACGTTTGTGCATGTTATATGAGCGGGTAAAGAAGATACACCTTGCAATTTTTTCCCCTTGCAATATAATGCATTTTTAAAATGAAATGAATTAACTCTTGTACTTATATTAGTTACGTTGGAATTTTGAAAACTTCAAAACAAAACTTTAGAAAAGAATGCATTCGAAAGTTTTGCTTCATTTCTATTTTGACATAAAAGGAAGAAGCAAAATTTTATTTGAAAATCTAAGTTCGATACTTTGAGAATAATCGGATTCATGGAATTCTTTCAAGTTCCATTTTTGCAGACATTCCGAAGAGTCGGATTTGTGCCAAATTCGAATTTTTGTATGGATAAAATCCTTTTTTCTTCATTCACTGCAGCACGTTTGTATTATTATTTTTTCAAGTAAGAGAATTGCATAAAAGCAAATAACTGAAATGTAGAAAGTTTTTAAATATCATCGTGAAAGAAATTTGCACGTTTACTTTATTCTTCTGGTCGTAAGGTGGCTGGTACATTTGAAGCTCCAAGTCGATATTGTTTTCTTCTTTTTCTTATTATTATTTTTTTGAACTGCGTTTTTTGCATGCGTTTTCCTTGCATTGCTTTACAAAACGAAACTAACTACGAGCTATAACGATATTGCATTCGTTGGAAAAAAGAAAAATGAACGTATAACTTTGAGAAAAGTTGGATCAATATATTTCTTTTTCCACTGCTATTGCTTTACATAATTATAAAAATAATTTAATTTGCAATATCTTCCAAACTTTGGTGTATTTTGCATTCCTATAAGAATATTTTTTAAAACAATTAATGGCTATTGAGTAATATGATAATATATATTTTAGAAAATTATAAAGTCAAAGTAATTTACGTCAATGACTTTTACACAGTTACGTTTAGTATATATAGAAAGCAACTTTGGTGCACAAACCATTAATAATTTTAACGTAAATGATGCTATTCTGCTGTTCAAGCATTCTATCCTGGCTAAAAAATTACTGTTGTACTGTTGCAGTAACACCAGGGAAGAACATTTATTTTAGCACTGTAATTTAACATGATTTTTTAAAGAAGTTTTTTTTCTTTGTTTTTTGTTTCCTTAATACTTCAAACTACGAAAGTAAAGACTTTTTATTTTCTTTTAAACCGGTGAAAAATAACAATTCGTTTCGTGCCTGTGTTTAAAAAAATTACAGTTAAAAATATTGAATTTTCGAATTAACGTTATCAAGCGAGAATGCTTTGGGCGGGTCAACTAGTCATTAGGGATACTCAAACTTAGTAGAAATAACCTCCTAAAATCTAAAATGAAAGTATTGCTCTTTTATTTCATCAAATGCTTTTGGAGGTTTTGGCTGTTGGACACCACCAATCGCTAACGGTTTTTATGAAGTGTTAAAAATTGTTCATTTGGATAGAATACTTAAAGGAAGAAAGTAGTGCTTTACTATAAATATTTATAAACTGAAAAACAATAGAATAAACATAATAGGGTAATAAACGGGAAAAAATGTCAAATCGCAACGCCATAACAACACGTTTTACGTAAAATTGAAAAACCCGTTCATTCTACTTATTGCCACATGCTTTTAGGACAATTTAAAAAATAAAATGTATTTACTCTTAAAAAATAATTCCTTTCTATAACTTCTCAAGTAAAATATTTTCCAGCGATCACTTCCCACTATGAATGTTCCAAGGTATCAGCTAGAACGACACGAAGGAAGACGCCACTAAAAAGAGACAGGCAGAAAGCGAAAAACAAAAACTCTCAGTCGTCGGGCGAAGCGTATAAATCGATTCGAAAAACGATCCACTTGAAACGAATAAAAAAACAGTATTCATTCTGTGTAGTTCTTTTCAAATTCGAAAATAATAACGCAAGGAAGTATACCGAAGCGAGGAGAAATCGTCCATGACAGGTTCTCAGGAATATGGTGATGTTCCATGAAAATGAGTTATTAAATTGTCTCCTGTTATTTCCCATAATGCACCGTAAACTTTCGTGCATCAATGCTAGACATACGCCGAAGCCTTTGAGACATGGAAGCTGAGATTTCATTTTGCAAGTAAGCTAAGCATGAGGCGCATTTAAAATTGACTGAGAGCAAAATAAATCTTGGAAGAAGAACCCATTCGACAGAATTATGGAAATGGGAGTTACAATAATAATCAGACAACGGTAACTCAAATTTAACTTGTTGTAATGTGTTTTCTATGTTTATGATAAAACAAACGTTTATACATAAAGCATGGGATTTCGCAAAAGCGATAATGTAATAGACCGTTTCTCAGCTATGATATTGAAAACTCATTTATGAGTCTTGTTTTTGAAAGAGAAAAATAATAAGAAATGAATAAGACTATTTTCAGATTATTGCTTGAAGGGCACATTTGGTCACGGAAAATCCATGAGGAAATAGTCACTAGAGTTAATTTACGAGAATATTGAAAGGTGTTTCTTTTCGTTTTTTCTTTATTCCTTCAATGTTTTTTTAATTATTTTTTATTTATTGACATAAAGTCCATCTTTATTAGTATTCTTGCTATAAGAAATCATGACTAATCAAGCCAGATGTCAAAGCTCTAAGACAACTGCTTCATAGTTAAAGTGCCGAATCAATACTGCCAATTACTTCCCAGATGATGTAGCTTTCAGAAGAAACATATGAATGTATAATTCAAATGGAGAAAATTATATGTTTCGAAATTAGCAAGCCGTAAATTAACAATACTGAGTTGCGCATTAAAGCTTTTATCACGATTATGTTAAATCTTCTAAGAGTATTTTTCTGCAGTAATCAGTCAATGCCATTATTTACTCTTCGATTTTTCCTCATATGATATTTTGTCACCAATAGCACAAGCGCACAACAAGCCGATTTCACTTACTATGTATTCATTGTTTCCACGAAATTGGTGCTCAAATACTTGTACAGATCAGTAAAATAGGATGCGCTTCTTTTTTGTATTGCGGCCGATCAGCGAGCTGCCTTGTGGCTAATTTTAAAATGGATGCAAGCTGAGCTAAGTTTAAAAGGTTGTAGTTTTTACACTCAGTAAGCAATCACTTTAAAAGAAATTAGAAACAAAAATAATGAAAGACCCCTACGGATAATCCGAACCGCTGATAATCGAGAGTTAACGGGACTTTATTATTAAGGAAAATTATTTTTAAACTAGAATCGATTTCCACGCGTAATACCACATCTAAAACATTGCTAGATATCACTACATACGATAAAATATTTTACCATTTTACTTCGATTCATCATTTCACTTTACCCACATTTCTCTACTCAGATGCATTTTCTGCTAGGAAGATACTTAATCCATGTAACGTTCAAAACGACAATATCGAAAGAAATCACTCTCATGAGTTGTTTAGCTTCAAGCTCAGTAAAAATCTAAACACAAACAGACTTAAAGCTAAAACGAACATCCATAAAACAAAGTCAAATGCTACAACAATTCAAAAACTTTTCGCAAACTACAGGATTTATTGGCAATCACGAAATAACTAAGTCATTATCATACAACGACGAAGAACGACTCATGCCACGAATCTTCTGACCAAGTGGTGCATACGGTCTGCCGCACATACGAAGATGAAAATACGTAATTTAGGAAGAAATACTTTTCCAACTTTTGAGGAATGCTCCGAAGCGGAAACGACTATGGCATCTTATGGCAGTTAGCAAGCAGAAAGGCGGATATATGAAAGCCAGGGGCGTTGCTGCAGGATCTTCATCTGCATAGTTTCGGGTGTTCTGGTAAATTATTTATTTTTGAGACGGATCTCTTTCATTGTTGGGACATTTGATTTGCGGATCAGGCAGACGGTGATTTAGGGAGGGGATCTTTTTCTTTTCTAGCAGAATTCTTCTATGGGTGGAGAAATCGAAATAAATTAAATGGTGTGTTATCCAAGCTGAGAAAGGAATTAAAACACGATAATCTGCATTGTAAAATTGAATGCTGTTTTTACAGTATAATACAGCTAATTTTATAGCACTAAACTGTAAAATTGCTACTTTTACAGTACTAAACTGTACAATTGCTAATTTTTAAAGTTTATTACTGTGCATTTTACAGTTTTAAATTGGAACCTCGGCTGCCAGTACTATACTGTAAAAACAAGTCCATTTTTTGCAGTGTGGTGGTTTTAAGCAAGCTGACTAAATCAATTCTTAAGATCTTACACACAAATAATTGTGCTTAATTTTATTAATCATTTTGAAAAAAAATGGTATCTATATATATTCTTCTTTTGCAAAAAAATTAACATCGGTGTGGTTTCCAGTCCTTAGTTCCATATTTTGATTTTACTGTAATTTTTTTAGCATATAAGTTCCCGTTTGTTCACATGTACCACTCACTAGTCCTCATCCAAGGGGGATCATCAGCTCTAAGTTGGGGCACATACATCTCACAAAACATTTTTTTAGGAATATTTTTTTTTGAAACTGTT
Organism: Uloborus plumipes; assembly: GCA_038373865.1. Lineage (NCBI taxonomy): Eukaryota > Metazoa > Arthropoda > Arachnida > Araneae > Uloboridae > Uloborus > Uloborus plumipes. Next base: position 47,407 of record JAXGGA010000692.1, on the reverse strand, counting down.
AACGATAGGAGTGGGTTACTACTATTTGAGAACAGGAAGTAAAAACGAAAGTAATAATAACAATATTAACCCATTAATGCCTAGTTCAAAAAAGGGTCTGAATTTCCCCAAAATGCTCATTTCAACCAAATAATAATGTTCAATTAGTACCTTGGTATTGCTTCAATTCGTTATTAACTGATTGCAGCACATAATCATTGTAAAGTGTGCTCTGTAGCAGTTTTAATATGATCGTTATCAAACATTACATCGTTTACTATCTCAAGAAAAAAAGTTAAGTTTTCAAAGTTATTCCAAGCTTCCCAGTTTATGTTAATTGCTGATTTTGTTTCTTCTTATAAAATGCCTTTTAAAATATTTTATCGTAGGCAGAAAAAAATTTTAGTAAAAAAAGTATGTAATCTCTGGTGTCTATCGTAACTTTTAAGGGACGATTTTTCTTTCCTTAATAAAAATATTTTTTCATAATATTAAAAAAAAAAAAAAAAAAATCTCGTCTATTAAACACTGTTTGTAACCAGTATACAAAATATCTTTGGAAAAGAATGTAAAGCATTAATGGTTGTCAAGCAGGTAAAAAAATGAATAAAAATATTTCTATTGTTTTTAATTAGTCTGATACGCATAAGATGTAAACCTTAACCACAACTCAGAACATTGTAAAAATATAAATATAGATAGCTGGATGAAGTTTGAAAAGTTTATCTCTAAATATATGCAAATCTATAAGTGCTAACAGACTGATAAATGTATCAGGATAAACAAAATGAAATAATTTTCACAATTCCACCAACGTAGATTTTATTTACATTCAAAGTGAAACGTACACCACTCTTAATTATATGGTCGACTCTGTTTTAGCTAGTCCTCAATTAATTGTGATGTAAATAATAAGAAACCATATAACTGTCTTAGAGGAATAAGTAGTGCATACAAAACAAAAATCTAAAAAAAAAATAATAATAATAAAGATATGATAAGCAGGAGCCGAGCTTGAAGCAAAATCAGCATTCATCATTACCATCAAACAAGGGCTAAAACAGATAAAGATCTATTTCTGCCCAACTGAAGTAAAACTTGCCATTTTCTATTTGAAAGATAAAAACTGGTTTTCCTGAATAAAAATTGCTCAGAATAAAGAAACAAAAACTTGCATAAGTGATCAAAATTTTAAGCAATAAATTGTTCGTACTATAAATTATTAGTTGATTCGCACAAAAGCTTTGAAGTAAAAAAAAAATTATTATGATATTTAAAACGAAAAAAGAACAATATGACAAGGTGAACTGAAATTTGTATACTACTATAACATTTACAAACCTAGACTTTTTCTGGATGCCCTACTTGCTAACGAAAATTTTTAATTTGTCAGAAACGAACTAAATTTCTGTATATTTTTTCTGCTTTTTTTACCGAAATATCCATCCCCTAAAATACACATACACATACAAATTTACTTACAATATATTTAAATTAGTGTAACGTAAGGCGTAATCATCCCAAAGCCATTATCTTCTTAGGAGAACGTGGATTTTTCAAAGAAGAATCTGTAATAAAATGCTAGGTATAGATACTATGGCTTTAAACCCCTATGCTAATAATACTATTGCAATAATAATAGTAATAAAGAAGTCGAAATGCCTCGTATCGATGTTATTAATGAATCCCAAACGTCAATCCCTGCCCAAGAAACAAAGGAATCGCAGGCCGCCATTATACTCTCATTAAACAAAGAGCTTAGACACCGCCAGGAGGGACGGCATACAAATTTAGTTTTTTAATCATAATAAAAATAAAAATATTAGATATTCAGTCGGCACCAACTGAATATTAATGGTTTTGATTCTTATTGCTCAACTTTATTGTCTGCTCCATTATTCCGTGATTTAGTGTTAAAATGGGGGAATAAATTTAGTTCGTCATTGAAGGTACTCCTCATAAATAATTATTGTTAATCGTAAGAAGACAAATTTAAATAAAAATTGGAGAAATCGAAAATAGATTAATAATAAATAGAACATACAGTACTGCAAAAAGTATTGTAGGTTCGAGAAACGTAAGAAATTTGCAATAATCTAAAACAAAGAAGGCAAAAAAAAAAATCAAGATAGTTCTTTTTTTTTTGAACTTCAATCAATATGTTTTAAAATTTCAAAGCGTTAAATTAGTTTTAGAAAAAACATGGTAAATTTACTGACCACAATAATTATTTGTTCACTGACATTTTAAATTGGCAGAAAAGAATATAAAAATATGTTCGTAGAAAATGGTTAAAATCTTCCTTGCTTTTTTTTAGCAGTTAACATTACAAAATAATAATTCAAGGTTTTGTGTATTACTAGAAGCTGTGTCCAAATAAAAAGTATGTAATACTATAATCCTTATGTGATAGAGAATCGATAATGTAAGAGGGTTGTCCACCTAAAGCTAGAAAAAAGTGTTTTTCTTCTTTTTTTTATTCAACAAAAGCAGGAATCCAAAAAATGTTTTTTATCAGGGGGGGCGAAAGAGGCCCTAAGCCAAAACATAAGGAGAAAAAATATATAAAAAGCGCATCAATACATTATCAAACACACAATACGGCTAAACATAAATAAAGGACTACTTTAGAACTTAGATACAAAATCTCATGACAGGAAATGGTCATTGAGTAAGCTCATTAAGCTTCTTAGAGCTCTTAAAGTTCACGTTGAAGTCTATATGAGCTGATAAATCTTAGACGCTTTTAAATAATTGCCCAAGATGAGTTCAAGTACTTTGCATTTTTGAAGTTTGCAGCTGTTGGGATGCCAGTCACGTACAAAGAACTTTTGTTTAGCAGTTAACATTACAGAAGGATAATCCGATTAAAAGAGAAACGTCATAAACATGAGGCTTTTTAGTTGAAGATCACGAATTGCTCGGAGAGCAGATTGTGCTTCGAATTTGGTATTGAAGTTTGTTGTGAGTAAAAATTTTCAGCGCTGTAATAAATACGCTCTTGCACTGTTAATCCATAAAAATATTTCTTTGTTTTCGTACACAAAAAAAAATATTTAAGAAAGGTACTATGTAGTAGATTGTTATTTTATGATACTTTAGAGAATGTTGTGTTTTAATCGTTTTAGGGTCGATGTTTTTAAAACGCAGATGTTTTTGTGATCGAGTACCAGCTTTGTACCAGCTTTCCCTATTTGATTTTTTTGTTTTTTTTGTTACAGTACATTTTTAACTCATTCATCTTAAAATTAAATGGTCATAAAAATAAGAAGCTGTATTAAAAACAAGTTTTAATCGGATATATTTTCATCCATAAGCTATCTTGCTTTGCATTGAGAAAGGCATTCTTAGTAACGTCGAAACACGTGACTGCATTATTCTGAAATTTTCGTGCTTAAAAGGATGAAAAACCTTAATTAAGGATTTATATTTTTGAAAGTTACTTTAGGCAGCACTGTCAAAAGGGGGGTTGATGTTCCCCCTCTCCAAATCCTAGGATTTAACACAAATTCATTCCCGTCATTGAGGAAAGCGGTGGGGGTCAAATGTCACCCCCCCCCTGATTTTGAGAAAAATTAAATATGGGTATGTACATCTCTTAAAATAGATCATGTTCTGCCATCATGTGAAGTCTTTGATTAGGTAAATAGTTCATCACAAAAAAAAAAAAAAAATTCAGGAATACATATAATCACCTTCTTGATATTTTCCTTTTATTTATGTTGGTTGGAACGTGCCCTGAAGGACAGGCATGGCTTGAAGCAAAACGACTTTTCGGGAAGTAAGCTTCAGCAGCTTAGCAAACTCCAATCAAAAAATTATGTGCCGCGATAACCCCCTTTTCCCTTAAAGCTATGGGGGAACTCCTTGTATCGAGTGACGGTAAACTTCTCTCTTTCTGCACATTTTCCCCTGGCCATTCTCTGTTTAAGCTTTTTTTATTTTTTGCATAAATCCTTCCACCAATCACCAAATTTGCTTATGTCCAAGGAGAGTAGTTTGGTGACGTGAAGTCTGTTATTGGTCTGAGCACACAACTCTTCATATTCATTAGGTCAGTGGAGCGCAGCGAAGTGGAGATAGGGACAACATCCCATAGACTTTGGTTTAAACATTGTTGAAAATCTAATACAGTAGTCTTTTACTCGAGAAAAGATTGTTTTGATCACCCCCCCCCCCTACCAAGGAAATTCTGGCTGCGTTAGTGCTTTAGGTGTATAAATCCGATCATGTTTGCGTATCGTCCTCTTAATAGAATCCGAAATCAGATCGTTGGGAACGAATGCGCGCCCTTAGAAATTTACGCTCGTTCTAGCGTTGGGTGCATAAACAGCGTTATCCATGAAAATCGATTTTTTTTTGACTGAAGTGGTTTTTGCTCTCACCGATTCAATTTTTGACGCTTAAAAAATCATAGCAATTATATTAAGGCAGAAAATCATGTTAATGTACTCTTTCATCAAGTGGCATAGTTTATTACTAATTCAGATTTATTAAACAACACATGCGAGTACAGTGGTGTTTTTAAACGTTAAAATCTGCTTATGTTTAAAAACACCACTGTTGCGTTTTTAAGCACAACATGTGTTTAAAAACACATCAGATGTGTTTTATGTAAAAGCATTATTATGTAAAATGCATAGATTAAGTAAAATTTTACTTCATTTTACGTAGTAGAGAATGTAATGTGATAACAAAAATAATTTCATTCGAATTTCGGTCTAAATTTTGATTTTTCTCACCCCGGAAGAATGTTGATTAGTTTTTTCGACCTGTCAGCACGTGCATATGTAGTTTTCAACATATGAACAGCAGAAACGTCCTTTTCGAACATACCTGAGTTAATTACGACGAGTTTTCTCGTCACGTCTGTATGTATGTATGTATTTTCGTATGTATGTATGTATGTATGTGCGTATGTATGTATGTACGTAGCATAATTCAAAAACTGCATGCCGTAGACGCTTCTAGTTTGTTATGCAGGCTCTGAGGGAGGTCTAGTTGCATACCTCCCCTTGTGGTTGCATTCGAATTTTCCCTCGGGAGGCTTTTACGCCATTTTTGGAGTAAATTGTCAATTTCAATGCAGACTCAAGTGATGTTATGGTTTGACGACCACTTGGATATGTATCGACGAGCTTTTGATCGCCAAGTGTTTACCTCCAATTTGGCGACATTTTGCTAAGTTGACAACAAATTTAGCGGAAAAAAAAAACAATAATTGTAAAACATTTTTTTTGGCATTGATTCGTGGCAAACTGGGGGCGTGCTAAAACCTTCGTGCTTAAAAAATAATAATAATAATAAGACTTTTCGCACTAAGGAGCAGGAAAACTGCATACACGTGTTTTCTCGTAACGTCCAAACACGTGTATGCAGTTTTTCTTCTTCTTTGCGTATTATTATGTTGTTTTTTATTCTATTAACGCTCAAAAAGCTATGTATCTATATATTTCCTCATTTTACCTTATTTCTTGTCTGACGCTATTGATAATCTTTAAGCAATTTAATATGACGGTTTAATTTAGTGGTTCCCGACGATTTGGCTCTTTAAGGTTGCAATAAATTTTTGACATGCGGTAGGGGGAACATAAGCATTTATCCCTCGTGGGTTCCTTGGGGTCATATGTGACCCCAATGCAATTTCTGTTTAATATATCTTGTTAATCAACCATTTGTTTTAATGGCATTTTGTGGCTTTTATTTTTCAAGTTTTCTATTCAAAATAATGCTATTATTGTGTTTTATTTTTCCCAAATTGCATTTTTTGCACGCAAGACCCTTGTGGTCAAAAGAAAAAAAGAGGACGTTGCAACTTTTGTCCAAGCGAACTGGACAGAAAATGCATCGAAAAATGTCATAAGTGTTTGAAATTCACTTGCAAAAAATCGTGTTTTTTTCAGGTCTGCAACAGTTGTAAATAAATCTACTCTTATTGTAAGTTTTGCTCTAAAATTTAAATTTTTAATGTCTAAACTAAATTTTACTTTGATTGTGCCTTTTTATTTTTATTTATATATATATATATTTTTTTTGCATTAAAAAGTGCGTGAACTTAAAAAATGCATGTCACATTCAATAATCATAATAAAGCAATTAAATAAAACGTTGGGATCGTTTATGACCCCAAGGGTCTTGAGTGTAACTAAAATGGGAGGGACCCACGAGGATTAAATGGTAAAATAATGATAATAAAAAATTAGTGAAACGTAAAACAAATATGAAATCGTTTGTTCAGAGTTAAGACAATGAAATTCACATGACACACACACACACACACACGGTGTATGTATCGTTATATATTACGTTAGATTTGAGAACTGACATCCAATAGTATGTCCTGCAAGCAGCAAATAAACTTTTTTTAAAAAAGAAGCACAAAAAAAAAAAATTATTTCAAGTTCTTAACATATGGCAAAAGTTAAGCACTTTCATTTCGTCGGAAAATTTTTAACTCTCAGGTTCAAATAATTCCTATATAAAAATAACTGTAAGGAAAAAAATCCTCGAATTTTGTCCCATACCGGGCAGTGGAATTTGCGGTTTAATTTGAGTTTTAAGTAATTGTGTACAACAGGCTCGTAACAATATTTCATAGTTAAATACGGCACATAAAAAAATTATGAAAATATGTGCGATAAAGTAATCTAACTAAAAATGTCTCCTAATTTTAATTATATGTCATCAATTGTTTGGTCGATTGTTTTGTACTGTAAGCTATTTATTTCCTTTTGAGCATTGTTCTATTTGGATTTAACTCTAGTATTTACTATTAAAATGTGTTTAACATGCTTAAGCCCCTCTTATTATAAACACATGAACATGACAGGTTTCAATTAAGTCTTTTTAGAAATTATATTAAGCTTTACGAACAAGTTTTTATAATAAATTTTCCAGTAGACAGCTTTTAAACACAGAAGTTTTTTATAACCCCAAAAGTTGTAAAATTTTAATTATTACACGGAAAAACTGGGGGTTACTTCTAGTTCACAATATTTTATCCATTATTTACAGCTGAAAAAAGATAAATAGGGAGGAAAATAACTTGATGCATTTTGAAAATATTATTATTTATATTGTTCCTGCCTTCAGGCAAAGATAACAGCAAAAAAAAAGAAAGAAAACTTTAAAACCTTTTAAGATATTACCAAAACGGATAAAAACTTCTGAAATAAGTTTTGGGACCTTGTTTAAAAAGAAAGACGTAACATCCCATAAAATGTTTCATTAATATACGTTCCCTTGGCAGTTAGTATGAAAGATTATGGGTTAAGTTATCTGGCAAATGAAGAAGGAATTCAGATGAGGCTTAGGAATAGGTCTTTGGACGATCGTTATATAAGAACAAAAATGGAGTTAGAGTATTATGCATTATAGCTCCAAGAGAGTCACTCTTTAAATGCACATTAGATTTATTTATTATTTTTGTTATGGAGAATAAAAAAATTCCCTTCGTTTGAAAAATGTCATGGGTCGGAAGACTTTTTAGTTACAAATAATTTATATTTGCTGGAAAGAAACATATATTTGTGTTTAACTTGCTTTACTGCTTAGCGAAAATTGAATTGGTTGGGTAAACTCCGACTAAAATTTTATAATATTGCTAAATAATGTCACAAAATGATTAAGTATGTTTTCTATTATATAATCTAGGTTCAAAGTCAAATATTAAAAAAAAAAAAAATAAAAAGGTGAAACGAAAAAATAAATAAAACAGGCGGATAAAGTTTTAGATTTTTTTTTTTCAAGCTATATTTTAAGTTATAAAACAGAAAATTTTAGTATATCACAGCATCATTTTTTCCCCTTTAATGCTCAGAATAAAGAAAACACTCATTTGCTTAACCTTGACTCGAAATGCTTGTAAATGAGATTGAAGTAGATTAAGAAATTAGGTAACTTAGATTTTACACATGATTTTTGAGACATGTGATATTTCATAGTAAATGAATCAATTAATTGGGATTTAGCTCACTGGAAAATGCTCACTATTTAGAAAAAAATGTACATTCAGGGAAAAAAATGGTTTAAAACTATTGTATATACCTCACTTTAACTTTATTGAATTTTTTAGTAAAATAATATCAATTCCTTCAGCTCTAAATGAAACTACTCGAAAATATACTCTCATGTTAAATATCATATCAGCTTTTAATGAAGTTAAACATTAGGTAAGCAAACATTAAGTAATCACTTGTATGAGTTTTACTAACATTTATAGTCTATGTACGATTTATAATTATCTTAATGCATTACTTTTGACTAAATTGCCAAAGTAGGCAACGAGAAAGTAATTGTAAATGTCAAAAAGTCTCATTTTGAGCTCAGGCGATAGTTTTTCTACTCGCATTACCTTAATGCAGTTTTTGCCTTTAAAACATCTGATTATTTATTTATTAAATCAAATGAAGAACTGCTGTGATATTATGTCAATGTCTGAAAATTTTAAGATACAATAACCCGTTTGCTGGTTTCAGTAAGTGTTTTTCAATTCGAAACATGTTGGATTACCATGTTAAAATTTGATCAATTGCTGTTTAAGTTTATCTACTGTTCCAAAACTTTACATATACATGTAGGGTATCCAAAATAAACTTCTACTTTGAAGAATTATGGGAGAGAAGTTGGGTAAGGTTAAAGTCCACATCGGATAACTCCTTTTAAAGAGGTAATATGCGAATGGTGTGTGTGGAATTACAGTTGCATAACAAATACCCTCATGTTAAACGTGTAGAACTATCTCCCCAATTTTCTCTATTGAACTTTAAATTACGTTTAATATGTATTAATCATGTGTTTCATTTGCAATATCACGCCCATTTCACTTCTGATGAAACCTTTCATACATGAAAATAATAATTAAAAATAAGTAAATAAATAAATATAATTAGAAATAAAAATTGCATTTTAAAAGTGAAAAAAAAATAATAAGACGTTAACCGTAATTTTAGACATACTTCAAAACAAGAAAAAAATTGATACATTAATATTAAAAGCAAATCATGAGCAAAACGAAAATAATTCCATTGTTGTAACCTCACGAAAAACTAGCGGTTACTGGATTGACTTTCTGGATCAGGAAACCGAAATTGTTTAGCGGTCTTCCAAAATGATGAGAGTAACTAATTTAATTCAAAAAACAATGTCTGAGACGTTACTGCGTATCGTACTTTATTTGTATTTTTTACCCACACCAGGGAACTGAAAGCAAACTATTTTGAAATGACGGAAAAAGTTGCTGTTTTATAATCAGATTTCATTATGTATTCTTTTTTTTTTTTTTGCTGCATTGTATCAGGGAGGTTGCACTTAACTGCTCATTGTAAGAACTGTAACTGTTCCTTGTTGAATGAAACAACAACAAAATTTGAAGCTTAATTTTTAACCTATGTAAACAAAATAAGCTTTATTTATTTATTTATTTATGTATTTAATTTTTGTAATTTTCGAGGCATTAAAAAGATATGTTAAATAAAAAATAATAAGTATTTTGAAGACAATATTAGTGATCCTTATCTGTGACTCCCCTGAATCCAAATATGATAGCTGTTTTTTTCCCTAGAATTCCACCTTTTGATAGTTGAGGATGAAGGGGAATTTTGTTACATTTTAAAAACTGATCACTCTGGAAAATGTTAAGCAATGGATACAGGCAAGCAAATAAAACTTAGTATATCAAAAAGTAGATGTCATTAGACCAATTTCATACGCGCACAATCGACAAAACCGAAAAACAAAAAAGCTGCAATAACTGCAACAATAAAACTTAAAATTTAATTACTCGCAATTTCTGTTTTGTCACTTAACCCATTCATCTCCCAAGCCCTTCATTTGATTATCACTCCATCCCCCCCCCCCCGATTTTGACAGTTTCTTAACGACTATTTTTATTTGGAGTAAAGGGGCATTACACTTAAGATTTTTACACATTTCGTTAAGATTTTTCTTGGTTAGAAAGGTGAAAATTTAAAACAAGAACATATGTAATGAGAAAAAAGACTAATGCAGGTATTCCCATCGATCTGTAGCAAAATCATCAAAAACGCTCTTTTTTCTATTAGTTTGTTTTGGAACTTTTCACTTCTTTTCAGTGTAAAACCAAAGTATCGGAATTACTCCAATAAGCAATAAAAGGTCTTATAACTTTTCCCCCAAACAAATAAAGAAACAATTAAATAATAATAATAATAATAATAATAATAATAATAATAATAATAATAATAAAATAATAATAATAATAATAATAATAATAATAATAATAATAATAATAATAATAATAATAGTAAACCCTTTGAAACACCGCATGTGCTCGCATGTGTGTGCACCGCACACTGCAAAAAATGTTACTATAAATGTTATTACAGCTAATTTTACAGTAGTGAACTGTAAAATTGCTAGGTTTCATAGTTTATTACTGTGCATTTTACGTTTTTAAAGTGGTTATGTGCTGTTCTTTTTACTGTATAATAAATAATTTAATACTAATAAAGAATGATGTTTTTTTTTTGTTTTTTTTTAATTAAAAAATATAGAGAAATATGTTAATTTTTCTTTTTATCAGTATTATTATTATTATTATTTTGTGAAAAAGTTATTTATTTTTATTTAAGTTGTAAACTGTTTATTTTATTTATTGACTACTATTTTTTTTTTAATTGCTGATTTTTTTTTCTTGAGAATATATTGCTCAAATTTATTAGCTTAAAAACATTAAATTTTGTTCCCAGCTCAAAATGTGCAGTGATTAGAAAATATTATTAGTGATCAGCTTCCTTTTATTTGAAACCTAAAATTCCTAATCACAGAAATGAAGCGCTGATTTTTAACTTTATATCCGGTTTTAATTAAGCTAAGGTGATAAAGATGCACAAAAAGTTTCTTATTAAAAAATCCCTCATTCCAAATCAAACTTACCTTGTTTAAAATGTAAAAAAGTATCCAATATTACCACATCTTAATCCATCAAGTCCAAAAAGCGAAAAATCGTAGAGTCGGTTTACAATTGAGTGGCAAATGCAACAGGTCCCTAACTGACCTTGCTCCTCTCGGCAGCCCTGACGAAGTAAGTAGACTTTCTCTTCTGGATTGCGAATCGTCTCTCTCGGCTTCTTTTTTTGTTTTTTGTATTTTTCCTACCTAACCTTGCTTTCTTCACTTTTACCGCCGCACGCAAAAGCCGGTGGTTCAACAACACGACTCTGACACAACAGGAAAGGTCATTAACACCAGGAACCGAGAGGCTCTGAGAGTTGCTTTTCTACCTTGTAGTCATTGTTCGGTCATTGCAGTCGTCATACGGATGACGGGAGGATTGCTTTTTCTTCTATTGATCTGTTATCATAAGCAAATTTATGACCAGAAGATTATCTGACCGAAAGATAGTTGCTTAAAATTTAATGTCAACACTTGGGTCTTGTTAGTGAGGGAAGAAAAGTCAAGGTCAGCTTTAAAATAGAAGAATCCGCACTATCTTTATCGAGCAAAAATGTACGCCGATCAAGGCACATGACAAAATTTTCAAAAAGTCGAGTCTATGGAATGTTATTTTTTAAAACAGGAATGTCAAATTTACGGCCCGTAAGCCACACGTGGCCCCCGATGCAGACGTGTGCGTCAAAGTGTTTTGCTCATTGCTTCAAGTGGATTAGTCCCAGCTTTTTCTGGACAATAGATGAAAACTGTACATACATTTTCCATCCCTTTTCAGCATTTCCCAACTAAATATGTATTCTGGTTCTCAAGAATCAACTGAATATGAAGTCGGCAAATGACTTGAAAGAAAATCAAAGTTGGGTACCACTGGTCCAAAATATTACGAAAATATTTATCAGTGAGCATTGAATTTTATAGCAACATTTCTTGGGACATTAATGTTAGATTCCAGTGAAAATGGGAAACGCATGTTTCTTAAATTACTTTAGCATTGAAGTATTCCAGGGATTTGGAGTACTTGTAACTTTTATTTTATAGCATATAGCTTTTTTTTTTAAATAGTTTTCATTGGGACATCTAATGCTTTCCATTTTTGCTATTGAAACAGGCACCGATACCTTTTAGTTTAAATTCCGGGTAGATGGGTCTTAAGAAGATCATTTTAAGAGATTTTTTAAAATATATTATTAAATTAAAAATTTACAATCATAAAATTAAATTTCTACTTTCAATTTTATAAGAAGTGCTTTATTGTTCAATTGGTTTATTCTTAAATAAATAAATTAATGTCAAAAAAAAACTAGTGTTAAAATGGTAAACGTACAAGATTACTAAAGCAAGATTACTTAGCAAGATTACTAAAAAACTTTTAACATTCCGGTACAATTTTTTCTCAAGGTAATTGCTGAGCAAGGGCGAAAGCTGCAGAAAAAAAAAACACATCTTTTGTTACATATGGCTAAATTTCAAACCTGAATGCAGATCTGCCATAAAAACGGGGTTACTATTTTAAATCTTTATATTGAAATTCGTTGTAAACTGACGGTCACTACTTTGATTTGAATTGTTTTGATTGGTTCGACATTGTCCGTGTTAAATGTGTATACAATATTTTTTTTATATAAATTGTATTGAAGTAAATAATTCTTCTTTTTTGCGTACGTTGCACTCATGATATATAAAAATCGTTTTAATCTTTAAAAAAAAGGACATTAGATATAATACATTGCTAGCTAACTTATGCCATCCAGAGATTGCAATGTCGTTCTTATTAGAACTCATCAATATGTAATAAGCAGTGACCGAACTGTGGATGCAGAAAACATCTTATAAAACCTATGAGAGCTAAACAAACTGGTATCCAATGTAAAAGTATAACACCAGCAAGATGCCGCAACAATAGTATGGTTTAACTTGCAAAGCAAAGCTTGGGAATTGAGCAGCAAGTTGCCGTTCCTAAGCCTGTGCGAATTCACAGCTACAAATAATAAACCGCCAGATCAGTTATAGCATCCAAAGACTGCAGTCTCGTTCAAATTGGAACTGATAAGTTTGGAATAGGTTATTCGCGAGCTGGAGGCACAAAATATCTAAAGGAAGATAAGGGAGCCAAGCAAAGTGTTTCATAAGATGTTTTCAGCTCGGTTAATATATATTGCAGATAGATGAGTTCTAATAGGAACGAAATTGCTATCCATAGATGGTACGACCGAAGCTGGTTGTGTATTCTATAAAGTTCTGCTTTAGCCCTGACTGAGGAGTGATAACTTACTGATTAACCTGTTAACCGGGGAATTAGCTATTGCTCAACTCGTTTCACAATGGGGACTTTTTTTTCGCAGCGATAAGTAATATCACACCACAAATAATAATTCACATCTTAGTATGTAAAAATACAACACAATAATAAAAATATATAAAACACTGAAATGCACAATAAGAATATACGAAAAATTTCGTCAAACCCATTGCTGTAGGCTTTTATGTATGACGAAATATTTCGTCATACCCAGTTAACAGGTTAATGCACACTAGGTTGCATTTGGCACCTTTAAGGGTGAAACGTTGTGGCACCAGCGGCGGCCCCTGAAGGGTAGCACTTGAATCCCTATGGCGCCCTTGAAGGTGCCAATTGACTCCATGTGGGACCCTATAGGTGCCCCATGGCACCCAATGGGTGTCATAAGGAACCAAACGGCACCTTTAAGGGGGCCATAGGGAGTCAAGTGCTACCCTTCAGAGGGTGCCTTTGATGCTACAAAGTTTCACCTTTAAAGGTGCCAAATGCAATCTATAGTTTAAACACTGTATGTATTGGTTTAGTGTATGTGATTAGAAACTATAATCTAACTCAAAAGGAAAAAAAAACTTTATTTTTTTAATGATAGAGAGAAGAACATAGAAATAAAAAACGACTTTGAAGGAAAGTAATAAATAGGGGCAGATAAATTACCTTTTTATTCAAGAAAGGATTAATAGAATGTTCCCAAGTTGATTTTGCATCGTGTTATTTGAAAAAAAAAATCTTCTGCTTCGTTGGATTACCCTAATTGATAGTTCTTTAATCAGCTTTTAGCAAAATACTTCTTCTTACTCTTTTATTAGCATTAATTCCGATTTCAGTGAAAAACAATTTACAACAAAAATGTAGATTTTGCTAGAGTAAAAGAAGAAGAAAAGGAGAAAAGTTTGCCTTCTCTTTATTCGCTTCAGTTCTTTTCTTTTCCGCCTTTTTCATTACGAACAAAAACTGCCATTAGCACATATTAATGATAAAGCGAACGGAATATCTGAAGTGTTCAGCTAATTACAGAAAAGTATTAATTAAAATAATTAGGAATAGCATTCCAGTTTTTTACCCAGTTGTCGTTTGATTTTTTCTATTTGTCCAACAGATATGTATAAGGTTTTTTTCTTTTTTTTTTCTGAGGAAGTATCTCAGAAATGCAAGTACTTATTATTTAAAGTAAAAAGCATTTTCCATATCATCATTACTTTGAGTCATTTATAATTGGGTCTAGAAGATATATATTGGAATTGAATATGTAACAAAAATTCGCTACATCGATGATAATTAAGAGCACTAATAAAGAAGTAAGAAAGAAAAATATTTTTTAATGCTTCGTAAGGTTTTTTCTCTGCATAGCATACAATTCTCAACAATAGGTTTTTCCCAAGCACCTATAAAGTCGCATTTAATATTGTAGTAATAATTTGTACATATATGAAGTCAGGAAAAATTGGACAGCTGCATTAATGTTAAAATAAAATATCAAAATTTGAGCACACTTTTTTTTCATGTAAATTAAGCAGTCTCAAGCACTTTCTTGATACTAATTGTTACTCTAGCAGTATAGTTAGAGGTAAAAACAAAATCATATTTTTAAATCTCAGAAATAAGTACAAATTCCTTCTTTTTTCAATATTTTTTTCGGTTACATTATTTGTAAAGTAAATATATTATAAATGTATAATAAACTGATGTATATATGTAATATTTCTAGACTAACGCTTAAATTATGCCTAAAATTAGCATGCTTTATATTGCAAGGGTTTATAAAGTATATTCTGCAGCAGAAAGAACAGGGAAGCTTCTCAAATAGGGAGGAATGCATTGTAGCAAATGTCTTTAACTGATGTTGCTCCCTTATGCTTTCTTACTTTTATGTTTGCTTTAAGCTAAAAATTTTAAAGTTTGGAGATTTTACCTCTAAATTTTGTTCATTAACATTAATTGTCATGGAGTAGTAGTCAGTTATTAAGGTTAATGATCTTAAATGTTTAGAAGTGTAACTCTGAGTATACTAAATACTAATGTGGGACACTTTTTTTTTTCCCATTGTGTAAACTTATGACTTCCAACCACCAAAGTAAGGTTAGTTTAAAACAAATTCCGATCCCCCCCCCCCCCAAGGTTAGTTAAAAACATACATTGATACTATAAGGGTGTTTTTATCGTTATTTAAAAAACTACTTCGTAGCACTTTGTTGGGTTGATTGTCATTTCTCCTAACACTGTTAGCATTAGGATTTAGCTTCATATTTTGCCCTGTGCGTTGAAAATTAGCTGTTTTATTTATTTATTTCCTAAATAGTGAAAACATTTCAACTCTGAAAGTGACTATGGCGTGTAACATTTGTGTTTTAATAAATAATTGTATAACAGAAAGCAATCGGTACTGAGCGAGGGCGGTTATTAATTTCAGTAGAACAAAAATCAAATTGAAATATTTACTTTCTTCAATCTGAGTAATAAGTAGGTGTTAGATGTAAAGCCTTCTTTTAGAGCCCCCCCCCCCTCCACACACACACAATTTACGAAATTCACTTTTAACGGGACGGCACCTTTCCTTAGCATACGTATACAGGTTTATTTAAATATTTTGTCCGAATAAAAATGCAAGACAAATAAATAAACAAGGGAAAAAAATTGCAAAGCATCTATTTGAGTGTAACGTTACACTTCCAAGTTTTTAGACCTCAGATTTTTCGTGTAAAACTCAAAAAAATGTAAATCTTAAGACATTTTTGAAACGTCAAAAGTAAAACTAACCATCAATTTTCAATTTTTGCTGTTTCTTGTGTTTTGAATTCTTCTAATGTAATGATACCGTTTACACCCGGACTCACAAAAGCAAAATAAAAATCAAAATGTGCTATTCGCAGAAGTCATAATAAAGCGTGAAAAAATGAGAAAATTAAATACATTATTCATCATTTTAAGACCTTGACGACTACCATTGAAATTACAAGTACCATGGAGCTTAATGATATACTTGATTTTCCTCATGAATTCAAATAAATATTTTTGCTTTTACGGTCCTGGATGCAGATGGAACAATTTGCTTAATTATATGGGACTCGTTGAAGGATTAGATGCCGTCTTTGCATTTTACTGGAAAGTGCTTAGATCTTCCATGCCTCACTTTAAGTGCATGTTATTTGCTCGAATTTTCTAAGAAATTTACGGTGAATGAAAAATCTTTTTTGCGTTACCTTGCTGTTTTCTTCTGAGAACATTCAATAAGTCGATATTTTTCTCCGTATCCTGAGGCTAAACAAGATATGAAGGCAGAAATGTATATCAAAAATTATACGCACTAATTTTTAGGTTGGATAGATCCGGTTTGGCAGTGGGTAGGCATCTTTTTGAAACTTCACTGAAACATGTCTGATATAAACGAAATATGCACCGTCTACGTTACATTTATCAAATAATAAACTAAATATTACTAATTTTACAGTTTGTTACAGTGCACTTTACAGGTTTAAACTGGAACCTATGCTGCCAGTATTATACTGTTGTTTTTACAGTATAATACAGCTAAATTTTACGGCAATAAACTGTAAAATTGCTAACTTTGCAGTAAGAAACTGTAAAATTGCTAGTTTTACAGTTTATTGCTGTGCATTTTAGTTTTAAATTGGAACCTTGGCTGCCAGTATTATACTGTAAAAAGAACAGTTCATTTTTAGCAGTGCAATTGATTTTTTTTTCACTTTTTATTCTTTAATAAATAAAGTTGAGGCTGAATTGCCTTTGGTCAACTGGTAAACCACATTTGTTGGAGGCATGAGAAACCTAGGAACAGGTCCGACTAGAAGCCCCGTCGTCCTAGTCGGAAACTGGGACTCCTTTCTTAAGTGGGGCTCAACTCAGAATAAGAGTAGTATAAATTTGATAACTTTTAGGGAGATTAGGGCTCAGAGACCACACAGACAAGAGACCCGCCTTGGCCGTAAACGGGTTGGGATCTACCCTAGAGCATAATGTAATAATGTGTTTCTTAGTCCGAAAATGATCTTTTTTTTTTTAAATCTCCATCAAGTTCGAATTTTCTTTAATTGCTTATTTAAAACTGCGAACTCGAAATAGGCCTAACCTCATTTTACTTCGCGATTTATTAATTTTTAGCTTCAAATGTGTTTTTTTATTTTTCCAATGGGCAAACATAAAAATTTACACTCAACTCTCTAGCTTCAAGTACAATGGCTGTAGTCCCCTTGAACATCCTGTTAATCTGAGAATGGACTGGAATTTTAGTAGGATATCGATTAGGGACATAGATACTTCACTTTTGCCGACTTGATAACTATGAGTGAGTTTATCAATTATTACGGATGTTGAGTATTGACAAACCAAATTTCCAGCAGCACATGGTGATGTGTCCTCAATGGTGAGCATCCGAAGAATATACTGGACTGTGTGAATAATTGAACCAAAAGGTCAGAATTTTCGTATGACACCCTATTTATAGAAGAATCAAAGAACAGCAGAGGGAATATGGGGTACAAATTTGTTCAAAAATATTTAGCTATATCAGGTTTCAGCTAGACACATTGAAGTGACTAAGTGAACAAAGAGTGTCTGTTGGCACTTTTATAATCAAGAAAGGAGCTTGCCGATAAAATGATATTCATGCAAGATGGAAAACGTTCAATCTCTACAATGCACCTTAATCTTCAATGCTAGAACGAGTTTTATAATGCTGCATAAAAAATTGCGATTCTTTTGTATAGCCAACGTGTTATTTCTCAAGTACCCAGTGTCGCATTCGTTACAGCATTTAAATTTATTTTTTAGGATCAGCGTTCAAATAAGTAACATTTTAGCTGACATACTGACGGTCTGTTACGCCTCTTACTTTGTAATACTACACACTTGAGCTCATGTGTTATGAAATAAGTAATAATTACCACATTTTTAAAGAGGAATAGTCCTTGCGAGCAATTTAACATAAAGCTAACTAGGCGTTTTGAGAAAAAGAAAAGATGCTATTGCTCTACTTAGCAATCTGAAACTTAATGAAAAGTTTTACAGCATTTATTTTTCTTCGCTTTTTTTTTTAAATTTAAACATGCAATTTAGAAAAAATATAAAATTGGAAGATATTGAAGTAAAGTAATAATAATAGTAGTAATAGTAACGTTATAAAAAAGAGAAAAGACAAACAGTTTATCAACGTCATTTCTGGAGCTTAACTTAAATGTAAAATTAAAATGATTCCATAAGAACTGAAAATAATCTGCATATATGTAGTCATATTCGCATTTTTGAAATTACTGCTCTATTTTTTTTTCAGTGATGTTTTCCATTTTGATGGATTTTTTGTTAACTTGAGAATATGGTTTGAACAAACGAAAGAGGTTGTGCAAATTTAGTTTTTACCCATTGCTCCTGCTCTAAGCACGTTTCACCAACAGGGTGAGAAAAATAGTTACAGAAACAAAAGCAGCAACCGTAACCCCGTGTAAAAAATGAAACAAAAACAAGGAATTCGTATGAAAAACAGGGGGGGGGGGGAGGTGCCAATTGAGGGGCTGGGTCGTGATGCAAATTCAAGCAAAATTGGGCAATAATCAAATGAGTATAAGGAAATATAAAGAGGAAAAGAACAGTATAAATTTTTATATCTCAGTGAATATACGTGCATTACTTTGAGAAAGGAAAATTGAACTTCAAATTTTAAGAATTAACATTTGACAAATGCAATTCATGACGTCAGTCTAAAGCACTTTCCGCTGTTTTACCTTAGTTGCATCAATCTTATGCAACAAAATTATAATTTTATCCCTCCAAAAGACGTACAACTACCAATATGACTGGGTAGACAAACCGAAACAAATTAACAAATATACAGAGCTTTAAAACAAACATAAATGCAAATAACGCGTATATTTATACGAAGCGGATTTAACTTTTTCGGCAAATCCCAAACGCGTTAACGAAAAACATAAAGCTTCGCAATACGCAAATTTTACCTCAATCCGAACTGCAACAAAATAAGATTCAGTAGTGGAAAACCGAATTAGTAAACCTAATAAGGCATTAATTGACTAACTAACGTTCGGATTCTTGCGCTAATCGGTTCTTCGAAGAAAGATAATTCAATTAACTGGTCACTGCACGAAGTCTACCTCTGTTCCCGAGGCATTTAGGAATTTTCAATTAAACTGTTTCGTTGAGATTAGGAAAAGATTTTTTTATTTGATTATTGGTTTTGCTCTTAGAATGGAAAATGAAGTTAAAAAAATGAAAATAATGAATACATAAGCCCCATACAAAGCATTTACAAACCATACATATACATCTATGTATATTATTGATGCACCGATTAATCTGCAGTACCGAATGATTGGCCATAATCGGCCACTTTGCCGATTATTAATAATCTGAATTAATTGACCCGAAAAATATTTTTCAAATATTATTCTTTAAAGTATACCTTCACTAAGAAACTATGCCGAATAATTTTATTAACAGTAATAATAATCCTCACAGTTGATATAAGTTTGTTTCCTTTAATTAATCTACTTACAATAAATCCTAATAGACAATGTTGAAACACATCTTTCATGTGGCGATAGTTTTCTCCTTAGCACAGTGCTTTTAGATAACCTCTAATTTTCAAAGAATAAAAGTATTGAATTAAATTGCTACTAGTTATTAAAAAATATGAACTAAAAGTACTCCTAAATTGTGCTCACCACAGACTACCCATCCCCCCTTTTTTTAACATTTTTATGTCCAATTAGCATAACTAACAATGTGTTAATAATAATACTGACAATAAGATAAAAATTAGGTCTAAGAAATATGATAAAATATTGAAACTATTTTGTAAAAACTGGAAAAATGGAAAAAAATCTTCTCTCAGAAATAATTGATTTACTATTTCTAAGCTTGGAATTGTATAAAAGAGAAAAAACGGTGATGGTTAATTTGATAGTAGAAAAACAATCATCCTTATCATTAATCGGCTCAGCCGATTCATCGGTAATTGGTACATCCCTTATATATATGAATGCAAAATGTAGGTAAAAACTAAGTATGAGCTTTGTAAAATTTTAGTTTAAGTTTGATTATTGTATAAAGAAGAGTTAATTTCTTTAACTGAATCTGAGCTGTAACAGAATAAGATTCAGGTGTAAAAAACCAACAGAGCTTGCGAAAAAGGGTAATTTCTTATTTAGCTGCATTCTGACAGCTTATCGTAAAGCACTAGTCATAAAACAGAGCTTTCTGCAGGATTAGGTACATAGGGTAAAATTTGTTACTCTATGAAAATTAACAGAGCCGTGTACTATTGTCTCTTAATGCAAGAATATCTAACTATTTGAGAAATTTACTTAAAGACCAGAATTGTGTTTGCACTTGCTTACACACATTTCTTGAACTTCCTGTATTCAGTATAACAGCTACAGAAAAAAAAATAACGCAAGTTTTCAAATATGATTCTTAAATCCATTAATACTACAAACTCTACTTTAGGTTAAACTAGTGTTGATTTAAGAAAGCTAAGTATTGCGAGTAGAAGTTAAACAGTACCTCCATGCTTTGATTACAAATATGTAATGCCAATCTTTTCAGATTGAAACTGTAACAAAATTCACTACTTTTACTAAGAAAACGCTCTGCTGCCATGTTAAATATATGGACCGCTTGACAGTTACTTGAGCTCTTCAAACTTCTACTTATCTATTAAGATTCCCACTATCTTAGATGAGCGAAAAGTAAAATCTTTCTATAAAATGTAAAATGCTCCTGTCTAACCCATTTAGTAGTGATTGCTTAAAAGCTTCGAAAACAACGGAGAAAGTCTTTATCTAATAAGGGATTCAAATTAGCGTTCACGGAAAAGACGAGTTATGCTAGATTCGCAAAATTAGGACTGCAAATGACGAGCTCAACCAAATAATAAAATTTGGCATTTCCTTTGGCGCTGTACTCTGAACTTCAAAATTAGAATAATTTGTGTCACTTGTCTCCGAGCATTTTGTAAAAGTTTATAGATTACTTTCCATTTCCTACGAATAAACATTTTTCATATTTCTGTGTCGCTAAGCAAAACTTAGAGTTAAAAGTTGATTCAAAACTTAAGTTACACAAATAGAATCTAGGTTTGTGCACAAACGTTAATATCATCTTTTTTTTTTTGTTGTTGTTGTTTTTTTAAGTATGCTGAGATTTTATAAGGAAAAAGGAAAACCTACTTTTTTCATATTTTCTGACTTAGATTTCCTTACATTAGCTTAATATCTTTAAAATATTTTTAAAAACCTTGGAAAGACAGATTAAGAAGTATATTTGAACACAACGGAAAAAAGAAGTAAAATATGGGACTACATAAAAAGCAATCATCAAAGAAGAAAATATAAAGGTAGTAAACATGACTTTTTAGAAGGTAAAAATTCCTGTTGTTCGATAGTAAAAGAGTGATGGAGCCTTTACATTTTTATACCATTTCTGAAAAAAGTAAAAAATTGTAAACTGTTCCCTCACTCATTCCTTAAAACATGAGAGGCAACTAGAAATCAGTTTCATTAGACAGGAATCGACAGAATGCGTTCCTGGTTTCAAAAACGTAGCTAGCTTTAAAGAGCAAAAAAAGACAAAAACATTTCCCATTCTGGAGCATCGTCTTTCTTTATGCTACTTTCCAATGAACATTTGTAGTGTGAATAATACCATTAATAAGAAACTTACAATTTGGGTGAAAGTAACGTTATTAGAATACGGAAAATTAAGTCCTGATGAAAAGCATAAGATAAGAATCAAACGTAGATTCACTGGACACAAAATCTTTGCTTCAATCTGCTGAAATTCTAAGCATTTAAAGATAATTACAAAAAAAAAAAAAAAAACTTTAAACTTGACTGCATATTTCTCTAAATGTTGTTATGTGCAGTTTCGTAAATGCAAGAAAAGAAAAAAAAATACGAACATTAACTTTCTTCAGTATTTCCGAGACTAAAAAAGTGGTTCAAAAACAAAATGTCATTTTTTTTATTTATTTTAAGTCCTCCCAATTGTCAAAAGGTATAATTAGAAAATAAAATGATCGTCATAAAAAATAACGAAATGGCTTACATTTTTGCCAACTATCATTACGCGTCGTAATGCTACCAGTAAAAAGAACATCGGAATAAAAAGACATTGATTTACCGCATCGCTGAAACCAGAAAAAAAAAACGGTTTGGACATTTTCTAAAGATTAAAGAAAGCAAAAAAAAAAGGTAAACTCTAATTGATAGCTATTTAATCAGTTCCAAGTAAAGGATCATTTGCTGCTTTGTTAGTTTGCATATCTAAAGAAATCAATTTCCAAAGGAAAAAAATAAGTAACGTAGGAAAAAGAAGATTTAAATTTCTTACTGTGGTTTCTTATTTCAGCAGCGATAAAAAAAACACATTAACACTTATTTTTGCTCAAACAACTGAATTTCTTAACTAATTGCTCCGATTATTAATTAAAATATCTAGATATAAAATTTAACGTCGTCGTCATTACCTTTTTTTGCGTTTTATTACTCATAAAATATGCTTAGTATTTTAGTTACAGTTTAGCAAAAAAAAATATTTAGTTTCAAAGTTAGTTTTTTTTTATTTGCTAATTCATTTGAGAGAGTTCATAATGGCAAAAATCGGTAATTTAAGAACATTAAGTAGGAACGATTTGTTTTTATATTGTAACATTTTTTGGCTAATTTCCGATAATGACCTTTTTTGAAATTCGAGAAATTTCTGAAATAAAAGCACTACATTAAGAAGGACTTTACAGTTAATGAACCAATGTGTTAAGGTAAAAAAACTTTTTTGAAGTAATGTGACGGTCATCGTTAATGTGCATCATTTCACTTGTTTTGCAAAAAGATAACTATTTCATGTTATTTACAATTATGCCTAGCCTTTTAAAAGTTGTTTAAAAACATGGATACCGTATATGAATACCGTAGATTGGCCAGTCGTATGCATGTTCTTTTATGTTAAGTATTTTAATTTGAGTTTGTAATGTTTGGGTTTGTGTCGTGATCAATTTATTGCACATGAAGCGGTTAGTCCCTAAAGGCTCAAAAATGCGCCTTGAATGAAGGTCCAGCATGAAGGGACTCACCACTTGAACCACCATAAAAATTGAATAAGAGTTTGTGTATTACAGTGAACTCTCACTTATACGCCGCCTCATTTATGCGCTTTTTTCACTTGTACGACGACTTTTAATGGTCCCAGCACATTTCATAGCAAAATAATGATAGTATCATTCATTTATGCGTCACTCTAAAGATAAATATTTCACTTTTGCTCCGAATTTTCCCTAAAATATAAAAAAAAAATATTTTTTTTTCTTCAAAGAATAAGCATTTTTCTTCACTTTCCTCTTTAATCTTTCTACTTTATTGCTCACGGAAGACATTTTTTCTGGGACTAGAGTTCGGAGAGGGACAATTACCTATTATGGATCGTTTGAAATAGAACAGTTTGTAATTAGCTATGCAACAATTTGTTTTCTCTTTATAATTGTAGTTACGTTACAGTAATTGTCAAACAGTAGTTATATGACAATTTTCTATAGTAACATTCTTATTCATGCTCTCATTAGAACTTATGTTGCCTTTTAGACTTTTAAATAGGCTTGTTCACTTATGCGTCTCTCTCACTTATGCGCCTTTTTCTGTTGGTCCCTTGGGGCGGCGCATAAGTGAGAGTTCACTGTATATACTGTATTTTTTGTAATTCTCTTCCATGCAGTTTTCATTCGTTCAATTTCATTCCTTTCGGTTCAAAACAAAATACAATCCTTATTGCAAGAGCGGTTCCAGACATTTTTCAAGGGAGGGACGATTGATTTTCTTACTTAATTTTGATTATGCATGCTGGTTTACAAGTATTCATGACAAATGATTCGGACTTCGATTCCGAAACATTTCTGGAGAGAGATCTTTCTTACCCCAACTTTGTTTACACTCGTATCACATTGCATGTTTAAAACTTCAATACTGAAAAATTACCGGTGAAAAGAACTCAAGAGAGGGCCGATTGCCCACAAAATAACCTTTCTTGTATCCGTTCGTGCCTTACTGTGTACGTTAGTTTGTTACTAAGTGCCTTGAATCAATTTAAAGTTTTTTTTGTATTATCTATACGTTCACTAAATCGGACGACCTGGCCCCCTATTAGTTAAGATTATTCAGGTTCTACTGTGTTCAAAAACCTTTCAAAATATAAGATAATTGTGATAAAATTACTGAAAAATTGATTTTTCAATTTTAAAATGGAAGATGGCTGAGATTGAAATGGAGCGATATATATTTGTTGAATTTACAACGCATTAGTATGCTTGACAATTCATATTTAAAAATAACAAAATCTTAAAGTAATTATTTTACATTTCAAATACTCCCTTCTCCGCAAATGTTTTATTTAGTGAAAATTTTATTTCAGAGTTGAAGCGTAATAATACCTTTGATTAATTTTTTGAATTGTGTTTTCGATTTCTAATGCTCGAAATCAGTAGTGCAATACGCTTGTAAAGGCGTTAAAAATGTCGATACATGCAAATATATAATATAAATATACAATGTGTATGAAGAAAACAGTTTGAAAGGATCAAGAATTTTCCTTTTCTTAAAAATCGATCTGATTTTTATTAAAAACGTGTCTATCAATGTATTTGAACTTTCGTTTTGAGATTTTTATGTAAAATATGAAGCGCAAACTTACACCTGATTTAATTTTTGAGAAGTGTTTCTGATTTCTAATGCATAAATATGCCTGCGAAAGCGTATATAATATCTGCATGCATATGCATTATCTTATATCTTTAAACGAGCAATTCTTGTATAGATTTCGGATCTTGAAAACGGCTCTAACGAATTTGATAAAATTTTATATTTAGATGAAGTTTTGGTTTTTAAGTTCATCAACATCAGCGTTTTTTCTGTGAAAACGCAAGTTTCCACAAAACCCACCGTTTTTTGTGCCTTCATTTAAAGTTTGAAAAGCATTCTTTCACCATTTTCTTTATGATTACTGTCATTGTTACTGTTTCATAGCAACCACGTTAGATTATAACAATGGGTGAAATATTTAATCACATCAGCGTAAATTTAAACTTTTGTGGCATTAGGCAAACGAGTTTTGGCAACACGTTAGAATTGTTATTGTTTTCGAAATGTTAAAGGCCTACTGGAGAAAAGGGACTCTGCATCCATTCTCACCAACCCCTCCCGCGTTTTCGGCGCCAAATGAAATGAAATGAAATGAAAAAATGTTAAAGAGATCAATCAAAATAAAGTTATTGTGGTGTAATTTTACGATGCGCATCGTTTAAATAAGGTTGTGATGATGATGTCTTGTCCAAATAAGGTTGTGTTTTTTAAAATAAATTACAGCTGTTTTAAATACGTAATTGCCACCAAGGGCTTAAAATGCTTTTCAAGTTTATCTAAATAAGTACTTTGAGCTTTAGAAAAAAAAAACTCGAGTTTACAAACCTTTCTTTTAACCGAGCTGGGCTCGGTCCCCAGGTACTATAAATGTACAATGTATGAGAAAAAAGCTCGGGAGGACCCAGATATTTCGGCATCATGCGAATTGATCTGATTTTTATGCGAAAAAAACTTCATTCTTTTGATGTAAATTAATTTCCTTTTGCGTTCATCCATTTTCTTTTTATTCCAAAACGGAAAGTAAAGCGTTTCCATATCTTAGTTATTTTTAAGATTTCCTGCCCCTCGGTGCTCTGCTCGTCAAGCTAGCTTCTGACCTTGAAATCATCCCCTTTATATGATTATAGATCGCAATCAAGCCAAGCCATGCGTGATAGTGTACCGCTCCCACGGACATTCCTGCTGATGCATGGTAGAAATTACAATTCAGAGAATAACTGTATGTTTGAATGATGATTATACTGTTTTATTTACTTTTTCTTTCGTTTTTCTTTTTTTGCTTCTCTTACAATTGGTGCTTCTTGACATGCCGTAATAAACAGTAGGTTATGTATGCGTAGCTTTGAAGAGACATTTCTTGTTCTGGTACGTCCGGTTATATTCAAATGGGCAGTTACTGGAACCGGAATTTTCCGCTACTCAACTAAGTTAGGATAACGTGATGACAGTGTACAAATTATAAGGTAGCGTATACTGTTGAGGGATTTATTTTTATCAGTTGTTACAGAAACGTAAAAAAAAGACTCTTTTTTTGTTTTGTTTTTTTCAAACCACGAAAGCGCAGTTAAGGAGTGACTTTGAAATGGATAGCCACTTTACAGTTAAGCTTTGGCACGACTCATAATAGTGGAAACGAAAGTAATAGGTAAACTATCAAATATATTAGTACCATTGGGTTTATTGATGAAGTTAAAGGAAACTAACGAGGATCGCTGCTCTTGCTTAAAAAATAATGATGATATAATAGTGGAGAGTCACAATATACCACTGGAATTTAAAGATAATGGTTTTTGAAGTAACATCATTTATAGCGAAATGTGTAACTTTTGGTTCTCCTGTATCTAATACCTCGAAAATATGTAATGCTACAAATATCTAAAATAACTCTGCTTGTAGCTTTTTGAAACTTTCTTGCGTCATAAATAGCTATAATTTACACAAGAAAAATTAATCTATTTCTCAGATAAATTACGATGAATTATGAGAAGTGACAAGTGTCCTAGAAAATTTCCGGGTTTTGAAAAAAAAAGAAAAGATTAAAATAAATTTTTGAATTTGTTGTAGCATATAATTTCTATCATGTTTCGATCGTCGACGGAAACACAATATCAAGAAAATATAAAAACAAGATTTTTTTCTTCATTTTCCTCTGTAGTCCAACTTTTTCGACCAAGCCAAAATTTTTACGCGATGTTATATGACATCAAACTTCTTAGATATCAGTTACTCAAGAGGAGAAAAAAAGATTTTTATTGCGTCTAACAATGAAACTATCTTTTTTCGCGTTATTTATAAGTTTTTGAAATAAGTTATATCTCATTTTGATGTTGTTACTTTTCAGACAAAAAATCCTTTTGAAATTTTATTTGCAGCAGCAATTTGAAAGAAGATGGCATTTTATATGGGTGTTACAAATTTTAAGACACGGTTATAAAACATGAAAAATGAGTAACTGCAAGCATAATGTATTATTGGTACACAAAGATTTAGCGACGAAGTTTTTAAAAGTTATTCTGGTATAACAATTATTTTCACGCTATATAATTCAACATTCAGGCGTTTCATATGCATTCTACCTGAAAATAATAAAATAAAAAAAAAGTTTCTAAATTCTAAAGACAATTTCTTTCAGATTGATTAACACTAAAAAGTATGGAATAAAGTATGAATATGATTTTGTATTTAGGTTCATTGTAAAGCAGCTAATAGAAATTAAAAATTGTGAGAAGAAAAAATATAGGCGATATAGTAAAGCCTGTTCGTACTAAGCAACGTACCGCCAATTTTTTCACTCATTTTTTTTTTATTTTAAATTTTATTGCCTTTTTTACAATTAATCTAAAAAAAAAAAAGATTTTAAGATTAACTGCAGTTTTTAAGCGTAGTAGTCAAACAATCATATTCTTATTTTATTTCATACTTTTTAGTGTGAAACAAGCTTATTTAAACACTCTTTAGAATTAAAAAAAAAAAACATTATTTATATTTTGTTTCAAAGTGTTTTCATTTTGAAATTTATTTAAGGGGACACGTTTTGATATTTGAAACATTTGCTTGTCACCTGTTCACATTAAAAACATGAAAGTAGTTTTCTTTTTAGCCTATTTTACCGCTTAAGTAAAAGAAAGACGAAAAAAACCATTTAACTTTCTTAATGCATCTTAAAAATATCTCCAAATCCATTAAAAAAGTCAAAAAGGAAGAATAAAATTAAATAAATATCGAAAAATTAAAAAAAGGGTTTTGAGATGGGGAAAATATGTGCCTTTCGATCTGTTGGTCTGTTTGTCCCTCCTAATAACTTTGGAATGAACAGTTTGACAAAAAAAAAAATTTTTTTTGTTCTTGAGATCTCCGCTAGGACATCTATTTAATATATTTCACTTTTTGATTTGAACAAGTTTTAGTTCAATTTTGAACAGTTCAAAAAAGCTGTTTTAAGAACTCCGGCAGATCATGGCAGAAATGCAGGCGCAGAAAAAATGACTGACTCTTACTATTAGAATTTTAGAGCCTTCGAGTCCGACTCCGTCTATCAACTTTGACCTCTGACTCCAACTTTTTGACTCCGACACGAAATGATTGACTCTCCGACTCCGCAGCCACGGCAGAAATGCAATGTTGAAAAAAAAAGACTGACTCCTAGTATTAGAATCTTACAGGCTTTGATTCTGATCCCGTCTATAGATTTGGACTGAAAACTCCGACTCCGAATCTTCGACTCTAACTCTGACTCAGAAAACATGGCCAAAATACATGTTGGGAGAAAAAAATGACTGGCTGCTTTCTATTTCTTTCGTACAGGTCCTAAAAGTATCCAATTTCACATCTTTAGGTCACTTGAACCAACGAGAAAAATAAGTCGTTCCTGGAAATTCAGAATTATTTATCATATGGTTGAGCACCTGAAACCTGTTTTGACGTAACAAAGCCTTTAAAACAATAGATGTCGTGAATTATTCATAGACTACTCCCTGCACATAAGAAAATATATATTATTGAATATGCTATGTTTTCTTCGAAGCTACAGTGCTTTATTGTTCACTGTAACACTTCCCATAAAACAGACTTTTTCTTCGAAGGCCGCAATTTTTCTGACTATAAAAAGATATGAAATTTTTATGCCTTATAATCTTTGAAGCATTTATAAAAACATTTCTCGGATAATGATTTTTTTTCTGAATTTGATTTCGAAAGCGAATGATTAAAAGTGCTATTTTGTATTATTTTTTTCATGTAAGCCTTAACAAATATTTCGTCTGTCACAAATAACAATTTGAAGCTAATAATTAAATTTTGTTTAAAATCATAAAAGATCAGCATCCAATTGATTTTGTGAAATTATTAAATGCAGAAAGCTTACTTATACCTAGCTTTACTACAATTACCTTAAAAACATTTTTCATAAGCAAAATCATTACGCAAAAGACACTTTTTATAAAAAAAATAGAGGTCGTTATAGCTGTCAACATCTATTAATTCAAAATTTGCATATTTTATATGTACCATTACACAAAATTAGATTATTTTGAAGTTAAAACATGGAATTTGTCAATTAATCATTGTGTAATATCAATATTGTGTTTTTTTTATTGTTTGTTTGTTTGGTGCTTAACTTTATATTTTAAGTCACTGCGCAAATTGTTTTTGTTTGTCGAGTAAAGTTTTGTGTACATTTAAATTTCAAACTTTTTTTTTTTTTTTCGTTTTTTCGTTACTTTTATTTTCAAGTTTTACTGATATTACGAAATATTTTTCAGATTTTATGCAAAAACCTTACTACCCTGCTGTTGTTTTCTTATGCAAGATAGGCAGGCAATTTGGGCTGCGCTGATTCACTGTTCCAACTGTACCGTAATTTGGGATGAATTTCGTCTCCCACACTACAGACATGTCATAAGGACACGTTTACAGGGTGGGTGACTATTCACAGCACACTAACACATTCAAACAACAAAATGATAAGGACAGAAGAGAGAAGGTATATCCATGCACAAGCCAAGATTCTAACCCGTTACCTCCTCATCCTGGTCAGACATCTCTGACCACTAGACAAGGTGGCCGGTCTTAATACCGTGTCTTAAAACGATATGATGCCCCTCTCATGGACGCGTTTTACCTAAAAGTTCTTTCTGACAGAATTTGTTTGAATAGAGTCCAACTCCACACAATTGCACTGGTGCTGTTAATGAGTTATTTAGCTAATGCTTTCTCATGTGCCTGAAAGTGATCAAACGCTTTTTAGCAATAAACTTAATCATAAGATAGATAGCCTAGTGAATCGAGCTTTCAAACATTGATTTTTGTCACAAATTGTGTGATTTTCTTTATTAGTTTTATACATTGATAACAATGTTAGACATATATTACAACAGACAAACCATTGGACACGCATTCATTCTTGCTAAGAGAACGTACTTTTATAATTTTACATATGCTTTTCGAAATGATCAACTAACTGATTTTTCTTTTTTATTTTGCAAATTCTGTTAGCCACAGGGTAAGAACACTCTTTTCAATTAATTTAATGATCCCATAAGTTTGATTTGCGTATTTATTTTAATGTTTTCTATTACAGGAAGCAATTTAACTACACCAAAACAAGCTAGGTTCAGTCGAATAAAAGACTTTAAATATATTTCAAATCTGTTGCAGCGACCCCATCCGAGCTACACATAGTGGTGTTCAAAAGCAATATTACTAGATATAAATCGTACCTATACACCTATAAACTAACAACTGCAGTCTTAGGATGCTATGATCGAGCTGTGGGTGCATTTGCTTTAGTTCTGCCTCAGCCCTGGCTTACGGGCGGTAACTCATTGCATATAAACTCTATGTTTGAAAATATTAACTCGGATACAGATCCAAGATACATATTCCAAAATTATTGTTTAGACTACTAGTTCCACTGATAAAAAAGCGTAAGTTTACAATTTTGTTTAAAAGTTCAAAAGTCAGAATGCATAGTAGTGTACTATATTCGTACACACAAATGTTAGTTTTGAGGAAAACATTTAAATTAATAATGTTATAATACAGCTTTACTCTAGACCTAATCATGAATGAGCTAATGAATAAGTATTGGACTTTGTTGAATAATATTTTATTTGTATTTAGTATGGAAAATATGCAAGAAAAGTTACCTTTAGGATATTAATCTACATTATCGACTGTCTCTGAGTTAACAGAATGCTAATCTAAGCTATGGAGCTGAAAGAAATTCAAAACTGAAATAAACATAAGAAAGAAATCGGAAAAACTCCGACAAAGTTGTCAAGCCAAGGAAGATTTATGGTTGCTAAAACAAACGGAAAATCGACTCAAAAGTTTAAACTGCTCTCAAAGAGAATAGAATCATGTTAGAAATACGAAAACAAAAGCACAGAATAGCATTCTAGGATAGAAAGGAAGATTTTACTCTTGGGAAAATCTAAGTCGAAGCATCGGGTTCAATTTGAAGTTCCACTTGATCTCAATTTTCTCCGGACTGTAGGGTTATGTCTTCAGAACAGAGGTAAGACGCGATCGCAGATTTTATCTTGTGTTAGCTTCGATGCTTTTGTTGTTCGAATTGCCTCATCTTCATTAAAGAGATTTCTTAAGCCTCCTTCTGATGCTGATATAAGCATTACGTGATGAAGCTTTTCTTTTGGAGAGTAAGTTAGAGCACTGCAGGAAAGGAGATAGAAAATGCTAATATTATAAAGAAGAAAAAAGATTAGTAAATGAAATACTTTCGAAAAATAGTAATTATTTGCAAAACTATTTATGATTCACAAGCTGAAAGAAAAAGCTTTCTTGGCGAATTGAAAACACATATAAAGCCAAAATCAGCATAATAGTTATGTTCTAGGTTTTTTAAGGCTTTCAATTGTTTTTCTCTCTCAACTCTCTACTCATTAGTTGTCATAGCTTTCAAAGAAACAGTTTCATGTAGGTTGTAATACAGTAAGGACTTATGCATAACTTCTTGGGTACATAAACAAAGTTTTGAGACGATTGAATAGATATGTATCTAGTCAGCGGCTTAAGAGTGATATGTTAAGCAGGCAATGAGTGCCATTGGATCAAGTTATACCTGACTCCATGGCATCTAGTTCAGTAAATGGTGAGAATTGTTCTTTAAAAAAAAATCAATCTTCTACCTTTAGGTACTCCAGGTCTTTATTAGTCTAGGTAAGCTGTAAAATAAATTGATTTTAATTCGGATAAAGTGCTTTCCACCCCTTTTGTGTTTTTGGATTTTCTAGAAGTTTTGAATTTATAGAACGCGTTGTAAGTTGCTAGTTTAGAATTACATTTCGGTGTTATATTGGTTAGTAATTTGAAGCAAAACCTATGATATACTATTCGTACTAGACTACTTTATTTAGTTGAGACTAAAATTTATGTTGACATTAAATGAATCATGTGTGAGCATTGCAATGAATATTTCATTTATATTTATTTCTAAGAAACAAAAACCGTAAACGTAAAATGGTTGCCCCTTAAAATACTTCGCACCAAATAAATACAAAAAATAAGTTTACTTTTATTTTCGTTAAAAAAATGATAATGTCCAGAATAGAGTTTGGGATATATCTCAGTACGACTTTCCATGGTTCCACTCTATCAAGATCTAATTGCATTTACCCCCATGATAACCCCTAGTGAATAGCATGATAATCCCTAGTGAGCCTTGGTCTTCTTTTAAATACGGTGTAAACTAATAAACTAAAAACATTTTCTGTGATATTTTATCTAACGACCATTTTGTGTAAACTACCCCCACAGATAAAACTATTAATATTTCACTTTAGATATTTTTTTTTACTCATTCCAAATATGTACTATGACATTAGAGATAATCTAAACCATACTTAACTCGTTCTAGCTCATATCTGTAGCAATTTCATGACTATACAATTTCACAGATTTCTCTGCAAGGTACAAACTCAGCAATGACAGTCACCGTGTGACTATTTGACTGTTCAATGTAAAAGCAACTGTGGGACATCGACTTACTGAATTCATGGTTCAAGCGAGAAGCCATTGCCACGGTATCAAATCCCGTCTATACCTCATTTCTCAAGAAAAATAGGGGAAGTAAGCATAAAGGGTTGCTGATTTATAAACAACAGTTGCCAACCAGTGGCGGATCCAGCGGAAGGGGCACGGGGGCACGTGGATCGTAAAAGAAAAAAAAAATATTAATACCGTGACAGAGACCTATTTGATAACCAGCAAAAAAGAAAAAATGCAACTGTCACAATTGCTTTTATGCTTTGATTTACTTTTAGTAATGAATAAATAGTTTCATTTTTCCGTTGTGAGAAAAATGTGTCGGTTTCTTTTTTTTTTCCTTTTATTTATTGATCTTCGGAACTTACGAATGTCCCATACTTATTCATGGCATGGCGGCAGATCGTTTAAAAGCAAAGACACTCTGCTTTGACGTATTTTTGCTTACCTTGTATTTGCAAAAAAAAAAGGGGGGGGCGTAACAAGCGGTTGGGTGGAAGTATGTTTTTGCGTTCGCATTCCACTTGGCTATTACAGGCATTTAGTGTTTTATTCCTTAAACTTAAATCAAAGGGAAAAACTCTACTCACTTAATACATTTTTATTAGGGCTACATTTCTTCAAACAATAAAATATGTTTTGATACTTGTCTGAATGATACGGCGCCATGTCTGTGCATTCTTCCGAATTCAGACTCATCAAAAAAGTTGTCATCCAAAGCACTTTAGCTATAATATTGTTATGTGTTAACCGTTATAGGAAAGTAGATTCCGTGATATTTTCTCGTGTTCCGAGTTCTTTTTTATTCATTTACAAGCACTTTGCTGAATGAAATAACGTTGTGTACGCATTCAAACTTAAACCAATAACGTTCCCCTTATGAAAGGTATCCCCAAATAAATAAACACTTGTAAAGGGCACCTTCTACTGCCAGAGTCATACTATACCATGACTGCTTGATGGAATGCCATTATTACCAGGAACCGAAAGGTAATGAAAATACGATAATACATAAGTATACGACAGTTGTTTGTTTTTAGCAATAATTATAAATAATTATAAATAATTATAAATAAACTGATTTTGTGCCCCTCCTGTAGATTTTTTCTGGATCCGCCACTGGTTGCCACATTTAGTTTTCTTTCTGAATGAGCGGTTTCGCTACTATATATAAAGCAATTGTTCTTCAGCTGAAAATCCCAGGCGCATTGATAAAAAAAATTAAAATTAAATAAATAAATTAAAAAAAATCAATAAAATCATAGCTTTAAAGAAATTTAAATATTTGACACCCTGGTTTCCTGTCTAGAATATCTTTCAGGTGAACCAAGCTATACTTATTTGTGTCGTACATTTATTTTCCTCTTATTATCGGTAATATTATCACTTTTATTATTGTTGTGACTTTGCAGCATATGAAATAAAATAATCAAGTACGCATTTTGTGTCTTTTTGATAATGGTTCAAACAAATAAACTTAAAGGAACTTTCACCTAATACGTAGCGTTGATTTTTAAACTTGTCGTTGAGTAAGAGTTTTTCAGTCTTGCATTTAATTTTTCCAGCTTGTAAAGTATTTCCAGCTTTTATTCTTTTTTCAGATAAAATATCAACTTTTTAAGTCGGAAAATGAACTTTATTACTCTATAATTTCCTCTTAATTTCGCTGTTGAAGTAGCAGCATAACTTACAACCATTTCTTTAATACATTTCAAATTTAAAAATAGAAAAAAAAAAGGTTTCGCAATCGAATTTTAAAATGTTCAAAACAGAATAAATATTTTCCCTCTTTTATACTTCATTTAATATAATTATCATATTTCTAAAAAAAGCTTTATATTTATTCTAAATCAGATGTACTTGAGAAATATAGTCTGTAAAAAGTGTCTTATCGCATATTATATTCAGTAAAAAAACGTCTTTTGTAGAATTCATTTTCTGCTACATGATCTATCAAAGAAAACTAGAACAGACATCGCACTTAAATGCATAACCTTTGACAGATGATCTAAGACGAAGCTCTTCCTGAAAGCAAAAGGGCAGTGTTATTTCACCTTATTACGAATGTCTTCTCCAATTTCATCAATCTTTTTGATCATTTTTCTACCATTTTACATATCATTTTTTCCCTGTAACGATCCTTTTAAAAAGATGAAAAAGTGCTCGAAACTGATTGATCCTCTTTCTTTCTGTCAGCGTTTTGTGTCATATTTTCAGCATTACCTAACACATGATAGTTCCGAATGCATAAAAATTCAAAACAATGTAAGATTTGTGTTTGTTGAATTAGTGTTTATTTTTACTCTACTGAAGGTCATTAACCGGCTAGATTTATTTTTTATTAAGGAGCTAATTGTTTGCATTAAATAAATAAAATATGTTTCGAAAAAAAATCCACATTTTAAGGTACTGTAAAATGGGGTGCATAGGAACAGCGGGGTCAATCGGAACAAAACTTCCCGACCGTACAAAGAAATTCTTCATAAATATACTATTGGGTATTTTTCGCCATTATTTTTTTTAGAAAGGTAAGATCATAGGAAGTAGGAAAACATTACTTTTCTCAATATGGCAACGCTACTGGCTTATAAGGAGGGCTGCAAGTGGAATGTAAAAAACATCACGTTTTCATAGACTGCAAAACTTCATATGTAAGTACAAACCTTCTTCTTTTTTAAACCTAAGAGTGGTATGTTTCAATTATGCATGTATCTGAACAACAGAATACTACATTAGAATTTACATTTTGTAAAAATTGTGTCATAAAAATGAAAAATTCTGAAAAATGTCATAGGAAAAAAAAATGCGGGTGTATCGAAACACTTGGTTCTGTTGTTCCAATTCAAACTTATTTAAAGGAAACTGTTTGAAAAATCAAGATTCTAACCCCAATTCTTCTAGTCAAGACAAGAACAAGGATTTATTGCTGTTTATCCCTTCTCGTAAGCAACTAGATCTTAGAATGACATAAAGCTGCAGATTTAAAAAGATTTTTCTGCAGGAGACTTCTTTTTACCTAAATTACATGTGGGAAAGTCATACAGAATTTATGTAGCAAAAGTCCAGCACACAGACAGTGATGAATAAGTGGGAAAATCTTACAGGACGATCCCAAAAACCCAGAGAATTCAAGAAACTAAAGAAAAAGCAGCGTTCATCTCAGAAGATGTTATTAAAAAACTTAAGCCAAGCCACAACTGCTAGTTTTAAGGACAAGTACATATTTGTGGACGATATGAAGTGACCATAATTTATGTTACAGCTTTGTATTTCAATTCAAAATCATTTTCTAAAATTAATTTTAATTTTTCATAAGCTCAAAATCATTTTGAATTTTGACAAATCATAAACGTTTACTGGCGTAGAAAATAAATTTTTATTTGACAATAAATATCTGTTCTTATTCTCCCCCATCAATATTACTCATGTTTGTGAGACCTATTACAGGTTAAATTGGAAAAAATAAGAATTTTAACATGTGTTCCGATTGACCCCTATCAGCGATGTGATTCGGAACACCCCTAAATTTCTCTATATATTAATAATAATAACTGTTCGATATGTTTTGTCTTTGCTTGGAATATCAAAAGCAAAGCAAGACCGAAGTTTTTACCCAAAAAATCAAATAAAAAAAAATCTTTGAACTACTTTTTTAACAATCAAAGCTGAAAAGTGTACAGATTCACCCCATTTTACGGTATACGGATGCGTTCCGAGCTTTTGTTTTATTATTATTATTATTATTATTATTATTGTTTTGAAAATGCGCTCAAAAATTGTAATTGTCTTTCCTCATGAAATTTCCGTCCAACTTAATTATTAACTAGTGCTTTTTGTTTTTTAATTCTGCCATATACGTTTTTATGAAAATTGTAGTTTTGTTTCGAATTTGTCAGAAAAATTTCTGAAGTCAACTCAAACAATAAAACAACTCAAGATAACGTATTAATCTCTGACAGAGTATTTGAGAGGAGATGTTAAAAATAACGTTTCAGAGCTCAGCTAAGACTTTATTGTAAGTTTTGTCAAAACTACTAACTTGTATTTTTAAAAACAGGCCAAAAGTGATAAAATATTGCCCTATCATGTTTGAAGTGATACATTCGTGTCAAACTTCTAGCTAGGAAAGAACTTCCAATGTTTGACAAATAGTTACAATATTATTCGAACATCTAGTATAGAGATTAGGTATTATAAAAATTTCTAATGTATAGACATAGAACGCTTTTTATATCCTATTTTTGCTCAAAATATTACTGATGGTCTAAAGTTAGTCTGCAGAATAAAGCTTAAATACATACAGTCGATTCTCTACTAAACGACTTTCAAGGGACCACAGAAAATCGTTCTTAAGTTGAATGCGTACTTAAATAGAATTTTTCTAAAACTACAATAGATGGTCAAGGACGGTGGAAAGTCTTCTTGAAATAGAGAGAGTCGTTAAAAGAGAGTCGTTAAAAGAACCAACTGAATTGGAGAGCCTAGCATAATTAATAAGCTTTTTACATTTTAATTTTTATATTTGCTGACACTAATGTACCAAAGTACATTTTAATATTAATGAAATACTATTACGATTGTTTTAACAACAATGATTTAAAAAACTGTGTTGACTTTACATGACAAATATATTTTCAAATTTATTAACTTTACCCAACGTAGTTCAATTTGATGCACAAGATAATTTAGTTACAGTGAACTCTCACTTATGCGCCGGCCCAAGGGACCAACAGAAAAGGCGCATAAGTGAGAGAGACGCAAAAGTGAACAAGTCTATTTAAAAGTCTAAAAACCTATATAAGTTCTAATGAGAGCATGAATAAGAATGTTTCTATAGAAAATGGTTACATTAGTACGGTTTGGCAACTACTGTAACCTAACTTCAATGATAAGGAAAAAACAAAAATTGTAGCATACGTAGTCACAAACTGGTTCCTTTCAAACGATCCATAATAGATAATTATCCTTCTCCGAACTGTAGTTCATGTGGAAAAAATGCCTTCTGTGAGCAATAAAAGCGAAAGATTAAAGAGGAAAGTGAAGAAACATGCTCGTTTTTTAGGAAAATAAGTTTGTTTGCATTTTACAAAAAAATCGACACATAAGTGACGCATAAATTTATCTTTAGAGCGATGTATAAACTTTTGAAATTATCATTATTTTACTATGAAATGTTCCGGGACGACTGAAAATCGTCGTATAAGTGAAAATGGCGCATAAATGAGGCGGTGTATAAGTGAGAGTTCACTGTACTTTAAAAAAAAAATTCTAAATTTTATTACCACATTTGCATTAGTTCTTGAAACTAGACAATTACTGAGAATAGACAGAAAAATATAGGAAAGACATTTTGAGAATTTCGCTTGTTTCCAATCAACTAAGTAGGCTTTCAACATTGGAAAAAAGCTTTTCCCTCTGTTTAAATCTAAGTTTAGTGATCTTACATTTTTCTTTCTAACAAATTTAGTTTCAGCGTGTTTTCTTTGTTCACCTACATTAAATATCGAAGTATCAACACGAAACTTAATTTAAATAATTTTCTACGCATTAAATAAAAAAAAATATATATGCATATACGTTATAATAGAATGAAAAACCAAACTATTATAATAAAAATGACCAAATTTTAAATGAAAAAAAAATGTTTCACTTAGCTCATTCTAAAGTTACTAAATGAAGAATAAAAAAAAGAAGTAAACAACTAAAACAACTCAATCCAAAAAAATTGGTTTAAAAAATCATAGAACTTGCTTTTTTTCTGGAATTGGCTTTAAAACATTTTTATCAAACCGTGTATAATATTCTGGAAGTGAATCTCAAACTTTGTTTTCGTAGCGCCATCTATTGGTCGCTCAGAAAATCGTGTTTCAAATAATCTTTATAAACGGAGTCAGAATCATAAAGACAAAAAGCAGGCAGATAAGACCATTAAAAAAAGAAAATTACAATAAAACGCATCACATTGTCAACATCATTCCACGAGAAAGGCAAAAAAGTTATTCCATTTTGAAAGCCATAATTAATTTCCTTTTTATTTTAGTCTTAAGTAATATTACAATTCTGAAAATATCTCATCGAAGCTGAACATTGAACAAGCGCATTTAAAAAGCTAAACTTTTCATCAAACAATTAGCGCCTGCATTTTTTTCATTTTAAGTATTTTTAGCACCACTCCTTTATTTATTTATTTATTTATTCATTTTTTGACAAACGAACATAAAAGAAGTAGTAACTTAATTGAAAATATCGGAAGAACAAATAAAGCTTACATTAGCTCATAAATAAGTTTGAAAAAATTAAAGGGAAAGTATCTTAAATATTGGGGTTTGAGATGAAGAAATGTGTGTCTATAAATCTACTCATCCCTCCACCAATAATAGTGAGATTTAAAACATCAACTACTCGCCCCCTTTTTATTTTGTTACGCAAAAGAACCCGGCTGTTCATTTCCATGTCACAAGAGAACATCTTATTAATTTTTGAAGGTAAAATAAATAAATAAATAAATAAATAAAATAAAAAAAAATAAACAAGTAAAAATGAAATTTAACATTATGCCAAAATTGAGGCACATGTAAATTGCGAACTATGTTTGATTTGCGTCCTACAAATTCAAACAATATACATGCTAAAAATATTTTTCTTTACGCTATATGCTTTTTTAATTAAAAATTTTATCAGTTAAGGAAAAAAAAGAGCTTTTTATTTTTGTTAAAATTTGAGGCATTACATAACAAAATGTTTCAACTACATAACGCACTGCCATTCCATCAGAATTTTAAAAGATACCGAGCACAAGCAATTTCAGTAGTTTTTTTTTTTTTTTTGAGATTCACCGTTGAAAGGACATATATTCTTATATCACTTGAGTCTTCATGCTTAGATATAAATGATTTTAAAAACTATAAACTAACGGCTTCAGTATATTAAAATGCAACGCTTCTTGACAAAAACATCGTGACGTCAGCGTGACGTTTGCGTGACGTTAGCCTATGAAAAACGAGCTAGATAAAACGTCACAGCCTACTTGGCGAATAAGAGGAGATCGCTGACTGCTTGTGAGCTCTTATTGGCTCCTCCCTTAGTGACGTCAGTGCCAAGTTAAGTTACATTCTAGTATAGTTTATAGTAAGTCGGAGTACAACGTTCTACCTAAGAAGTAACATTTATAAAAATTACTGCGTTAATAAAACATCGAAAATAACGCCTAATATTTTTCTCAATATAGGTTTAGACGATGTGCTAAATTGATCAGCACTAACAAATATGAAATAAATTATTGTTCCCTAAAAATGAAATTCTTACTTTGAGGCTAATTACCTTGATAGCAAGGAAACTTAACCCACTTCAGCATGATATACGCTGCAATTAAAATAACATTTTTTAACTGATTGTTTTTGAGAAAAGTGGTAGTAGTCAGCTAAATTATTGCAAAACAACTATATGAGTTACCTAACAAGAGTTAAAATTAACTTTTAGTCAAGAAAATCAGATTTTGCATAATTTTGTCTTAGTTTTTCGAATTTAAATGCCACACTTCTCATGGAGTTTCCTTTCAAATCTTAATTATTAGTAAAAAGAAGCAGAAAATTACTGTATGTTATTCCAGTCACTTCTTTGCAAAACAGTGCTCCTGCAGAAAATTAAAACTGTCTGATCTTCATTGGTAAAACCTTCTGCGCATGTGTCAGGTCTTCTCTGATCTTAGAAAAATAGGGGTGTTAGGTAAGATAACAATAAGGGGAAGAATAATAACAAGCATTTTGAACAGTAGCAAACAACATGGAACGATGCTAATTTCAAACACATAGTTTTGTTGAATATATCAAAAGGATATAGTAAATGCAAGTTTTAAATTGAAAACTTCGGAAAGTTATCTGCAGCAACCCATCTACCATTTTTTAAGTGGAACTGTTCGCGAGTGCTAGGCTCGGTTTTCAAGGATGGACAGTACTAGTGCACTGTGTGAGTGTAGTGAAGAAAACAAATAACTGGGCATTTAAGCTGGCGGAGTAAGCCAGAATTACTATAGCTGCTTTTTTGCCTTGTAGGCCGTTGTCTATCCAGTAAGCTTCTGGACAACGTATTGCTCTTCAGAACGCAAATTTGTGAACGTTTGCAAATTTTAAAAGAATGTTCATGCATTGCTCTTCAGCCAAATCTACTCTTATTACGGCTAAATGTCTATTTGTTTTAAGAAAAAATAAATATATATATATATTTTTTTTTAAGCATTTAAGTGTCTGGAGGACCTCCGTTTTAGAGTTGAGAAATTTGTTAAGATTAAAAATCTCATTTCAATTGTTTCATAACATCAAAAAATAGAAAAGGCATGAGAGTTCATTGGTGACAAATTCTCAAAGAAACACATTTTCCTTAAATTTGACACAACAAAACGGAGTCGAACTGTCGATCTGAACTGCACGCACAAGCCGAAGAACCTGTCGCTTTTAGTTTGAAAGTTATCCGTAGAAAGATGTTTTTGTTCGCAAAAGTAAACATTTATGGTTTTATTTTAACTGTCATACAAAGTAATATGGTATTTTAGTGATGATATCATCATGTAAATCAAGATATTATAGTGGCACTATTGAACTAAATATTAAAATGGAATGTATTTATCTATGTTAATTTTTTAAAAATTGATAAACGAAGCTGAAATCTGAATGTTCAAACTGCATTAACAAAAACTCGTCAGACAAAAAATGATGAGCTTCAAAATGGGGTTATTATTTACTGGTTCAAGTATATATTGCGGTATTTCCTAAAAATAAAAAGACAACTTGCCAGCAAATTCTCACATTGAAGAACAAAATAAAAGTAGCTAAACTCATAAACATGTATGTATTGCGGAGAATATAGCCAACCTCGTGCTTCTATTAATGGCCTATTACGTATATAATCTGACTTTTATTAGGCTTCAAACATTTTATGAACATTTAATGAGATTTGTGTAAAAAAAGACATGATTTCGCTGGTTATAAAACCAGTGTACTGACCTTATCATTTCAATACACTGGCGGAAAAAAAAATCCCAACACCAAGAAAGACTTGTGTTAGATAAACGAAATTTGGTAGGCGTGTTTATACCACTGAAAGATGACATCGATTGAAATTTCGTGTTCCGCGCATAAGTGTGGCGCAGCTGGCGTCACTCAGAACATGCAAATAAGGC
Source organism: Uloborus plumipes (assembly GCA_038373865.1). Classification (NCBI taxonomy): domain Eukaryota; kingdom Metazoa; phylum Arthropoda; class Arachnida; order Araneae; family Uloboridae; genus Uloborus; species Uloborus plumipes. The sequence continues at coordinate 5,367 of JAXGGA010000692.1, read as the reverse complement.
TTGTTTTAAAAGCGTGTTGTGAAGCTCGTGTGTATTATTTTTCCGTGAAATTTGACGAATTGCGTTCATGTTAGCCAGGAATACCTTCAAGAAGACGAAGAAGCCCTTATCAACAGCTCACCGAGTTTAAACGAGGTCGTACAATTTGGCTACGAGAAGTTGGATTTTCATTTCGCGATATTGCAGAAAGACTTGGGTGGGAATGTTTCCACCATGCATGCTTATTGGAAGCTATGGGCAAGGGATGGTACTACCTCAAGAAGATCGAGTTCCGAGCTGACACGTGGCACGACTGAGAAGGAAGATCGCAGAATCTTGCGTACGGCTGTGGCGCATCGTACTGCATCTGCGGCTGACATTCGAGCTGCAGTTGGTACCGTCGTGACCCAAGGAACGGTAAGAAACTGTTTACTTCAAGGCCAGGTCCGAGTCAGGCAGCCTGTAGCCGGTATTCCATTGACTGCAAACCATTGCCTTTTCCGACGGCAGTGGTGCCACGACAGAGCTCATTGGAGGTCGGAATGGAGATCTGTTGTAATTTTTGATGAAAACAGATTCTGAATTAGTGCCAGTGGTGGCTGTATATGGGTCAGAAGGAGGCCAGGGGACCGCCTGCATCCAAGCGGTCTAGGGCCTAGACACACGGGACTCACACCTGGAGTTATGGTCTCTGGAGCAATTTCCTACGACAGCAGGAGCACTCTTGTGGTTATCCCAAACTCACTGACTGAAAAATTGTCGTCAGTCTGTTAATTTAACCAGTAGTACAGCCCTTCATGAGTAGCATTCAAGGGGGCGTTTTCCAACAAGATAACGCCCGCCCTCACATCGCTGCTGTAACGCAATGTGCTCTACAGAGTGCTGACATGTTACCATGACCTACAAAATCACCAGGTCTGTCTCCAATTGATAACATATGGGATATCATGGGATGGCACCTCGAGCATCATCCACAGTCAGTAATGACGGTCCTAGTATTGACACAGCAAGTGCAACAAGCATGGAACTCCATACCACAAAGTGACATTCGGCACCTGTATGACATAATGCATGCACTCTTGCAGGCTTGCCTTCAAAATTCTGGAGGTTACACCCTCTATTAAATTAACATAATTTCACATTTGCACAGCATTTTCTTTAGCTTAAATTAGCCAGTGATCTTGTACATTTAATCAATTAAACATGTTAACTAGACAATTGCATTACCCAAATTTCATTACTCTACTGCAATTTTTTCTTGGTGTTGGGATTTTTTTTTCCGCCAGTGTATTTACCCGACCTAGGTTGCATTAGTTGATACATTTCAAAAATCTTTTCAAATATATTTTTAATTGTTATTAGTTATTAAAATGCTTACAGAGGTGATGAAGTCCCGAATTAGTAGAAAAACGGTAATTGTATCACATGAAATACATTTTTGATGCGTAACATTAAAAACAAAAATTTATAAAATCTAAATTAACAATGAGCAACTATGCCCGGTATACCCTATTAACTTTAATACTGCAAAAAACGAACTGTTGTTTCTACAGTATAATACTAGCAGCCGAGGTTCCAATTTAAAACTGAAATGCACAGTAATAAACTGTAAAACTAGCAATTTTACACTTTCTTACCGTAAAGTTAGAAATTTTATAGTTTAATGCCGTAAAATTTAGCTGTTTTATACTGTAAAAACAACAGTATATCACTGGCAGCAGAGGTTCCATTTTAAATCAGTAAAATGCACGGTAATCTGTAAATCTGGCAACGAACAATTTCTGAGTTTTTTACGGTAAAATTTGCAACTTTTACTGTTTATTACTGTAAAATTAGCTATATTATATCGTACAAACAATATTCATTTTTACAGTGAAAAGTAACTTTGATTCTGCGATGAAAAAAAATAAATAACAATAAATGTCCAAAATGGTTTTAGTCATTGGAAATTTATGCGAGAGGGTGTACTTGGAAAGGAACTTTGAAGTCAAATGATTTAATTAAGCATATATTCTGCATAATGGGCGGCTTTATGTAATTAACTACGCAATTGACAACAATGACGCCCCAGACAAATACAACTCCAACGCATCTCTCAAATGTTAATAAATTTCCAACTCAAGTTAACGCAGTTTCCTCCCTCACGGTTCAATATGCGCTCATTAAATTTAGTGAGCACTTCAATACGCAGCTTTCCATAGATGACGTCTGTAATTGCCCGAACATTTGGGCCTGATCACTGTAAACATCAACACTAATTGAGGCAAATGTCGCTGAGAGCTGGCTGATGGAGACCGGTTTCTTTGTTTGAAGCGATAATAATTGTTTTTGAAAACTGCCAAGTGGGAGTTGATGCTAAATAAATGCCCGAGAGCGTTCGCTGCAATTGATTCATCAAGAGATAAGATGAGTTTTCCTTTTCGAGTCAAATTATAGTAATTATTCCAATTTGAATGTCGTGGTACAAAGCGGGATAAGTATTTTGTACTTGGTTTTAAAAGTAAATTCTTCGGTAAAAGTTTTCTCATTAGAAGAGTATGCATTTTTTATCAGCATTTTAGCTCAAGTACAAATCGTCCATTACTAGTGCCTCATCTAAGACTGAGCTTTCATCTCTATTTAAATTAATTGAACATCCTTTAAGTTAGGTTTTGAAAATATGAAGAACAGAAAGAAAAATGTGCTGAACTGAGTCTTTTGCAGTTCCGTACATTTCTCCGATTTTACTTGATGGATTCAAGTTGGTATTTTTTAATATATCTACGTCCAATCATGGCACAACACATGCTGATACCTGATTGGTATAACTCATGTTTATTTTGCACTGAAAATTTCCCAATCCATTGTTCATTCTACGTATGTGCTATGCACTGACGAAGGAGGCTATTGCCTCCGAAACTAGTTTGCCTTTTTAATTACTTTTCAATATTACTTATTTGTGCTTTTTCAAGTTGAAACTTGCTTTATTCATTTTTGCACAATGTTAATGATTTTATTACTTATGTTACTTTGTAAAAAAATGAGAAATCGTTAGATCTCGTTCCATTAATCAAGAAGCAATTTTATCTACTATGTGACAGATTTTTATTTCCATTTTTCTCTGAACTGAACTTTTCCCATTGATTTTGAAACAGAAGCAGGCTGAACTAAATACCAGTGGATACCATTGGCAACTTTGGCGCCAATTCAACGACACTCAACAGAAATAGCACGTTTTAATAAGTAATGACGTTCCAAAAACTTCTCTTAAAAGTTTTGCATCTTTCATAAACCGACATATCTCTTTCATATTATGCGATAAAAATCTTTTATATAAATTGGAGTAGCAAAGGGATACACGGATGAGTAGCGCTGGTAATTTACTGCAGCATTTCAAACAGTTGGAAGAGCTTAGAGTATGACTTCGAGTCCAATGACATTTTTGAATTTCTAATGGAAGTGACCCTTTAGGAGAACTACTATGTTAGCTAGGAAAAAAAATGAAATTAATGTAGCACTTTGATGTACACTGAGTGCAAAATATTAAAACATACAGTTATGTTTCATCTGACTGCATACAAGCAGTTTTTCTAGTGTGCTTAATCGATATTTACCTTAAATAAACTTTTTATTCATAAATATTTTGCGTAACAGAGATGATAAAGGCGCATTTATTGAATTTTGTATTTTCAATAAATAATTTATGTTTAGTTAGTGAAAGAATAACTATTATAATTTTAAGTTGTTCTCCCTTTAGTCTTATTTCCGATACTATCTTCATTTTCTCTAATTGATATCAGTTTCTTCTCATTATTAATTGCTTAGTTTCTACTGTTATAACCAATCATTTGCTTTCTAAGTAAAATTTTCTTTAAACTTTTTACGTAGATTGCGTATATTGCCAAGCTGGCATCAAATTCGAAGTCTCATATTTGTTGCTAAAAAAAATTACGGCAAAATTATGGCACTATATGTCTTCAAATTTTCTCCAGTTTATTACATTTTTTCAGTCTACCTTTAAATTAACATTCTTTTGCCTCAAAAAATGACACATTTTTTTTTTTTTTTGGAACATATAATTATACACAAAAAGAAGAGGTTTACAGCTAGATCCCTCCCTTATACCCATACACAACATTTCAACATTCTGTAACGCAACAATTTTGAGTTATGCGAGATACGTACACACATGCGTATGCACATATCTGCGAAAAAATAGAAGTCACGGAAAAACTCGGAATAAGAAAATCAAGAGTAGTCGAAAAAGATATTTTAGATATTTTAGAGTTTTAGACGTCCATACGTTTGCTCGTGTACATAGGTATTTATATACACGTGAGGACAGGCCAGAAAATTCTACTCAATATTCAGTTGAAGGTAAGTAAAATGAAAATTCAGACTGAAATTTGAGTGAAATCAATTTCTTAACTTTACTAAAGGAAGTTAAAACATATCATAGAACATATTGAAATATTTAATCCTATATAAGACATAATTTAAATGGCAGATTTGATTTTAATAACTTTAAACATTAAATTCCAATAATATAAAGCTATCACTAAATTAAAACAATCATTTTTAGAGCAGAGTGGGCCATGATATTGCTAAATATTTGCTAAATTGGCGTCCCCAAGACGAGTAATTTCTAAAATAGAATGTTATAGAAATAAATTGATCTTTATTTATTTTCACTTAGTATTTCGAGACGGGAGCTATTAACAAATGAATTTTACGAGCAACGAAAGAAAAGTTTTATAGCACATTGTTATTATCTTTTATATTTCCTATAACATGAAATAAAAGCAATTCCGAAAGGGATTTAAGTTTAAAGAAAGGAATATTTGAAATAATTTCCAGGCCAAAGCAAAGAACTGGAGTAATTTAGTTAACTTCAAGAAATAGAATTGTTTTAACTTTTTTTTTTTCAATTTCTAAATAACACATTCAATTTTCCTTGATTAATGCTTTTATCTCAGAAAGTAACACTGAGAAGAAAAAACTAATTGGAATATTTTACGATATGCATTTCGAAGCGGTTAGTTTTTCACACTTTAGTAGATTTTAGTTTTTTTATCTTTGTTGCCGAAGACGAATATAATGAATAATGTGTAAATAAAATTATTAAAGGTTGATTTAACTGTAAAGCGGATAAAATTCATTATTTATTTGAGAATGTATGCGATAATTTAATTCAGGGATCTTTTAGACATCATTTAAATATGGCTCTTAGCCAGCCCATTTTATATACAGTTGATAGCGGTTATTGGAATATCCGTTAGAAGATTATCCCGCTTAATATAATATTTTTTTTATGTACCCAATCGCTGTAATTAATTATTTGGGTCCTGGATAATAGAACAATCTTCTCATTGGAATATTTCTTCGTCAAAAACAGGGCCAAAATCATTT
>JAXGGA010000691.1:0-197235 GCA_038373865.1 Uloborus plumipes | reverse complement strand
CAGCTCCCATAGAAGCAAAAGCAAATGCTGCATTATACTCCCTTATGTGCTGTCTATAGTTTTTTGCCTCTATTGAATTGGTAGAGAGCAATTCTTTCAAAAGATCGGGAGTTTCCCCCAAGCGTGGTAAATGTACTTTACCACCGTGACAGCACTTTGTATATTTATTACTGGAGTTCAATTCTTTTTTCCAGTAAAGTGCATCACAAAATTCACAAATTTCAGTCATCATTCCGCAGTTGTGTTCGGAAACACTTGCGGAATTCATTCTATTCGCAAATTGCAACTCACGGCGTGAAGTAGCACGCCTAAAATCAGCAGCATTTCGAATAGATCTACGTTGAGATCTTTCGTCGAAAGACTCGTTAGCCCGCTGCTCTCTCCGGCGCAAATTATAATGTAGTGTTCTTAAAACACTCATTTTAATATCAAAAAGCTGATATCACAAAAAAATTCAAGTGAGCAAAGCGAAGGCAAGTTGACTAGCAACTGACGAAAAGCGATAAGCGATCGTAAATAAAAGGGAAGCTGATCGTTGCCAAACGAAAGAAACAAATAAGCAATAAGCCGATCGTTGCCAACGGAAAAAAACAAAGTAGCCTAGTCGCCAGGAAAAATCGAAAACTAAGAAAATAAATAACAATCTTTTGCACATGATGAGTAAACATACAGTAAATTTATATATCGTGCCTCAGAAAGAAATAAAAAGCTCTTTTTTTTAAGAACGAAGTGTTTTTTTTTTAAGGTCGTCCCCGCCCTCTCGTTACCAAGCCAACGAAGTGTTGCCAACGCAAAAGTAGAAATGATGCCTCTCGTTTTTAAGGTAATTAGTGCAACAGTTGTTTCTTAATCATGTTTCGATATTAATTATTTTCAGTGAAAATTCAAACCTATAGAATATGAAGAAAAAGTTTGATCTAGTGTAATCGAATGTTCAAACGACAAGCACAATAAAATATGAAACGAATGTAAAACTTACATGTTTTGCCAATTGCTTCGTTAGCATTTTTATTTTCAGAATTTCGCTCTTGTTCTATATTTTAAGTCTCGGTGGTCATTTTTCAAAAAAGATATTTTTCTGAAGTACTGAGCTATTTTTTGTATCATATGGAACCTGACAGCAATTAAATTGTGGTGGAAAAATGAAAAAAAGGGAACAGTTCCCGATGGCTACTCTTTTCGATTGACTAGAGTTTCTTCTAGCTTTAGATTAGATTAGCTTTCAGGACTCCCTTAAAAGAAGACAATGGTATAAATGCATTCAGGTAAGCTGCTGTACATTTATTTACATTCGATGTAGTAAGTTTCCCATCCCGTCATATTTTGAATTTAAATGTGTTAAAATTCTAAGGATAAAAGTTCTTGCTCTTTTATAGCTTTATGAACATTGAATGTTTCTTATTATCTTTGTTTTTCACTACTTGTGATTAACAAGTAAGGTTGGAGAGTTCCTGACTGGAGTTCAGCAATGAACTTCAAATGGTTGGTGACAAAATGTAACAAACAGAATCCTGGTAGTCAAAATAGCAAGATTTGTTTCATTTTATGAGAAAGACCAGTCTGTTTCTTCATTGTGAGAGAAAATCCCAAAATTTTTAAAGAAAAAAATCTTGAATTTTTGCTAACAAAGTGTTAAGTGTTTTACCATATTTTCCGAGAGGTAATCCAAGGTACCATGTACATGCAGTTTTTAGTTTCGCATCTTGTTTTTAAGTATTTCCCAGTGTCAAATCTGTGCAAAAACTGCTGAAAAAAATTCAACGATTTTGAGAACATTTTTTGTTTCCATAATGTTTTTCTGTAAGATGAAATCGAGAAAAAATTCATTGTCCCCCCCTCCCGCTTTGGAAAATTGTGAAATGACTTGACTGCATGTTATGATTTTACGTATGTATGACAAAATTTGTTGAAGTTGTTTGTTAAGAAATTTGATAACAACTAAATTCTTTCACTGAATTTCCTTTTTATGTCGTAATGAGTGAGCGCATATTACATGTGCATGTTGTCAAATTATGAGAGGATATCGGCAAAAAAAAGGCAGATTTGATAGTGCAACTTTTTCTCGTCTATCACAAGATTTTCTGTTTTTTTCTTTGGTGGCAGGAATTTATTAGCAAAAATAAAAAAGAATTATGTCCCACAACTTGTGAACTAATATTTAAAATGGACATAATTAAAAAATTACTTAATACTTTTAGTAGTATAATGGAAAAAGGAATTAGATGAGGATACCATTGCCTCAAGTAGGCAATGGCATAGTTAAGAAAAAAAGGGGAACGGCAGGGGTGATAAGGCTAGTTTTAGCTCTTTTTTATTGTCAAAAAAGGGAAGTATCTGGGTTTCGAAGGAGGATAGTTCCCTAAATCCCCTCTCCCCTAGATTTGATCCCTGACAGTAAATGTCAAAAAAAGAAATATTTCTTTAGAAAGTTGCTTTTTTTTTTTTTCAATTTAAATTTCAGCACATGAATAACAAATTAAAAGTCTTTTATAAGAGGATACGGAATGTGTTATCTGAAACTCTCTTAAACTCTAGGGGGAAAACTTGACCTGTTGTATATTGTCTACATAAGTGTGATGAGTTGAAGATAAAATTCTACTTCCGTGAATTCTTTTCGGGGCCCCCAGAGTCCTGGAGGCCCTTAGCATTTGCGACATGCTAAATCTGCCGCCGTCTGATCTCCCATTGAGTGACTTCAATCTATTTCTAACTTTGAAGAAGAATCTCGGCGGAAGGCGAGTGTTGCAGTCAAACAAATTCAGAGAGAGGTCAATGCAATGCTGATGTCAAACAAGCTGTGAAATATTTCTTCCGCATGCGAATAGTTGAGTTTTTCCTGGATTGCTCTGCGAAGCTTGTCAAGCACTATGACAGACTCATTCTATTTTTTAACTTTCAGACATAACTCTGAGTACAATCAACAGGAGAAACATATTTTCCCGACTTACTTTTGTACGAAAGCACTTTTTAGGGTTTTGGTTGCGGGGTCAGTGTTAAGCCTACAATGTTTGTTTTTCTCACTAATTCCCAAACTACATTTATTAACCTAAACATATGAAGCATTTTCATTCATTGTTAGTTGTTGAAAGCACTGAGCAGAAATTTCTGCAATAAAAAAGATTATTTTTTGGCATGAAAGTGTATCGATTATTTTGTGCAGTTTGTACTGCAACAGCATAGATTTTATCATTTGCAATAAAGCTGCTTTTAACAGTCGAGTCTCAATAGCTTGAAGCCCTCAAGAGCCGCTAAAAGCTTTGAGTTATAGGAAGTTCCCGCAGCCTTCTCGAATGTTTAGGACCCCCCCCCCCCAAAAAAAAAAAAAATTGAAATAAAGGAATATTCAAGTTATCAAGACTGAACTGCATACAATTAGGTCAAAACTATACAATATAAGTCAATTGTTCGTAAAATCAAAATACTTTGCTTGGAAGAAAATTTATTATTGTTAAATCTTGCTATCTGGAGTAGTTTTCAGTAATAAATCAAATTTATATTTTATCAGAAATTAATTTTGCTATAAACTCAAATAAATTTTAAAGTGGGTCAAGTGAAACTACTGTATCAAAAATCTTCATGAGTAAAGCTTGACTATTTATTTTTGAAACACTCTCTGTTAAAAAAAAAAAAAAAAAAAGCATTCTCTTATTCTTTAATTTCACTTTGGAGATCATCGTACCATTGGTTTTGAATCATTAATCATTTACGGACATAATTTGACGTAATTTTTGCTATTTATTTTACTGAGTCAAATGCTTGTTCTATTTGCTTGCTCTTATTAATCCTGAAATTTAAATCGTTTAATATATCTTCGGAAATGTAGAAATATTGCCATGTGTAAAACCCCATTAAGCTGCAGTTTTTTGCATTAATACGAATATCATAAAAATATCATTAGTTCATGTTAGCTACAAATTGATAACGCTGTCTGCTTATGAAGTTGATGTATAAATACAGCACCGATAGGCCGACAGTAAGCGATTTGATTGGTTACTAAGTTTCTGCCCGTGACAGATTTTCTGCAGTGTGAATTGACAACCGTTTTCCCCCGAGCTCAGCGTGCCACAATGTATTTTCCCAACAAACTGAATTTTTTTAAAAAGTTAAAAACAGATTTTATGTTGGCTGACTATGTAATTCTTACTCAAATGAAATATTTTTTCTCATAAATCTGAGTAATTTAAATCTAAATGATAATAAAGATAAACCAACGTCGAACTTAAGAGTTATCTAGGTGCTGTCAGTTGGCTTATGCTTAAAACAAACAAATAACATGAAACATTCTATTCTAAAAACTAAACAGTCTGTACTTGATGTGTCTATGAGTACTTCTTTACAAGTCTTAATTTTAGATTGTCTTGAGATCCTAGAGTCTCATGTTTTAAGTGCTGTCAATTAATATTCAACGGTATTTAGATTTTTAAGCATTCATAACAAAAAAAAAATAAATGTTTAGAAGCGTATTTTGAACTAAATCTACAACAGCATCAGACAGCTAAAGTGTGTAAATGTGAAAAAAAATTTGTTGGTACAAATTTCCAAATTTCTATATAACGTGGATGACTTTCTGTTGAAGTAAGCTCTTATATTTGATTACCAATGCAAAAGGTCAGTAATTCTGATTTGGATTTCAGAAGGGTAACAAGTAGTGTCTTGCAGAGAAATAGACAAAGAATTTGAAAAGATCAGCATTTTTTTTATGATCCTGAAAATCATCAAACCTAACACTGAATGATATACTTAAAATAGGTGTAAAATTTTCTCCATATATCATTGGAAAATTATTAAATTTGGGTTGATACTTTCAGTATTAAATTTAATGTTTTATTCTTTTTTCTCCAAAGTAGAGAGAAAGAAACTGAAGTTTCATCATAAAAGAATGTAGATGGCCTATACTGGTTTAGGAAACTTTTTTTGTACTATCTTAAATTTAAATTACTTAAATGCCGGATAATAAGAGATGACATAGCTAAATTCATTTGCTATTCTTCATTCCTAAGTAGCAAGTCCTCATTGCTTTCCTTCCAGACATTTTAAAAAACACATTCCCTAAAATTCTAAAATCTTATGACTATTTTTCCTTTGGACAGCTATTGCACATTTTAATGAAGAAGTAACTTGCCATGCTCTCCTCTTTCTCCTGGGAAAAGTTCACAAAACATTCAGAGCTCTAATTCGTAGTTTGTTAATACAGTGAACTCTACAGGGTCACCAGCAAGAGAAAAGTCTCATTATTTGGCAAAGAGTTGCGATAAATAATTCGATGATACTTTTGAAGTTTTTTTCCCCAAATTATTTTCAAGTAATGTAACAAAAACAATTTAAGGATCTTCATTTGTGCAACCATACCGAATTTTGTCCAATCTGGTTTCTTAATTTTACTTGCAGCGTTAACTTTTTTTAAAAATTTCATCATACCGCCACAGTTTTCGTTGGATGTCTGAAGCTAACACTAAATACTTTGCAATATTGTACTAAAGACAATTTGTAAGCCAGCCTCCTGACATTTAATTGTCGTGATATCATTGTATTTATCAGTTCAAGGGTTTTAGTTTTTATCAATATTTTTGAGATCGACATTTTCCCTCAATTTTGGAATTTTTTCAAAAAGTCTTCGCGTGCCACTGTTGCTGCTCTGCCGTGCCACATTGTGGCACGAGTGCCACGGGTTGGCCACCACTGTTTTAGAGCAATTTTCAGTTGCGTTTTTGAAGTCGGTTTTACTTTTTTTTATAAAATTTTATTTTTCTAAGGTATGCTTCTTCATAATGGTTTCAATATAATGAATCAAGTGAAATAACTTGAGGGAAGGGGGGTCATCTGTTTTGTGTAAGGAGTATGAAGTTAATCATACATATAAATTTCTACAAGTTGTATACTGGTAAAATTAACTTTTTTGATCTTTTTAAATTATTAAAAATAAATCAATGATAAACTCAAAAAAAATGAGCAATGTAAATATTTCTTGGAAGTTCACTGACAATTGGTACTTTTAACAGATGAAATATTTTTATTTTGGCTGCATATATAAAAATGAATAAATTTACATGAATTGCCATTAAAATTTAAATTCTTTGTACTTCTTCGGAGGTTTTGCGCTATCCATTTGCTGTTTCTTCCTCTTATTCTTTTGCCTTGCTGCATGTTCAGCAACCATATCACTTAAGTCTTCTTTTTCTAACTGAGATTGCTGTTCACGCATAGTCTGTTCATATCTTGCTGCCATGGCAGCAGTGTCCATTTCCAGTTCACTAGGATCTAAAGCAACTTCGATTCCTTGAGGTGGCACAGATGAAGTACCTGGCATTCTAAGTTTACTTCCAGGAATGGCAGCAGCTAAATCGTAAATATGTGTTGATCCCATCATTGCTGCACCAATACGTTCTGTTTTCTTTTCAGGGAGTATTGTATAAAGTGCAGGAGTCTCGCCACCTTCTAATTCGGCTTCAATTTTCCTTTTACGCAACTCGATCATATCTGGAGTTTCCATACCTGCTGGTATTGAGCTGAAGCCACTTGGAGTTATTAGTCCTTCAGCTGGAGTAACAAGACCACTTTCGTCTTCTGCTTTTTCCTCCTCCTCTTCCTCTTCATCTTCTTCATCCTCTTCTTCTTCTTCAGAGGATTCAGATTCTAACTCACCCCACAGAGTGTGATCTATTTCTTCTTCTTGAATGTGAGGTTGATTGTCTGTAATTTGAGTGCCAAAGACATCACCATACAATGGTCTCCCAGTTTCATCAACAGGAGGTTTACCCCAACCTCCAGCATGATAACCAAATGAGCAACTATCAGGTATAGGTGCATTAAGGCCTGGAATTTTTAAGTTTGGATAAGATGGTGGGGGGCCATAACGCTGCATAGCGATAAGCCAAGGCGGGGGACATTTACTAGCATTAGGACCAGTAGGCATACCTAAAGCTGTTCTTAAATCATCACTCAAATCACCAGGCTTTTTTTCTTTCAATCGTGTTTCAAATTCTTTACCTTCATAATAAAGATCTCCATGAATAGTCATTCTTGGTTTTGTTTGCCATTTAAAAAATGCATCATGAAGCTTTTGATAATCAATGTCAATTTTTCCTAATTTTGGTCTCACACGTTCCCTCATTTTTGCTTTCATGGTTTTCTGATCTTCTTTTTCTTGCAAAGCTTGTCTCATCTCCATAATACCTGTTCGTTTTATGAAATCCGGAAGCTCAAAAGCTGGTTTCTCTATGCCTCTTTTCCCTTGTAAATACTTTCGTTTAAAACACCAGTGTCTGGGAACAGGAACTGTGTTCCTGGATGCCTTTAGATGCAATAAAAGAACAGGATCTTTAGCTGTTACATCGTGCATTTCAACAAGCTCTGGGCGATTAACTTTCTGTTTTAATTCTGCAACAGTCATCCTGCTTAATTTTTTTAGCTTTCTCTTAGACAGCTTGGGCTTTTCTTCTTCTTTTTTATCATCTTCATCTAGTTCGTCATCGTCATCTAAATCCATAGGTTTTTTCCTAAGAGCCATTGGATTTATATTTTCTTCTTTGCTTGCATCTTTGGATGCATCTGCTGCTGAATCTTCTTTTCCTTTTTCATTTTCAGTCAGTTTGAATTTTTCAAATATTCTCATAAACTGGGAATATAATGGATCTGAAACATCAATAACCTCTTGCACATATTCTACATCAATGTCTACACTTGTTTCTTTAGACGTTTCTGATCGTTTTGTGGTATCTTTCTTCCCTTCAGTTGTTTTTTCGGTATGCCTCTTCTTCTTTTTCTTCTTCCTTCGCTTACTTTTAGCATCCTTATTTTTATTTAATGCACTTTCATCATCAATATACTCATCTTCATCAACTGAAACCAAACTCACAACAGTTGGTTTAACAGGAGTTGGTGTCTTTTCCTCATTTGCTTGATCAGGCTGCACAACTGCATCTGGATCAACACCTAATTGTTGTGCACGTTCTGTTTTTAATGCTAATACTTTTTCCAAAGCTTGAGGAAGTTTGATATCAGAGGGAACTTCCGAAGTATCCATGCTTTCTTCCGTATTAAAATTCAGATCCAATTCTTCAACTTCTCTGTCAGTGAGAATTTGATATTGAGGCATAGAAGGTGGTGGTGGGAAATTTGACATGAGTGTAGTTGTGGGAGGGGGAGGAGGAGGAGGTATTGTTAGTGAACTTGCATTAAATGGAGTAGAACTAATAGGAAAAATGCCATTTCCTGAACTGGATTGGTCAATTTCATTTTCTGTTTGTTTCTGCTTTTTCATTTCAGCTGCAGCCAATCTTTGTTGCTCTTCAAAAGCTTGCTTTTGCTGTTCTTCTGCTAACAGACGTTTTTTTTCTTCTGCCAATCTTTTTTTGTGTTCTTCCTGTGCTTTACGCATTTGCTCTTCCACAAGCCACTTCTCTTGTTCTCTTCTCATTTCTTCCTCTTCTGCCATGCGTTGCTCTTTAATTTTTTTCTCTCTTTCAGCTTTTCTCTTTTCTTCTTCTTCAAGCCTTCTTTTCTCTTCCCGGGTTCGCTGTTCTTCTTTCTTTTTTTCTTCCATTTTTTGTTCTTCAGCTTTTCTCTTTTCCTCTAAAATCCTCAGCTGTTCTTCCTCAGCTTTTCTTTGAGCTTCAATAACCAATCTCTCTTCCTCTTTTCTCTGAGCTTCAATTCTTAACTGTTCTTCTTCAGCTCTTCTTTTTGCTTCTAATCTCAATCTTTCTGCCTCTGCATTCCTTTGAGCCTCAATTTTGATTCTTTCTTCTTCCGCTTTTCTTTCAGCTTCAATTTTTAATCTCTCTTGCTCTGCTTTTTTTTCAGCTTCAATTCTTGCCTTTTCCTCTGCAGCTTTTCTTTCAGCTTCAACTCTTGCTCTTTCCTCTGCTGCTTTTCTTTCAGCTTCCATCCTTGCTCTTTCCTCTGCTGCTTTTCTTTCAGCTTCCATCCTTGCTCTTTCCTCTGCTGCGTTTCTTTCAGCTTCCATCCTTGCTCTTTCCTCTGCTGCGTTTCTTTCAGCTTCTATCCTTGCTCTTTCCTCTGCTGCTTTTCTTTCAGCTTCGACCCTTGCTCTTTCCTCTGCTGCTTTTCTTTCAGCTTCGACTCTTGCTCTCTCCTCTGCTGCTTTTCTTTCAGCTTCGACTCTTGCTCTCTCCTCTGCTGCTTTTCTTTCAGCTTCCATCCTTTCTCTCTCTTCTGCTGCTTTTCTTTCAGCTTCCATCCTTGCTCTTTCCTCTGCTGCTTTTCTTTCAGCTTCGACCCTTGCTCTCTCCTCTGCTGCTTTTCTTTCAGCTTCGACCCTTGCTCTCTCCTCTGCTGCTTTTCTTTCAGCTTCGACCCTTGCTCTCTCCTCTGCTGCTTTTCTTTCAGCTTCGACTCTTGCTCTCTCTTCTGCTGCTTTTCTCTCAGTTTCAATTCTCAATTCTTCTGCTTTTCTTTCAGCTTCAATTCTCAATCTCTCTTCTTCTGCTATTCTTTCTGCTTCAATTCGCAATCTCTCCTCTTCTGCTTCAACTTTTGCTTTCTCCTTCCGCTCTTCCTCCTCTTTTCGTTCAGCTTCAATCCTCAAACTCTCTTCTAGATTCTTTTCTGCATCAAGTCCTGCATCTACTTCCATTTGCTCCTCTTCATCAATCTGACAAGATTCATTTTCTGTACTTGCATCTGATTTGCTACTTTTTTCAGTCATTTCAGACGAATTATCATCAGAGTCTCTTGACATAGTCTGGTCATCTGTATCTTGTGGGTCATCTGTAATGAATTAAATGCACTCAGCCATAGAATATTATTGCATAAACATCCATCAAATTATGCATAAAGTACTACTTATACAATCTTAATAAGAACATGAACGAAGTTTTGTCAACCTATTGAATTACAAATTATACATGATTAAAGATTTCTAAATTTAATATTAATTAAATTATGTTGTACTTGATTTTATTTCATTTAGTATTGAAACATTCCACTATATTGTGTGCATGTGCCCAGTAGAATTTTTTAAGCAGTCTGCAACACAGATTTAAAAATCTAAAAAGTCTAAAACAGCTTTTCACAATCTTATTTTTTTTTTACCTGGCAAAATTTGTCAAAACATTTCATGAGCCAGTGTTACTTTTTTTTTCACAAGAAAGCTTTACATAGCATTTTAAAAAAAGCTGTACAAGTAGATAACAGTATTTTAATCGTCATTCACTAAAACTAACAATAATATTTAAATATAAAAGCAAATATTTATTGATTATTATGTAAATAAACTACATTTTAAGAAAAATCACATACACATTAAAAAAATTACAAAATCTAATCCAAATTATACTATATGTCAGGAAGTAAAGGGCGGAATCAAACAAAGATTGGTCCATATGTAGATTAGGGTAGGGAGGAGCTTATTTTTGAAGTATTAAAAACATTTTTGCACCCTCTAATTTGGTTCCTTTTTATGGGAAACAAAATCAGGTAAAATTTTAGTTCTATTTCAGAATATTTAGAGCTATATCAAGGATGGAACAGTTGGTGTTACCTGCGATAACTACAAGAAACTAAGGTTGGGCATTTTGCCAGGACAGTGGCAAAAACTGAAAAAAAAAAAAAAAAGGAAAAAATAGAAATAACAGGCAAAAACTAGAAAGAATTGCTGGATATCAAAAAATGTACTAAAAAACAATGTAATTTTGTACATAGCACATTTGAGAGTTAAATCAGAAAATTAATTTAAAATTTCATTGATATAATTAAATAATCAAAATATTTAAAAATAATTCTTGAGAAAAAACTTGAAATAGATAGGAAATTTTTTTTTTTAAACTTGTTCTTGTTCTTCAGTTTTGGAAAAACAAATATGTATTCTAATTCTCGTGTCAACAATTTAATTGAATTTGATGAGTTTACTATTTTATGAACTTTTCATCATTGATTACCTGTAGTTTAATATGAGATAAACTATGTTATCATCTCAGAGCAACAATGATACATTTAAGCACCTCAGAACAGTAGTAAGATAGCTAAGGCCAATGTTGTAAATGATCATGCAGAATGCACATCAAAATAATGTTCTTCATAGAAGGAAGAAGTTTTTACAAAAACTGAAAAACAGATGCATTATTGATTTAATTTGAAATGTTTAAGTCAATAAGTTCAATATCTATATATATTTAAAACACAAACTCCAAAATATGTGCGTCCGGTTTAATAGTTTTTTTTAAATCAAAATTTGAATTTTTAGCCTAAAAATGGCTCTATCTAGTGAAATAATTATTGTATCGTCTTGAATTTGGTCTCATTGGAAAGATTACAAAAATCCTATGGGTGATCTCATGTCAATTCAACCACACCCCACAACACCCACCATCTCGGATTTTGATGAAACTTGGTATACTTCCTTCCTTTGTGGTCATAAGCAACCCCCTAAATTTTTTTCTTTCTATCTCGATGCATTTTGATTTTATAACCTGTTGAAATTTTGCGATTTTACATTTTTTGTCATTTTTGAAAATGACATGAACAACATGAATGTTGTTTATGAAAAAAAAATGTACCTGGGTAACTAATGGTTTAATCTTTTAAAATTTTTTTACAGAAAATGTGAAGACTTTGAGCATGTGAATAAAAAATACTACAATAGTCTTGGTCTATATGAATTTTTCAAAATTGAAAATTTTGAATTTTTTCTTGTCAAAAAAAGGCTTTGTCAAAATTTTAAATTTCGACATGAGGGTCGTCTTTAAAAACAATAATTTTTTTTTTTACATGATCATGAATATGTACTCTAATTTATCCCACAAAAATAGTTATGGGTATTTGAGGGATTCTACCTCCCCCCCCCCCTTTCTTATTCTAGAAGAGAAAAACGTAAAACATCATACAAACAAGCTCTTCCTCGTATTTAAAAACATAATTGTCATCAATTGCAGCAAAAATTTAAATATGAAGTATGTTGAATATTTAACTCAAACTCATAAAAATTAATGTTAAAGTTTTTTTTTCAGTTGAAATAGTTTAAACAGGAGGAATTCCAGAAATAAGATATCACGAAATTTTTCACTTGCCTACAACAATTGACTCCCACAGTTTACTAGATTGTAGTCAAGAGAACTTTAAAATTAAAAGTTTAGCTTAACACTAATCCACTGATTATACTATTTCTAGTACTTTCTGGATCCCCCCCCCCCCCCCCCGCCTATGTGTGAGAAAAAATGTTACTGTGAGACATTTTTTTCAATTACTTTTACTTCTGTGCAAAGAAAAATTAATCTTTTTTTTTTCTTAAAATAACGTTTTAGATCCCTTAAAAATGAATGACCTACTTTTTGGTAATATTATTTTAATTACGTAAATTACCTTTCCTTTACTCATAGCAAAGTAAGATCAAATTAGTATACATGCAGATTTTTTATTCCATGAACTTTTTTTATTATTTTGAAAACCAGGCCTTTATACAGTTTTTTTCCTTCTGGCTTTAATGATAAGCCTAATCATATATTTGTCTCCTCTTATATAGATTTATGTTTTTTTAATGAAAATTCAAAAGCAAATAAATATCTATTTGGAAGAAACTACTTTTGTCCAGTTTTTTTTTTTTTTTAATGAATGCATGTTTAAAATGAATGCAGCAGATAGGGAGGAGTCAAGAAAAATAACTAATTTACACAAAAGCAGTTCTCAATCTCACTGCCATAATATAAACAACTTACTAAGTATAAACCATACAGCTTGCAGATCAGCTGGCATGAGCAGGGCCGCCGTTTAGGGGGGGATACTGGACCTCTAGTACCGGGCCCGGAGCTTTGGGGGGCCCGTAAGTTTATGAACATGTTTTTCCAGTTTTAGTGTCAATAATTTCATCAAAAAAAAGCTGTTAAAAAAAAGAAAAGAAAAGAAAAATCTCGCTTTCCATTGCCGATTCTCAATATGAAACAGTTGCTAGTACAAACACTAATGAATGAAACATGCTTGTGCAAAAGGAAATTGCACCGCTTTTTAAAATCATCTGGCAAAATAAATAACGTGAAAATAAAATCAGGTGCACCTTTTCGTAACTATTAAAAAAAAAGGTTTTTCCGAATTTTTTTTTCTCTCTTTTTTTACAATGGCAAATGTGCTGAAACGACGGCATAAAAATGTGCAATTGTAGGGGGGGGGGGGCGGCATTAAAATTGGTACTGGGCCCCATCGCTGGTAGCGGCGGCCCTGGGCATGAGATGAAAGCTGATCCCTTTTATGAGCTAAAAAACACCCATAAAATTATGGGATGACAGGCAAAAGTCATTTGTACAAATGCAAGTTTATTAGGAGCAATTTGTGATCACAGATTTTTTTTTTTTTTTTTTTTAAAGTATGAAAGGGATCAAGCAGTGAAAATATGAAACACTTAAGAAAATAGAACATTTTTAGTAGGGGGCAAAGATATTGTTGCAAAGCCTTTTAATTGTAAACGGTTCTTTTCATGATTCTAATCATTTTGAACTCATAATAATAATAAAGCAAAGTTAAATCAAACCTTTTCTGTTTTATATCATTGGTTCAGAGTTAAATAAAGAAAACCAGGTTTTAGTTTGATACTTCATTAGATGAATGAAACAAGTTCAGAGCTGCAAGTGTCTATCTTTGAATTTGTATTTTCGTCTGCCCTTTGCTTAGTTGCTTTAAGAAATCATTGCTGAAGAGAAATAGAATTTTACTTGTTTTTAACTAGATTGTGTATTAAAAAATGATTTGGTATGTATGTATCTATATGCAGTGTCGGAAAATTAACTGCAAGTGAATGTCATAAATTGATTTTTACTATAATAATAATGCAAGTAATGATGAAGAACCTGCTCTTACTTTTAATTTAAAAAATACTCCGCAATTTTTTCTAAATATGGATACTTTATACCCTGGATGCTTCATTGCATGTATTTATGACAATCTATGGTATTTTGGAATGGTGTCTGAAGTCGACCAAGACGAAGGAGACCTTCTAGTTAAATTTTTACACCCACAAGTGGACCTTCCCATTCATTTAACTGGCGTAGTTCTGTTGATCTTTGTGGAATTCCATTTCTTCATGTACTCAGTGTTGTAGAACCACATACGACTGGAAGGACATACCCCACCTTTTCTAATGAATGTATGCTCTCAGTGGAAAGGGAAATGAAAAACAGGCATAGGTAGAAGGAAGGAATATAAGAATTATGAGCCGGTATTTACAATATTTCGGATAAATTACTTAGTTATAAATTACAATTGTATGAAAATTTCATTTTCATGTTGTCTTAAATTTTTAATAATTTTCAGTATGTGATATACAGTTCATTACGAGATAACCATAAACTAAAATAAATACAAAACCACAAAAATTTTAATTACTAAAAAAATTAA
Organism: Uloborus plumipes; assembly: GCA_038373865.1. Lineage (NCBI taxonomy): Eukaryota > Metazoa > Arthropoda > Arachnida > Araneae > Uloboridae > Uloborus > Uloborus plumipes. Next base: position 182,895 of record JAXGGA010000691.1, on the reverse strand, counting down.
AACTATTTATTATAGTAAAAAAAAAAAAAATTCTGAGGATAATTATAACTATAAACATTGATCCATTAAATTTTGTAGAGCATTAACTGTCATTTTAAGAAAAAGAACGGTGAATTTTTCTTTGCACAGAAGTTAAAGTAATTGAAAAAATGTCTTACAGTAACTTTTTTTTTTTTTTTTTTCTTGGTTCTCTTCACTAGAAAACGGCTGAAGGATCTTTGCAAGATTGAGTTTTTTAACTCTCCCCTTGACTATTCCAATGAAGTCAAGTACTTGGGTGTGATTTTTGACAGTACTTTAAACTGGAATTCGCACCTCAAGCTTGTTACTGACAAGGCCAAAAGGATCTTTTGGTCCTGCAGGCGCGCCATTGGCAGTAATTGGGGGTTTTCACCAAAAATTGCCCACTGGGTCTACACCAGGGTTATTGTACCCACAATAACTTATGGGGCCATTGCCTGGTGGGGTAAGACCTGTAATGTAACTACTGAGAGCAGTCTTACCACCCTACAAAGGATGGCTACCATTGCAATTACTAGTGCAATGAGAACTACTCCCTCTCAAAGCCTAGAACTTCTTATAGGTTTACTTCCACTTCACAAACAAGTGGAACTGGAAGCGATTACCTGTTCATATCGCCTGAACCTCCTGGGTCTCTGGAAGACCCCTCGCCACTCGTCTCTTTATGATAAACTTTGTATAGAGGCCGTCAAGCATCCCTACTTTTTGATGCCAAGCGACTGGTTGTTAAAACATATTAGTTTCAATGCTAATTATAACATTGTGTTTCCTTCCAGAGAACAATGGAAGGATGTTCCGAAGCTTGTCGGTAATGCCAATGAAATTTGGTTCACTGACGGCTCTAAGACCTCTTCCGGTACTGGCTCTGGTGCTTTTTGCAGCAGCAGCAAAACAAAGCTTTACTTTTCGCTTGGGAAGCTTGCTACGGTTTACCAGGCTGAAGTTCTTGCTATCCTGGCATGTGTAACCAATTGCCTTGAACGCGACTTAACTGGTAAGGTTTTAAAAATCTTCTCTGATAGTCAAGCCGCCTTAAAAGCCCTCAATAGCTACTGCTTTACTACCAAGTCAGTTTGGGAATGCCACAATGCACTGGCAAGGCTCGCCAGCAAGAATAAGGTTACACTCTACTGGGTCCCTGGCCACCGTAACATTGATGGAAACGAAGCTGCTGATCAGCTTGCCAAATTGGGCTCCAACATGCCTTTCGTAGGTCCTGAACCTGCTATTGGGTTGCCCTATAACAAAGTCAGGAATACTATAAGAAACCTGCTTATGAATGACTCATATGCCAGGTGGCTTCAGTCTGACTCACAGAGGCAAGCTAAAGCTCTCAACCAACGTCAACCCTGGCTGAGGTCCAGGGAGCTACTTAGTTTGAGCAGAAAAGAGATTAAGATGTCTATTGGACTTCTCACTGGACACTGTACTCTTAATAGACACCTAAACCTGTTGGGTATCACTGATGACCCAGCTTGTAGAGGCTGCCTTGAGGCAGATGAAAGTTCTGGTCATGTTCTGTGTGAATGTGATTTTTATTCTGCTTACAGGTTTGAACATTTGGGGTACCATTGTTTAGATCCCTATGAACTGTCTAGCACTGCCGTGCTAAGCGCAGAAGTCGTATCTGCAGACGACTTCAAAAGGAGAAATTGCCGTTTAAAGTTTTGCTTCTCCATGTATTTGATTCAGATGAAACTTTTTCAAATATTTTTTAAAAATATTTCCCATCGACAAATGACCACAACACATTGTATTTAGGTGAAATATGTGACCAAGAATCACGTGGAGACCGTAATTCATTTTTGACAAAAAGTGCAGATACGACTTTTGCGCTTAGCACGGCAGAGCATTCCTGTTAGACATCTGCTTAAGTTCATTTCAGCTATTGGGCTCTTGTAGGGTTCTAATGGGGATAGTACAATAGACTTATGGTCGCAGTGCTTGCGCTGCCTTGGGAGCGCCCCCTTTTCACTTCATTCATTCAACTTTTTTTTTTTTTCAAACGTGGGGGGAGGGGGGGGGATCCAGAAAGTGATAGAAATAGTATAATCAGTGGATTAGTGTCAAGCTAAACTTTTAATTTTACAGTTGTTTTACTACAATCTAGTAATCTGTATGAGTCAATTGTTGTATGGAAGTATTAAATTTCATGATATCGTATTTCCAGAATTCCTCCAGTTTAAACTATTTCAACTGAGAAAAAATCTTTAACATTAATTTTTATGAGTTTTAGTTCAATATTCAATACACTTCATGTTTAAATTTTTGTTGTAATTGATGACAATTATGTTTTTAAATAGGAGGAAGAGCTTATTTGTATGATGTTTTACGTTTTTCTCTTCTAGAATAAAAAGGAGGGGGGGGGAATCCTCAAAATACCCAAAACATATCTTGTGGGATAAATTAGAGTACATATTCATGATCATGTAAAAAAAATGATGATTTTTAAAGACGACCCTCATTTCGAAATTTAAAATTTTGATAAAGCCTTTTCTTGACAAAAAAATTCAAAATTTTCAATTTTGAAATTTTTAAAAAAAATTCATATAGACTAAGACTATTGTAGTATTTTTTATTTACATGCTCAAAGTCTTCACCTTTTCTGTAATAAAATTTAAAAAGATTAAACCATTAGTTACCCAGGTACAATTTTTTTTCATAAACAACATCAGCTCAGTTTACGTGTCTCGAATTTGACAAAAAATGTAAAATCGCAAAATTTCAACAGGCTATAAAATCAAATCGCATCGAGATAGAAAGAAAAAAAATTAGGGGTTTGCTTATGACCACAAAGGAAGGAAGTAGACCGAGTTTCATCAAAATCCGAGATGGTAGGTGTTAAAATCCCATTTTTAGCCTACTTTCCCATTAAAAATAAAAGAGACGAAAAAAGCATTAAAATTGGCTTAATGCATCTAAAAAATGTCGCCAAGTCCAAAAAATATCGCCAAGTTCAAAAAATATCGCCAAGTAAAAAAAAGTCAAAAAGAAACAAAAAAATGAAATAAATATCGAAAAATTAAAAATTTGAAAGTAGGGTATTGAGATGGGGAATTTGTGTGTCGGTCTGTCGGTCGGTCGGTCTGTCTGTCTGTCCCCCCCTAATAACTTTTGAATGAACATTCCGATTTGGACGAACTTTTTTTTGTTGGAAAGATCTCGGCGAGTACAGCTCATTGCCATATTTGATTTTTTGATTTGAAGAATTTTTGGTTCAACTTTGAGCCGTTCAAACAACCGGTCCCGCGATACTAACTTTTGAATGAACAGTCCGATTTGAACAAACTTCTTTTGTTCGAAAGATCTTTTCAAGGATACTTCATTCCCGTATCTACATTTTCGATTTGAACAATTTTTCGTTCAACATTGAACCGTTCAAACAAGCTCTCACCCCTAACAACTTTTGAGTGAACCGTCCGATTTAAACAAACTTTTTTTTGTTCTAAAGATCTCGGCAAGGATACTTCATCCCCGTTTTTAAATTTCCGATTTGAACAATTTTTCGTTCAACATTGAACCGTTCGAACAAGCCCTCACACCTAATAACTTTTGAATGAACAGTCCGATTTAAACAAACTTTTTTTTGTTCAAAAGATCTCGGCAAGGATGCTTCATTACCGTATTTAAATTTTCAATTTGAACATTTTTTTCGTTCAACATTGAACCGTTCAAACAACCTTTCCCCACCTAATAACTTTTAAGTGAACCGTCCGAATTGAATAAACTTTTTTTTGTTCAAAAGATCTCGGAGAGGCTCATTCTTATATTTCACTTTTCAATTTGAACCATTTTTCGTTCAATGATGAACCGTTCAGAAAAAATTTTAACATGAGCGCCTACGGAGAAATTTGATTCTGAACTTCAAGGCAGATTTCCTTTAAACTAACTTTGTAAGAAAATGGTTTTGATAAATAATGTATTGTAAAGTACTTTTCTGAATAATCTTCTGTGAGGACTCTGATTCCGACTCCGACTCCGCAAACATGGCGGAAATGCAGGCTCAGAAAAAAATGACTGACTGGGCAGACGATTTTTTGTTTATTTATTTATTTGTTTTGTTTAATTTATTATTATTATTATTTTTTATCAGACGATTTTTTTTTGTCAACAAAAATTTTTCATTCACGATAGCATTTTATTCCTTATTTATATTTAACAACTGGCAACGAATTAAAAATGAAATTCAAGACATTTTATTAACGAACGAGTTTTTTTTTCTTTCTTTGATAAAATGTGTTTTGAAGTTCTGTGTGCTTTTATTTTATTTATTTATTTTTTTTTCTTTTGAAAACGATTGTGGAATTTTTCTACTGAAGAACTATAACAGTTACATTCTTTAAAAAGTGCGATAAAACTTTATTGACTCGTTTATTTACTTTTTACGTGTCTATTTTATCTGATGAGAGGGGTATATTTTGCTTTCAGAAATCAGCTTTAAGTGCTATAAAGATATGTTTGACATAATTTTTAGTTTCAGATAATCAAGAGAATATTGATCAGATGCTAATGCCGATGTCGATGTACGGGAAAGTAGGCTGTCGACTTCGATATTTCAATACTTAGCCAAGGCTTAACTCAATCTTTGCCGTTTTCCGGATTACGCTTAAATGTTTTAAAGGAGAAAACATTACTCTTTCTCCAAAATTTTTTTTTTATTTACTGCATGAGCACAGGTCGTGCGTGTTCTGCTAGTGATAAATAAATTGCTTGAAACTAAACACATTAACTTTAGATACTTTTCTTGCAACTAATCCTAATTTTTGTGATATTTTCTCAACTTTGAGGAAATCTAACTACCTCTAAATATTTCAATACATTGTTCAAACTTTGTTTGTTTCATTTTAATTTTGAATGGAACCAAATAAGAGGAAGAAAGATGAAAAAATATGAAGAAAAAAAAATAATTTTTTCATAGCTTTCAAGCCCCCCCCCCCCCCGCCCAAAAAAAAAAAATCCACTACTGAGCACATAAAATAGCAGTGAAGTACATGCTGATGTAAATATGGACAGACAGCTAGTTTCTAAAATAGGTCAAGTAGCCAGGGTTGGGTTTTTGACGTCAAAAACCAGTTTTTGACATGACATGTCGAAAACCTGTAAAAAACGTCGAAAACCTGTCGAAAACGTCAAAAACCTGTCTAAAACTTAAATACAGTGGTTATTGAGATTTTTTATAAACATATAAGGTTTCTCATCCTGAAAAATATTAAATAAAAACGTATACATCTTATCAATCAAGTTTAATAAACATTAAATTAATAAATTTAATGAAAATTATTTATCATTCTTTTAAATTAACTTGTTTTGTCATAAAAAAGTTAAAAGTATTAAAAGTTAAATCCAGTTTTTAAAGTAGTTTTGTTTCAATATATTCACACTAACAACTGCTTATTTCTAACACAGGGTTTAACACACACCTTAAACTGTGTTGATCGGTCAAAATGCAGAAATTTTCATTATAACAATTGTTTTTCACACATAGCGGGAAGAAGTAACTTAAGATAGCGAATGATTACCATTTTTCATTTCACTCTCTCATCATTAAGTCTTTAATAATAATGGGGTTCCTTGAAATTAAAGTAAAGCATAAAGAGCTCTATGGCCCAAAAAGTTTAAGAACCGCTCGTCTGGGGTCCTCTAATATCTTAATCAGTTGGACCCAGGAAGAATGTTTTGAATTAAAGAAGACTAAAATTATTAGATTGGTTAAAATTACTAAATATTATGCTAACTACATTTGATCCTAATAAATAAAAGCACACACCTATTTCTGCCTTTTTGGCAAAAATGGAAGTATTTCAACAATGTATAAAATATCGTTGTTCCCAAAAAATCCAGGTTTTCCCCCCAAGCCTATTTCCATTTCTAGTTAAGAGACTGCTTATGCGTAGTCCCTTAAATCTACATTCGAGAACAATCGTCGAAGATTCAGTACTAAAAACTGCTTCATAAAAACATTAAAATTCCGGTTATGGACCAATCCATGGTTACGGTCGTTACATTCACACAACTTCAGCTGCTCATATTTTATTCACAAATGCAGTTAAAGTTTTAATGAAAATAGGAAATGATAAAGTTCCCCTCCCAACATGATTATCATCAAGCGTTAGTTTGAAATTATTAGTAGAAGTTGTAGAAAAATCTCGAAAATGTGTGGTTACGGTCGTTAAAAAAAAAAAGACATGGTTTTTCGAGTGCTATCAAACATTGCCACTTTTCTGTGAATCTATTGCGTGTATGATCTTCTGGATTTTTATAATAATTGCTCAATAAATAAGGCATGATATCATACAAAGAACTTAGCTTTTTTGTTGAAAAATAAATTTTTATGAATTTTTGATTGCGGTTACGGTCGTTACACGTCTGACTATTTTCAATATATATGTTGCTAAAAATGAGTAAACGGCTATTTTAATTCATTTTTCCGCCATATATAAAGTCAAATAATGGACATATGAGCAGAAAGGTTCTCCAGTTAGTTCATTTGATTAGATATAATCTTCAATTGATTACTATAGACTTTGGAAGCTTTCAAATCCCTTGAGCTACGTTTTCCCATGAAACTTCACCAGAATACCCACACCTCCCAGTCTCTCTTCAGATATTTTAGCTCCACTAAATCCTCATAATCATCTGTGACTTGAGCTCTGTATTTCTTCAGTACTTTGCTTAGAAAAATTTCTACAAATTCGCTTATTACGTAAATGATATTGATTGTACCGGGCACCTTATTGCTTCAACTACAAAGTGTTCGCTTCATTAAACATTTTAAAATACTCACACATTAAGATTTTTTTCTGCATAAATCATTTGCCCTCGTCCTCCCTTTATCGAGATATAAGATTTTAAAAACTTAAATTTAAGTAAAGCTCCAAATTTAAAGGCTTCTGGGGAAATAGAAGGCAGACTATTTCACCATCTGCATGTGATAGGACAGCTATCAGCAAAGTAGGGATGGACCGGATAGTGATTTTGCCGGATACCGGATATCGGATATCCGGTGGCTCATCACACGCCGGATACCGGATATTCGGCCGGATATCCTGCGGATATCCGGCATTACAATTACATTGCATGTTCGCTTATTTTTATGTAATGCAGCTTCAAAACAATAAATCAAAGTTGTTTCTCGCATAATTTCTTTAAGAACATGTTAAATACCTTTAAATTAATTTTTAAAGCCTCTATTTTATTTGTACAGGAGTAGCGCTACATATGAAATGAAACACTAGCATATTGTGATTTCTTTCTAAATTATGTATTTTTATCAAAATAGACGAAACTTTAAAAGATTGAATTAAATATTTCTGTATATACTCAAAGTTTAAACTTTTAATTATTCTTAGTTTAAATTTTGAAGCTTTTCTGTTTCAATATCATTTCAATAGGTTTCTACGTAAATGATACAGTTATTAAATATTTCACCAATATTAAAAAAAAAAAAAAGAAAGAAACAAAAAAGAAAAAAGGAAAAAAAACTAAGCTCAGATAAATGTTTTTTTTTTTTTTTTCAAATTGATACATATTTTATTAGAATTTTATGAATTTAAACTTCATTACAAAGTAACACATTTTCTTATTTCTAATTTGCAATAATATAAAGCAAAATTTTGCTTTGAAATTCTTTTTTTTAAAGAATAATATGCATGTAATTTTTCTAACATACAAGTTAAAGAAGAAAATATTAAAACAGGACCAGTGTGTTAAATAATAGGGCAATTCCACAGAAAAGGGGAAAAAGTTGCAAATTTTAAAATTCATATTTTTTTCAAAAATTTGGTATCAATGGAAAGAAAATTATCCAAAGTGTATGAAAATAGCAAAAAAAAATTTTTTAAAGGCAAAATTAATTAGAGTTATGAGCCTTCAAATCAGATTACTACGCCCAAGTCCTTAAGTGTGCTTTTTCTCTAACACTTGATAATGGCTGTGTGCTACTTAATTTATTAAAATTTTCAACTGATCTTTCTTTAATTTGGCTCTTTAGAGTCTCTAGAAGAGTTATGTACAGTAAAATTACACTCAAAATGCGTAATTTATTTTTTGGGATTTTTTTAAAGTAAGGTACTTCTGTAAGTCTACGTCCGACACCAAAGTGACTAAAAGTTAATGTATCGTAAAAATGAATGGATATTTTTACAAAATATTTTCTGTGCAAATAAGGATTTTATATGTAATTAAGAATATTCACTCAAATTAAATTGCAAAAAATCAGTTTTGCTTTAATTAACTATTAGAAAAAGTCTACGTCCGACACCGAAATTTTCAAATCTTAAGGCTACAATATTTCTAATCATTTTTTTTCTTAATATATCATGTATATATCCAATTACATATTTATATTCATATATTACATAATATAAATAGCTGGAACAACTAAACTCATTGAATTGGAGAAGCATCTCAACCCTGAGAAATTTTAGAATTTTCATTTTTCAAGCTTCTTTCAACTAGATATTGAACTTTTGTTTGCTGTTCTGTCTGTCCAAAAGACAACAGGCAGAAGCTTTTTATATGACAAAATCTAATGTTGATTCAGAAAATATTGTTCTTCAAGTTGATTTTGCTGAAACTGCAGCAATAATGAACCAAAATGAAATTCAGTCAGCACATTGGGTGCACTCGCAAGTCACAATTTTTCCAGCACATGCTTGGATAGATCAAAATCAATCCCAAAGTTTTTCTATTGTATCCGATACTTTGGATCACATAAAAGGTACAGTCTGTAAGTTTTTGAGCTTTTTACTGAAGCAACTGAAAGCTGAACACCCATCCATTAAAAATATTCTAGTATTTTCGGATGGGCCCAGTTCTCAATTCAAGCAACAGTTCTTATTTTCTAATTTGTATTCGTGGGATCTAGAGAATAATATTAATATTGAATGGAATTTCTTTGCTACTTCCTATGGGAAGGGAGTAGTTTATGGGATTGGCGGAGCACTGAAAAGAACTGTGGGGACATATAAAGGTAGAAAAGTCTACCATCAGTACCCCAGAAGAGTACGCAACTCTGGCATCAAAACTAATGCCAAGTGTGAAGGTTAAATATATGCCCTCACATGAAATAAATTCCAGCTCTGAAAATGATCGCTTATTGGGAGAAAATCCTTTCTATTCCAAATATTCATTCAGTACATTGGGTGACAGCAATAGCTGAAAATAAAGTTATAGCGTCTGATACTTTTTTAACAGAAACGAAAAAAGAAGTAACATTGTTTGAAGAGCTCTCTGAAAATAAAATTTTTGGAGATGGGGAGGAGGCTCCAGCTTTAAATCTGCAACTTAATGATTGGATTTTAGTTAAATACGAGTCCAATCTATATCCTGGACTCATCACCCAGTTAAACAAAGATGAAGCAGAAGTAACTGTTATGCACAAAGCTGAAGGTCACTTTAAGTGGCCAAAAAAGGAGAAAAAATATTTTATCCTGTTGAAAATGTTTTGTGAAAAATTTCGCCACAGCTCGAGCAGGGGACAGTTCACATATAAGGAAAATATTAAAAAAAATTTTTTTTGTTTACTTTTTCCTTTTTATGTTCATAATATATAATTTTGTCAATAAATTAATAAGTTAAACAGCTTTTTAAGATATCTATTTTATGTCAGACGTTACCTACTTTGCACTTTCTACGTCCGACACCGACTATTCTACGTCCGACACCGTAGGAAAAATTTTTTTTTTGCTATTTATTCTTGGACAAATTTGATGGAAAAGGTAAAATTATTCATATTTCAACTTTGATCTTAAACATTCAAGTGTTCAAAAAAATTAAAAACAGTTCATTGAGCTGAATCTTGGGTTTTTGCACGGTAAGTGAATTTGCTGTTCCCCTTGAGTCTACGTCCGACACCATGATGTTTTTTTTTTTTTTAATAATTAAAGTTCAAGCTTTCTTCAGAAATTTCAGAGGTTTTTTGGTTATTCCTACATGTATATGTATTGAAAAAAAAATTGGTTCAATTAATTTATTTTTACCCTGAAAATTTTGAACTTAAAAAGTTGAATTTTGTACAAAGTCTACGTCCGACACCGTGGAATTGCCCAATAATAATAAAGTTATACTAAATAATCAGTTAAAAATTTTATATAACTCCAAAAAACAAAGGAACATGTTTTCTGAAGATTCAAATCAGCAGTTTAAATATACTTTTAAGAGGTATGCTAAAGTTGTTCACTTTTTTAAAAACAAATGAGTAAACTTTACTTAAATAATCAACTTGAAATTTTACTTTAGTTCTAAAAAATTAAGATACACATTCTTAAAAGTGGCAAATTATCATTTTAAATACATTAAGGGTCATGCTAAACATATTCACTTTTTTAAAAACAAATTAATAAACTAATTCTTAAACGATCACCTCGAAATTGAACTTCATTTTGAAAAAATAAAGATACATTCCGAGATGCAAATGTTATATTTATGGGTTATTCCAGCCAAAATGGTACAAATCATGTCTGAAATTGTCGAGTTAAGTTTATCAAATGAAGTAATTTTCACCAACTAATTACTAATCATTGTTTTAAAAATTATTCTCTGTGCATAATAAAGTGTAAATGGCTTGTATATATGAGTCATTCATTAAGGGTTTTGAATAGTTCGACCACTTTGTGTAACAGAGGAGACAAATGAGGTTTGAAAAATATATTTCTAATCGTAAAGAAAAGTTAATTACAGAAAAAGCATAAAATGAACTAAGCATCCTAAAACTAATTCTGTCTGCAATTTCAAGAAAAAATATTTTTTGCACTATTAATGCGACTGTAACAGAGTGGACATCCCACAGTGCAAATTAACTATCATCAGCAAAGAATTTTAGGCTTATCTTAGTTACTGATTATATAATTCAATGTATCAAAGTAATCAAAGCAGATACATTACTTGTACTTATTAAAAAAAATATCACATTGAATGCGATTGCTTATTTTATTTCTGAAAGGCTTGTAACAGAGTGGACAGTTTGAAACATAAAAAAAATCTAGGAACAAAGATAAATAGGTGTTTTTCCAAGATTTTGTTGTTTACATACATAAAAATCAGCAGAAAGGGTGTCAGAAGCATTTTTTGTGCTGTGCTTTGCAAATGATTTTGTTGTTGCATTTCAGCTTAATCTTAAATTGCATTTTAAGTCCTAGCAATTTGAAGCTGGGGCAGATCATTTTTTCCTTCTTTTGCCAAAGAATTTTTTTTTTTTTTTTTTTGGGGGGGGGGGGGGGTCCTTTATAAATGGCTTATGCCTAAATAAGTAATACTTGGTTACATACAATTAGATGGAGAACAAATAAAAAAATATAATTAATTGGTGGTAAACATTAAAATTAATTCCCAAAATTCTGAAGTATCGGGACTGATTTGTACCATTTTCGCTGAAATGACTGATATATTATCATTATTATTTAAAATTATTCTAAACATTTTCACTTTAAAAAATAAATTAATAAACTTATATCTAAATAATTAAGTTAAAGTTTTACTTAAATTCTAAAAGACAAAATACACTTTCTAATGATGCAAATTAATATCTTAAATACAGTCAAGTCTCAATAGCTCATAGTTTCCCAAGGGACCGGCTAAAAACTTAGAGTTATTGATAGTTCGAGTTACAAGTAGTTCCTACCATCTTTTCAAGAATTTGGGACCAAATGAAAACTTTGAAATGAAGGTATATTTGAGTTTATAAAGCTTTGAGTTATCGAAACTCGACTGAATGTTATTGAGGGTCATGCTCAACATGTTCTCAAGGAGTTACGGAGCGGCGTGACAGACGTGAAAATATTCTAATAGCAGAGAAATATCTTTTCTGAAAGGAAGGTATTACAAAAAGAAAGAACGAAACCCCAAAGTGCAAAATTCAAAATTTCTTTACACACATTTAAACTCTTTCAAAAAAAAAAAGCATTGTTTTAAGTTGCGACGATTCATGGGGACAGATGTTTTCATTATCTAAAAGAAAACTTTCGTCAATGTTTGATAGGTTATTTAGTGTATGTTATTTTCAATTATAATAAAGCAATAATAGTGGCAAAGTAAAAAATATCTAATTACAACATCATTGGGTGTTAATAGATCGCAATTTTTGTTAGAAGCACAAAAACTAAAAATAAAAGAATTCAATAAATAAAATAATTTGAGAATTTGTATTAAAAGCTACTGCGATTAATTTTTATGAACTAACGATATGATCGTAAGTTTTTTTCAAACTTTTGTCGCACATTAATCCTTGAAGGTTTGTAGCCTTTTCTTTCTAAATATTTTAACTAAAATATTTTTGAAAAGCTGAAGACAATCATATTTTATCTGGCAATTGTGAAAAATTAAATATGCAGAATGCTTCCATGTCCAGTACACAGTCGGAGGAATAACACAATTTTTGTTTTAGAAGCAAAAATTGGTAAAAAGGAAAGATGAAAAGTAATTACATCATCTAAAAGGTTTATCAAACAATGAAATTTTTAACTAAGATTTTTATAAAAAAGAAAATATTTAATTAGGTCCTCACATCATACCGGATAACCCTCACATCAATTCCGGATATTCCCCACATCAATACCGGATACTTAGCCGGATATCCTGCAAAAATCTTCCGGATATCCGTATCCGGGGCGGTCAGCCGGATCGGATATCCGGAAGTACCGGATACTTAAAATATCAGCCGGATAGGCCGGATACCGGATAGTTACCGGATATCCGGTCCATCCCTACAGCAAAGCATGCAAAAAGATGTCTCCCATCATAACCTGAAACTCGCTAAATTTAGTGACTTTATTACAATTTTGGCAGACTTTAGGACTTTATAATTCGAAAACGAGGAGGTGAGGGCAAATAATTTATAAATCCAGCAAAATGTTTTACTACAATGTTTCAAACGCAAATAACTTGATTTTTTCATTATTTCACTTTTATACGCTTTCCTGGTGAACATCGAATGCCCCCCCGAGTCAAATTTGTCTGAGAACTAACGTAAACCGTATTTATAGTAGGAAAGCTCCTTTATAGGAGCTTTTCCATGCTATAAGAGACGAATACTCCCAAAGTAACTTTCAGATGCATCAGTAGACTTATGTACCAAATTTGACAAAGATCCGACGTGAACTGTGAATTTCGACCTAAAACATATAACACCCGTAACCAACATAGCACAAAAACGAAAAGGTTTTTTGAAAAAATTATTAGTGCATGTCTTTAGAATAAATGAGTTGAGTACACTAACAAACCTAAATGGCAAACTTCTACCTCAAATATTTATTGTTACAGAATAACAAATACTTGTTTTTGGTTACGGTCGTTACAAAGATTCTAGATAATTTTGCCTGCCTGTAATTAAAAACTACTACAACCTACAAAGAAACTGATTGCTGGAAGAGGTCAAAGGGGGTTCTTAATAAAGCACTATAACTCGTTATCTTCCAAATTGAACCCGGTGTCGCCAGGGTCTAGGCTGGAATCTTGATAATTTTTAACTGAAAAAATGGGTTCGAAAAACCGTAACTTTAGGACGTTGAAACCATGTTTACAGTAAAAACTAGGATATTTTACACTTTGAATTAGGAAACTATACTTTCTTGTGAATAAAATGACATATAACATGTTATTATTAAGTGAGTTTCATATTTTGATGTCTATGTCCTATTTCTCATGGATTGGTCCTTATACTGAAAGAAAAATCATACCATTTTTCCCTTCATCTAAGAGTGCTTCTTTTAATCTCTTCACCAACTCCGCTTTTAATCCTGAAGTTGGTAAGCCTCGGCTGGATAGATGTTCCCTTAAATCTATCACACGTAATTTTGTCAAACTTTTAGGGTCTAGATCAGCCATTTTTTAGATTTATTAGTTCATATCTTTCTATTGTTTCTCTTTACCAAAGAGTACCGGCCGACATTTGTTTAGTCTTCGTCCCAGTTGCCACTTTCATCAAAGATTTATCAATTTATTTTCTTGCGTTAAGCGCCAAGGCGCAACGTATAAATGAGAGAAATGGAAACAGAGTCTCTCCTTTCAAGTTGCTTGATCAAGATCTCGCTCGAATAAGACGACTGCATTCGAATAGCCCTCGCCCCCCCTATCCCCCAGGAAAGGATCCAGAGGGGGAGGGGTCATGAACCTCCTCCGCTTAACCGACCAAATACAGCAAAAACTTGCACTTTTGGGACTTGTTTGGCGTTGACCAAACTGACAAAGCCATTGGCCGTCCCCCTACCCATGTGTTTAGGTGGCTCATAGCAGCGCGATTATAAAAGAAACTTGTAACATATGCTGCCGTGTATCAGATAGGATCACAGGATCTTCTCTTCAATTTTCAAAGTTGAAAAGAAAACGGAAAAAGGAAATTATAATTAATGTCGAGATGCAGGAAATCTGGAGCAAGAGCTCGACTGATTATTACTCGATCTTTATTAAATAAATTTTGGTACCATTTTTATTTTAGTGAAATACTTTCACCTGAAGAATTAAGTTTTTCATGTCACAATAATGTTAAACTTTTAGTTCAGTTCATAAATTAATTTGTAAAGCAGCAAATATTGCCGAAATTGTCCCTTTCTTTGAAATTTAACTATCTAGTATTACTACATGAACATACAATATTTATGTTTAGAATAAAATGGTATTAATATAAATGGGTAATAGTAGTTTCATAATTAATAAGCAAGCGAATTAAACTTACACGAATAACCCCGAACTTGTATTATCCCGTCATTTGAAATGCTTTCTGCTTGTTTTGTTTATTTATTAATATTTAAATATGTGGTTGTCCTTTTGCTTAACTTATTGTTTTCGAAGCTTTTTAACAGGAAACTTAATAGCATTTCTCGAAAAACAAAACTGAAAGGAAGCGAAAACACTTTAGATCCTTTATCTTTCACTCTCTTTTTTAATCCAAAATGTCGGATAGTTCGGCCTGGGTATATGTAGGGGTTTTAACTCCATGGAGCTAATGTCCCTCCAAAGACGCAAAAACTAAAAATAATAACATATAGGTAATAATAGATAGACGCTGTAAAGCAGTTGTGTATATAGGTTTTTATTTCGGAGAGGGCCCATATAATCAAGCTTAGCCCCCCCCCCCCCCCAGTCGCTATTACTACAAGGTCTGTATTGGCCTTCGACATTGATAACGCTCCACTCGGTAGTCGCCTGCTGGCTTTATTTGAGGCGGGATCACGCATGGCGTAGACGTACGTCTTCAAAAAAGTGTGTGCAAGCTCAAAATGCGACAAAGCATTGAACAGCGTTACGCAATCAAATTTTGACGGAAATGATTCAGCAAGCTTACGGCAGAGAAAGCTTATTGCAAGCTTAAGTTTTAGATGGCACAAAATGTTTAAAGAAGGCCAGGAGAGCGTGGAGGGCGAACCTCGTGCAGGTCACACGTCAACATCAAGAACCGCAGAAAACGAGCAACATGTGCGAAACTTGCTGAACACAGACATGCGTTTAAGTGTTCGCATGATCGCAGAACCGCTAGGAATGGATAAAATAGTTATGCACAAAATCATCAGTGCACAGGTAGCACAAACCGTCGGGTTTCCGTTGGGGAAAGGTTGAAAATGCATCGCAAAGGTTGGATTAATGTTCGGTTGGAAATCGGTTCTTTTTATAACACTTATCCGATCATTCGAATGATCGGATGAGCGTTTAAAAGGGACCGATTTTAAACCTAACGTTAATCTAACCTGTTTCCAACTTTCAAACCTGTTTCACCTTCACGCCCAACTTGTTTCAAGCTCGTTGCTGATTTGTGAGTGGATGAAGCGTAATGGGGGGTGAGGGATGCGCAGTAGAGCGTGTGGTACCGCTTCACACGTGTTTGCCGTAGCTCGAAACAAGTGCTCAATCTTCGCTGTGCATTTTTAATCTCCCAAAGTAAGTGACGAACTTTATGAATGCTTTGAATTTCATATTTTTCCTTTATTTAGAATAGGTACTTTTGAGTGTTGTCAGGTGGTTTTTAATTGGTTATCTTGTTCTTTAGTATATTATATGCTGTATGTACGGTGGTGAAATTTTCACGATTTGGTCCCATTTATTTCTTTTTGACTATTTCAATATCCTTTAAACTCTCCATTGCTCGGAATTATAGTGTCAGTGATTTCAATAATTTTCATCCTCATTGTTCTGTCTTTGATTTAGCAAAAAGGAAAAGGAGTTTGTTACTCTTCTTTTAAAGTTAAGAATACTTTTAATTATATAAGTTCCACATGTGTTGCATAGAAATAAAACAGTATCTTTTAATGATTGTTTTGTTGTTGAAAATAACATTGAAACTCCTTTCGTATAAAAAAAATTCAGTTGAAAAAAAAAAATGCTCAGTTGGGCATTTTTCACAATATTCAAAATTAACCAACTCCATTTCGCATCATTAACTTGTTTTGAAGATATAGCTGAATCCTTGTGTGTGTTTTTTTAAAGCGAATATTATTTAATTTTACAAACTTTTATATTTTCTGTGTTTTTATGTATGATATTTATATGTTAGCTGTTCTGCTCTATTTCCATGGATTTGCGTGTTTACACTGGCGATTAAATAAAGAAGAAAAAATACTAGTTGGGTTATTTTTAATGGCAGGATTTTATATTCTGTCTTAAGAATAATCTTGCTGGTAAATGATATTTCCTGAAAAGAAAAACAGATGAGAGATGTAATTATTCAAAAGGGGAGAAAAAAAGGTAAAAGTTTCTTTGTAAATCAATATTTAAATTTTTTGTGTTCATATGTATTTGCATAACAAATATACATTGTATCATTTAAAACATACAGTTGTCCTAAACCTTTTGCACATCGTAGCAAAATAGTAGGTTTAGCGTTGAAATTTAAAGTGAAATAATGCGAGAAAATGTTGGTTATCCGTTGTTATTTACATCGGAATAACGTTTGGAATTGATTGGTTCACTGTTGTTTCTACATTGGAACAACGTTGGAAAAGCGTTCAGATAACGCTGGAAACCAACCGTTGTATAACCGTTTTCCGACGGTGCACATTAACGTATGTTCTAACGTTAGAGACCGACGTTGGTCTAACGTAACGTGAAAACGTTGGCCCAACGCTCGTGTGCTAGCTGGGTGAGGATCTTGGGATGAGGAAGATTTGCAACAAACTCGTGCTGAAAGTTTTAACGGACGTTCAGAAGCAAAACCATAAGGCCGTTTCAAAAGATCTTCCAGTCTCCTTACAGCCCCGACCTTGACTCCTAGTCCGTGGTTCAGCTCCAGAATTGTTGCTAGAAATCAAGTTTCGCAGTAAAAATTCTGGCACGAAAGAAAATACCACTTTTTCGTAAAATTATGCTTAGTAATTACGAGAAAAAAAGTTCTGGAACTAACTGCTGCAGTTAAGTTCGAAAATTGAAATTAAATGAGGAACTGTATCATCTTTGCGAAGGAACATGCTTCTTTTATCGTTGCATCGTCCAGCAACTCGGAACCAATCATAGACAAGGAAAATGTAAACATGAGCTCCGCTTTAATCTCGTCTACTCGATTTTCCACGTAAAAGCAATGGTGTTGCTGCGGTAAATACGGGTTTGATGAGTTGTAAAATTCATTATGGACGGTAATTTAGAGGATGAATTTCATACAATAACGGACGAAACATGGTCGACAATTTTATTTTACGCTGAATACTAGAATAAATTGAACTGCAGCTCCGAAAAATGTATTACGGAACGGTTTCAGTTTTTTCTGTAGGTTGGCTACCTTTCGGCTTGGCGACATTTCTTTCGACGCCGAGCCGTGCTCACGCGTGGTTTTCTTGAACGGCTGTAAAACTTCAGCTGGTAGTCTGAGAGCAACTGGTTCTCCGTGAGAATTTTGTAATATAATTATGGGAGTTAGTTTTTATGAAAGGTATTGCCACCTGGAGTATGAAATCGGATGTAACCACCCCCCAAAATAGTGCAGGGGGGCGGCTTAAGTTACAAAAAATTGATTCACTAAAATACCCATATCTTCATTATGTCTTGATTTGAAATCGGTCCTCAAGGCTTAAAATGATTAAATACAATGGATAACAACATTTTGAAGCATAAACGACTCTATTCAAATTGTTGACACGTGTTTCGAAGCTATTAAGAAGTCTTTTCTCAATGTAAAAGAGGAGAGTTCATGAATGAAAAGTCATCCGACTCTGGATGTTTTTTTCATTGAATAAGGGCTACATGTAATCAAGCCTGTCATTTGGACAATCATGTGGGTCCTACCCCCCCCCCTAAGTTTCGAAACAAAATGTGAATGCACATTTTCTGAACGTAATTATCCTTTTACCTATATTATGTATTTAATTTGTACTTTTTGCCCAAGCCTATAATTTAGGGGAGGGGAGGAAAATAAAAATCAATATATTTTGGTATATTTAGCCCTCGCAAGAATTAATTATAAAAATTTTTTCCAGTCTG
This sequence comes from Uloborus plumipes, assembly GCA_038373865.1. Lineage (NCBI taxonomy): Eukaryota > Metazoa > Arthropoda > Arachnida > Araneae > Uloboridae > Uloborus > Uloborus plumipes. Next base: position 164,478 of record JAXGGA010000691.1, on the reverse strand, counting down.
TAAAGACTCCTTCATTCTTTACGCCACTAGTTACAACCAGGCCTGTCATTTCAATTTTTTTCCACCGAAGGGGGGGGGGATGGACAGGCCCTTTTTTCCAAATTTTTATCAGGAGCTGCAGGAGTGTGTACAGAAATTTTGGTCTGGCCAAAAATGGCTGCCCTCCCCCACCTTAATTTTTACCCCCTGCACATACTTCCCTCCTTATTTAACGATTTTCAATTTTAGGCTTGCTTTATTAACATCAGGGTGTATATTCCCAACCGATTTTTTTTACAAAATGACAGAAAAATTTAAAGCTCGAAAATAAAAAGCTTTTTTCTAGACTAACAGGTGTATTCACCTCCTTTGTGCACGCCCCTATTCAAAAAAGTATAGAGAAGGGGATAAAATGTTGTATACTCAAAGTAAATTTGATAGGAAAACAACAAAGAACACACTTATACGTAAAAATGTTTTTTACATATAAGTGGGAGCGACAAAAGACAACAAAATTTTTCAAAGAAATGGGGTGGACGGGGGGCAGTTTAACCCCCCTCTAAACGATGGGTCAAGGCAAAGGGACAAATTCAATACATATTGTGAAAAAGGTAAATACACACAAATTTGCATTCACATTTTGTTTCAAAACTTGGGAGGGGGGACCTCCCCCCCCCCCCGATTGGCCAAATGACCGAATTAATTAAAAGGAGCCCCTATTCAATGAAAAAAACATCCTTAGCCGGCAGACTTTACGTTCATGAACTCTCATCTTTTACATTGAAAAAGAGCTCTTAATAGCTTAGAAACACGTGTCAACAATTTGAATTGAGACTTTTATGCCTCAAATTTTTATAAGGTGGTATTAAGCATTTTAAGGTTTCAAAACCGGTTATAAATCAAGAAATAATGAAGATATGGGAATTTTAGCGAATCCATTTGTTGTAACTTTAGTAGCCCCCTGCACTATTTTTGGGGGTGACAACATCCAAATTCGTGCTCCTGGTGCAAATACCTTTCAGAAAAACTAACTCTAATAGTTGCATCACAAAAACCGCGCGGAAATAAAAATTTGACCAGTTGCTCCTTCATTATGGAACAAAGTTTCGCAGAAAACTTTTTTCTATAGCTTCAATAAACCCAGGGTTGGTGCAATTTTTCTTTCTTTTTTTTTTTGGATAACTCGTCTTGTATATCAGAAATATGGATCATTGATTTTCTATTCAGTTTGTAAGGCAGAAAATGTGAAAAACTGTGTTTATAAAGTACAACTAAATACTACCTTATTAAAAAAAGATGCTGAAAACAAAATTATTATTACAGTTTGAAAAACAACAATTTCTCAATAAATGTATGCTTAGTTTTATTCCTGTAAGGTTTTATGATAAGATTCTATAGAAAAGGTTTTTATTAACACTGAATATTAAAAACGGAAATATTAAAAGAAGTAAATTTCTGTTCATTGTAAATCTTCTACAGGATAAATACATTTGTTACGGTTTCTCGATGAACACAAAATAGGATGTTGAGTCCTTGAGGGAAAAATCAAGTCAATTCCTCTGCTCTATGGCAGCTGCTTGCTCTCAAATATTAGTTATCATTTCGGAAATTTATTCGAAGCAGGTTCTTTGATATTTGGGAAAAGTTTTGGCTTGAATTGTAATGTGCTTAGCCCCCGTTTATACTCAGTTCTACTCGGGGGTCTTTTTGCAGTAAATCGTTTGAAAAGTAAGTGAATACTAACCTGTGTGAACGAAATTAAATATGAAAATAATAAAACTTGTAGCACATACTCATTTTTCAAGACATTTAGAAGAATGAAAGAGGATCGTGTTTCCAGAAAATATCTTGAGTTGATTCAAATCGGTTTTAAATGCCGTGATTACTGTGATGTTCTGTGACGGAGTTGATACTTCTGCTTTCTGCGATGTAAGTTCCGCAGCACAGTTCAACACATTTTTGAGAATATTTAGAAAATAATGTGATAAGAATGAATCTTGATCCAATGATGTATGTTGAAAAACACGATAGCATTTTAAAAACCAAACGAAAAAACACAAACGACGCAGTGCACATGACTCAGACATAACGGTGTAAATATTTGTTGCCAAACGTTAGAAAACGACGCTGTGATGCCAAATTATTATTAAATTTGACATTCTATTAGAACAAAAATTCGTTTTAGTAACAAAGTTCGAAGAATAAAACAAATATTTCTGCATATGACAAACCAAAACAGTTAATACACAACGCTTTGCTCTTGCACTTAGAGAAGCTACATAAAATAAACACTGCGTATTACGATCGAAAGTTTATTTACGTTTTCGGCGCCTCCTATTGGTTCATCGGAAGAAAATTCGGTGTAATTACCTACGCGTTTGTGAAATAGTTCGTTATTTAATGGCACTTTTTTGTACTTGAGAGCAGCGTTTTATTCCAGAACTTTTAATATTCTTCACACTAAACATTTTTTTCGTACACTTCCGTTGTTTTCTCGTGTGCCAAAATTATTTCTTCCAAACTAAACGATATGGCTTACTGTCCCACGGACTATCCCTCCTCCCAGTAGACCATCTCCTCTTCCCTAAAGTGAAAAATGCCCCCAAAAGGCTCCACCACGGGACCGTAGATGATGGCAAAAGGGCTTGCACGCATGCTCTGAAGGATGCTTCAGTTGATGACTTCCGGGGGGCGCACGAAGCGTGGAAATGTCGCCTGTAGAAGTGTGAAGATGCTCAAGGAGCGTATTTTGAAGGCTACTAAAGATTTGTAGCGATATCTCTAATAAATTATTTTTTGTGGACTTCATTACTTAAAATACACACCATGTATAAGACAGGTAGAAATTTTCAAATTGAATTAGAATATTGTAATTTTTGGAAAAGATAGAAAATTACGAAGTTTTAGATTCCCTCCAAAACATTTTTCAAAATTGATATTATTTATGCTACCTTTGATGATGTTGGAGGATCAAGACTCCTCTGGGAAACTTACTGAAACTTAAATTCTAAACACGCAATTTCAGGCTATCTTTAGTGACGTTAAGGGAATTGTGAAGATTCGGGGCATCTCTCCGGAAATATTTTGACACTGAAGCACAACTCAGGGTATATTTCTTCATGCGATCCGTTATAATTCGGGATTCAAAACGTCGAACTACGTAGGAACCGCGTCGAACTATATTTTTGTGCTACTAGGGCGATAGACTAAAAGAAAAGATGAGGTTTTTTTTTCAACTGAAGTCTAAGATATCTTTGGGAAGTAAAAGTTCAAAGACCCTCTCCTGAAAGATTTTCGTCATATAGATGCGCAATTTCGCGTTCTCTTTGGAGACGTTAAGAGACAAAAAGTGGTTAGGGAGCCATGGTTCCTTAAGCCGGGCCGTGGTGGCCCGATCGGTAAGGCATCGGACTCGTGTCCGGAGGGACCCGGGTTCGATTCCAGCCGATCAAAGATCCACCGTCTTGATTAATGGTGGCTGGGAGGCGTTAAAAATGTCGTGGTCACAAAGTCCTCCAAGTGAAACGATACCTCTGGGGGTGCTGGACCTAGGGTTTGCTCGACCCTAGGTTCTGGTTCAAAATTAAGAACAGAGCGTTCTTCAGGGCCCTATCCCGGTTAAACCACGAAGCTGTGGTAGGTACGGGGGACCCTGGAGTGTGAAATGAAATGGTTCCTTAAGCCATCTTTACTTTAGAGTTTAGACCATCTTTGGTAGTAACGTTAGCAAGGACTCTCTCCCTAAATGTTTCGAAATTAATGTTTTGAAAACATTTTTATTTAGGTTATCTTTAATACCGTATGCTATAGTGTTTGTAATATTTTATGTTTCATTTTTATAAAGAGGGTGAATCTAAATTCGTGGGCAAAACTTTAAGGGGTGACACACACACAATTAAAACGCATTACCAGTAGAGTAGACAAGGGACAAGCCCCGAAATGCTTTTCCAAAAAATGTATAACTAAGGAGAAAAAAATAAATCCTAGAAAAAAAGTATGATTCTCTTATGAATATCATAGTGGGAAAAACTTCGCTGCCACCCCCCCCCCCCATCCCCCAGCACCATTAAAGATGGTCTAAAATTTGTTCTTTGGAAACAAATGTCACAAAAATATCAGGGGTAGGGCCTCCAAATCTGCCGTTATGACCGAAATTCATCTAAAATTGCGTTTTTGGAGCTTCAATTTCGAAAGATTAGCTATAACAATTGCTATGATCCTAGATACTGAATTAGTTTCTGTTCTGTGAAATAAATCAATTGTTATTGTAAATGAAAGAGTTCAATTCGTTAACTTCACTGTCAAAAGAAAAAAGACTTGTCAGGCAAAAACCGTTATACCCCCCCCCCTAAAAAAAACAGTTTTTAACAAACTACTGTAACTTATTTTAACTACTATTATATAATTATTTCGTGTTCTAAACCAGTCATAAAAACATAAGCTAACTTACTGTAACAGTTAAAAACCGAAAAGATAATTTTTACTATTTTTCATAACAGTTCAAAAATTGTAATTGGTTACATCTCAAAAGCTATAATTTGCTGTTTCGTGACTTTTGCTTGAGCATCGTAATGATCAGGGGCGATAGTGACGAAACATCTAAAACCCTGAAAGGGAAGGATAAAAAATAATGAAACCCTAAAAGGTTGCTGATATCTCGTGTTTCATTTGTAGAGATGTCTTTATTGGAGAGAGGGGACATGACACAGATAGCATCATTGGAATTTTCAGGCACTCATGTTATTTGCAAATGCCAATGGAATCAACATAAAAACAGCAAACAGGAAGATAAATATTTTACTCATTTTACTTGCTTAGCAAAATTAGAAGCTCAAGTCTCAAGAATGTGAAAAGAAACTATTTAATAATTGAAATCTTAGCCATGTAAAAATCCTTTAGTTTCTCAATAAAAAAGAAAAAATCCTTGAAGATCTCATGTATTCATACAAAAAGTAAATAAATAAATAAATAAAAATAAAAAATAAGCTAAAATGAACGTTCCCAATGGTCAGCTTGTTTTAATTCCCCAGAACTCGTTTAGCACTCCTCTTCGTCGAAAAAGGGAGAAAAATACACAAAAATAAAATCATGGAAAAGTATTCTGTGAAATCTTGAAAGCTTATTTGGAAAACCCTGAAATCAGGGGTAGCCCCTGAAAACTACCACCCCTGAATGATATTAGGGTTGCCAGACGTACCAGATTTTAAGGGACTGTCCCGTATATTGAAAACTCTCCAGCATCCGAGGGAACCTTGCTATGGGAGAGCTTAAGTCCTGTATTATAGTTAAGAGCATCACTTTGTAAAAAGAGACGTTATTTTTAGAAAAAAGTAAAATAAAAAATTAAATAAAGAGTGGTAAGAAATTCACGTGGCAACAAATGCAAATATTGTTTGAATATCATTATGTTTTTCTGTTCTGAAATGTAATGCTAGTGTTATGTTTAGTTAGAGCACACAAATTATTGTCAAAATCAATTCAACAAATATAACCTGCAACGAGTTTTATAATAACTTAAAGAAACATCAAAACTTAAAAAGAATTTTTACAACAGGGCAATTCCATCGTTACAGACGTAACAATCGCAGACTTTGAACACAAATAATTCTGGTTTGGGCTGATGAAAGTCTTCAATTTTTTTTCCTGTAGTGTAACTTGATGATGTTTATGCTACATTAAATTTGCGTGCAGATTGCTTAATTACAAAAAAATACAGAAATTAAAAACTGCCTGTTACAGACGTAATTCACAAAACAGCAAAAACTCGACTATGTCATACAACTTACAATATTCCTCTGAATTATACGGAAATTTTGAACTTTTTTTTTTAAATACGTGTTCTAGAGACTTCAAGCTTTCTAAAACCATAAAGATTGTGTGGATTTTGACTGCCGAATTTGTGAAAAAAATTCATAAACTTGTTACGGACGAAACAAAGTGGTGTTACAGACGTAACATCTCTGATTTGGAAGTAGTAAACAGTATTTTAAAGCAGGAATAAAAAAAGATTTTTGGGCTAAAACAATACAGTAGCATTAATTAACACATTATTTGAATATTTTAAGCTATACTGTAACAGTTTTAGAAAATTTGGGTAAGTCTGGGGGAGTTGAGAGCATATGCCGATATGTCAACATGTAAAAATAAATTAATGCATCTTAAGACAATTATTTCCAAGAAAGATTGACACAAGAAAAGTTTAGAAGGGCCTTCACACAAATTTATTTATTTGTATTCTTAAAATTAATGCATAATGGGGCTGCTACATAAAAAAATCGGGAAAAGTAAATTCCTCCCTGGAATTAGTGATTGGTCTTAGGAGAACTTAAAAATTTGAAAATGTTGGATGATATAGCAAAATACTAGTACCAAACTAAAATTTAACTTTCTTGGTGACAGTTGTTCAATTTTGATAATTTTTTTGAATGAAAAAATGTGACCTTTTTCGTCCGACGTTCTCGAAATTCGAACGGCATTTTCGTATTCTGTTCGAAAACAATGCATTTCGCGGGCTTTTGGCAAATTCGCGATGTTAGCCCACCGTTCTTCCAATTTTGGCGTCAGCTTTAAAACATTTTCCTGGGGCATATAAATAATTTTAACTTTTTCTGCAATGGAGTTCGCACACTGAAAAAAGGAAAGAGCGTCATTGACAAATGCTGTTCTAGATCTTACTCTCTGCGAAACCTGGTGCTTGACCATACTCCCAACTCCATCCACAGCTCCCTTTCCATGTGACGTAGCAAAAAAATGCCAGTTGAGGCATAAATTATAATCAGTTATACCATATGTGTATTTTATTAATCTTAAGAAATAAATTTAAATTGCATGCCGACATAATTAAAAATTTCAAATCAGAATACCAGAAACTTTAGTACTCGTACCATATTATGCTATATACATGTATTGCTCATCCTGTGCTTTTTACCTATTTAATTAGAAATTTACTTTTGCTACGGACGTAACATAGAGCCATTTGTTATGTCCGAAATGTTACGTCTGTAACAGCATTAATTTAAAAACTAAATAAGTTGCAATATTTTTAACTATGGTGGGCAATTACTCTAAGAATTTGCCAAAAGGACCATGAAGGTTTTTTTTTAATTTTGATTTTTTAGGACGTAATGACAACTTTTGCTTCTTTTTTGTTACAGACGTAACATCAAACTTCTTTTTTTCAAACTTCAACTACACCATTTAAATCAATTCAAAAGAAATTAATGAATGCATATTATTATAGTACCGTCTTAGTAGTTAAAATTGTGCTACAAGTAGTTATTTTTGTTTTTATTTTTCGATGAGAAATATGCATTCGAAAATGTGTTCTTTTTTCTGATTTTTACAAGTTCGTGAATATCGTACTTCCAACTGAGAAAACAAGTATTATTCTAACTCTCACCAAAAAACCAATGCAGGATTCTTAAAATATACATCTCAAGCTTTAAAATGATGTATAACATAGCAACATAACTTCAATATGAATTTTTGACCAATTGGTTTCACTTTTCATGGAATGGCCCAACAGTTAATCAAGTAGCAAATATGATTTTACTTTCAAAATAGGATTGGTCAACATTTTATTAGAATAATTACTATATTATAATACTGAAAAAACTAGATTTTATTCCTGAAGATTTTTTATTTTTTCTTTGTTATTTGTTTATTTCTTTTAGTTAGTTCAACTGTTATAAGGTTTAATTTTGTGCATGCACATTTTTAAAGCCAAAAATTTTGCTAATGACTTTCTAAAACTATTTTACACACACTAAAATGTCAGAGAAGAAACGATTATTATATCTTCCATACCAGAAAAAAAAAGTTAACCTTCATAGGTCCCTCGGGGTCATATATGAAGTCAATGCAATTAACTATTTTACACATACTAAAATGTCAGAGTAGAAACGACTATTTTTTTTTCATATCAGAAAAAATAAAGGGTTAACCCTTATGGGTCCCTCGGGGTCATATATGCCCCCAATGCAATTTCTTTTAATACATATTGTTAACCAATTATTTGTTTTTAATGGCATTTTGTGACTTTTATTCGTTTTTGTTTTTTCTGCAAAATAATGCAATTATTTTGTTTTATTTTCTCAAATTTGCCTTTTTTGCACACAAGACCCTTGGGGTCGCTGCCCCAAAATACCAAAAAAAGAAAGGACGTTGCAACTTTTGTCCAAAAGAACTGTATAGAAAATGTAGCGAGAAATTTCATAAGTGAAAGTGTTTGAAAGTCACTTGGAAAAATCATTTGTTTCAGGTCTGTAACAGTTGTAAATAAATCTAGTTATTTTAAGCGTTGCTCTAAAATTATTATTTTTAATGCATAAACTGAATTTTACTTTGATTGCGCCTTTTTCTTTATATTTTTTATAATTGAAAAGTATGTGAACTTGTAAAAATGCATGTAACATTCAATAATCATAATAAATTAAAGGAAACATTGGGGTCGTTTATGACCCCAAGGGTCTTGAGTGCAACCAAAATGGGAGGGACCCATGATGGTAAATGGCAGGGAAATACGAATTTTCACAATATATAGTGTTAAAAATTTTTTCTAATATTCATAAAGAAAAATAACAATTTAATGATAAAAAATGCAGATTTTATTTATGAGCTAATATTTAGAAAAGTGCCAATTTGAGTCCCAAGTGATTTTTCACCAGTATTTCAATAACTAGTTAAAAAAATAATTTTCCCCAGAAAGAAGATAAGTTTCTCTTTCATTTCATCTAATAACATCAGAAAAAAAATTTTTTTTTTCATCAGAAAATATTGTGTTTATACATCAAAAATCAGATCGGTAACGTGTCCCAAGTAGCAAAGCTTAGCATGCAAACAGGTCATGCGCACTTTCTAACTTCACAAAAAAACGCACTTGCACAAAAAACGATTCTATTTTTAATTATTAAAGACTTTTTCTGTACTTACTTTTGTCATGGTTTTCACCTTTTGCTTCCGGTTGCAGAGTTAAATTCAGCCGCGTGAACTTAAACGCACTTCCGCTTTATAGTAAAGCGAGCGGCACAGTGCGTAACACAAAATAAATTTAACAAACAATAAATTTAACACATTAATCTCAAGGCTAACCGAAACAAAGATATATTTGCAGATTGTGGGCATTTAATCTTCACGTGAGCTATGTATAAGCCTCTCATATAAATATTTTAACTTATGTAAGAATCATCATGCGTGCGAACGGAGCAATGCGTCACGCCGCTCCGCTGTAAAGACGTTTAGAATTGAATTTTAAAAGGGACAAGTGGTAAGAAAAAGAGAGAGACCAAGATATTGGGGGTGGCCAGGTAGAAGGAAAGGGAATGTGTTGTGGAATTTGGGCATTAAGTCATTATATAAGCTAAAAAAGTACGCCTTTAATATAAATGCTTTTATTTATTTGTTTGAGGATTCTCTAGTGATATGGCACAAAGAGTTAGGCCGCTCTGCTGTCAATACGTTTGGAATGGACTTTTCTAATTCACGTTTGGTAACAGGACAAGAGAAGAAAATATTGGGGTTGCCGGGTGTAGGAAGGGGGGTGTGCTGTAGATTTCCGAGGAGTAAATCATTACAAACCTTAAATATAGCCTTTAATATATATGTATTTTGTGAAGATGTTTATGTGCTAACGGCACGAAGCATCAGGTCGCTCCTCTAAAAAGGTGTTAGGAATATACTTTTGGATGGTATGCGTGGCAACAGGCCGATAGAAGGCGATGATATAGAATTATTAGTTTGGGTTAATCTGTGCTTTGGGTCCCTTTTCTCGCCAAACACGGATTTCGGTTTTGTAGCCATAGAAACGCCATTTTTGCGGAATGTCTCTTGGAGCTTTCAACTACGCGAGACAACAAGGAAAACACACCAGTTGGCGACTTGGGTTCAGTTCCCAACTTGCTCAGTTGGGAGAGCGGAAGACTGAAGATCACTGGTAGTTTGTTTATACGACCTTTTAAAACGCAATGTAAATATTTTATTGTTCTTGTTATTTTAATTAATACTATACTGATTTTGAAACGTAATTTGCTTTATATAAATGAATATTTTTGAAGAGCGAAAAAAAAACTAGGCGACAATGCGATCGTGCAAGATATGTTTGCTAGAAAAATAGTAGTATAGTGCTTCAAACTGAAAGCCCTATTGCACGACAGCATAGACTACGGGCACATCGCAAAAGATATAAAAAATTGAAAGCAAATGAAACGAAAATTGAAAAAACGAAAAAACTTTGAAATAAAATATAAAAAAAACTTTTTAAATTTAAAGACTATTTCTGTCTGCTCATTCGCACTAAAAAGTACGAAATAAACGGTGAAAATGCGCTTTGGGTCCCTGCTTGGCGCATTTTCAAAAAGTCGCTAATTTTTGCGTAATGTCTCTCGGAACTTTCAATTCGCGAGACAACAAGGAAAAACGTGCCAGTTGGCGACTTTTTGAAATTGCGCCAAGCAGGGACCCAAAGCGCATTTTCACCGTTTATTTCGTACTTTTTAGTGCGAATGAGCAGACAGAAATAGTCTTTAAATTTAAAAAGTTTTTTTTATATTTTATTACCTCTTTGTTAATATTTTACTTCATTTTTGTTTTAATCGATTTCTGATTTTCTACCTGATGCGAAATAAGCGTGTCCCAAGTTCCGCCGTCAGAGTGGTAACAATAACTTCCGATCTATGTTTAGGCTCCCAAAATCATTTCCTGCACCTATACCACGTGATACTGTATACCTGGTGGAAAGTTTTATCGAATCGTAATTAAAAATTTCCATTTCTGCATCTAAAATTGTAGGTAAAATTTTTTAAAGTGATTTTATAAAATGTGTGTCATTTGAGTCATCAGATCGGTAACACGTTCTAAAATGCGCAGTTTTTATTATTTTAAAAATTATTTTACATATAAGTATAGTCCTTTGTTACAAGTGAAAAAACCACGTGTTTGATTTTGGTTTAGTGCGATCGACTCGGAAATAAAAAAAAAACTTTGTCAGTTTGTCAGATCGGTAACAGTCAGAGCGGTAACATTGAAAAACAGCAAATATGTTACAGAACTAACTCACACGTTTCAGAATTATAAAAAGCAAAAATCATACTTTAGCCATATATATTGAATATTTTTGTTCTTAAAAAATGAAAAGCAATGAGTTTTAGTACAATTGCTTCATTTGTGGTTTGTATGACCTAACAATAGAAGTTAGTAAAATAAGAAAAATTGACACTGCAGAAATTAAGTTAATTAATTATTATTATTTTAATTTATTTATTATTATTTTTTTTTTTTTTTGGTGCTTCAATTTGTCATAACTTCGCTAAATAACTAGATAATAACTAGCATGCTAAATTTGAATTTCTGATCAAAAAATTAAATTTCCTGCAACTAATTAAAGAAAAGCAAGCAGCAGAGTTGTGTTGAAAAAGTTGAAGTTGTGTGTTGTTTTAAAACAAAACAAATGTTTTATTAGCTTGGATTTGGTAATCTGATAATTTATTTTATCTAAAAACCTTATCGCTCATTTTTATTTCCAAGAAATGCTTTTTCATAATGAAATTTGATTTTTTAGCCTAATATATATATTTTAATATAATTATCTTAATTCTATGTTAAAAATGCAATTAAATAATATCATATTTAGAGATGTTAACGAAGACTGAAAGCATAAACTCAAATATGTAGCTCATATTAACATCAGATCTGTAACATTCATCAGATCTGTAACGGCTTAAAAGTGAGTAATATAAGGAGGGGGTAAATAACTTCCTTGACCTCCCCCCTTTTATTTTCTTGCATTTAGACCCAATTTAGACTTAAAATCCAATATTAGTTTTTTTCTGCAAAAAAATTTTTTTTTCAGAAAACTCCAACTTCAAATTGGCACTTTTCTAAATATTGGCTCTTATAAGCTCAATAAATTTTCCTTCTCTTCATGAATATTATTGAGATAAGTTTCATTTGAAAGTCAAATTTTTATTCCAGATTGTAAAAGTCGGAGTTCCATCTCTTTATGCCCCTCAGCCTACCCCCCCCCCCCAGTTCTGTATTTACAGCTCTTAAATTTGGCAACCCAGGATGATATTCAGTAGCATAAAAAATAAGTTGTAAAAAGTAATGAACAAAAATAATTATTTCAACATGAAGTTTATTTATGCATATACAAACAATAAATATATACAACAATTTAAATTACCTTCAGAATTTTCTAATGTTAAATGTCAATCTCGTTTATTATTAAAACATACAAATAAGTTTTGATTTGTATTCTCAAAGCAAATTTCCTTGTGCTAATGAAATGAAAACACGTAAAAATATATCTCGATCATTTGTTTCAAATAAAAAACCCTTTTTCCAAGTCATAATTAATTTAATGAAACAATCTAATTACAAATCAAGTTCAATAAGACTAGAGATTGATTAATTTCCATGTCCTTAATAATAATACTAACAAAAAATAAGTAAAAAACCAAAAACTTTTAAATAAAATAAAATCACAAAAAACAAAGGGGAGAAAGTAGGTATACAAAATAAATACAACAGACGTACAATGTTATTCAAATAAAAATTAAAAAGATATCACAAAAGATGTTCAACTGTCATTAAACAAAGAAGAACTTAAATGCTACTTCCCAGAGAGATTCTGCCCTAGCAAAAAATAATTATTAACTCAATATGCCAACATTGGAAGATTTCCGACATTTTTTTAGCATTAATCATAAGAGGAATAAGACTTATACAGTTAATTTATACTATGCCATACATTTGCATAAAGAGACAATTTTAAAAATTTGATTTTTTTTGAAGGCTAATGTTGAACAAAATTTTGCATAAATTTATAAAATTAGGAGAAAAAAAAAACTTGGTGCTTGAAGCTTTTTATACACCAAGCAAAAGTACAGATTTTTCCTTGTCTATGGAATGAACTTCGTTCTAACTTTCAAAGTTATGTAGAACATCTGTAATTAATATTTAAAGAGCAGAAAAGCCAAGGCTAAGCAGCCTTTTTCTGTGTTTAGGGTTTTTCTTACACATTTATCCCTTTTTAAAAAATATCAAGTCTTCCAGTTTACATTTTTTTATTTCTGGTTTCGATTTCATTTAAGTGTTATTTTCAGCCATTGTGGCTAACATTCTTCCCCCATCCACTAAAGTAGTGAAATTTGGCACAAAATCGCTGTGATCATAAGGTGCACGACTTTTTCAAAAATTCTATTTATATTTTAAGCAAAATGTTTACAAAAACTCTCCATTTTTAGGGCAAAAAATGTGTCTAATTAATCAAATCTATTTCTTTTCGTAAATTTTAACTATACAATTAAATTTGTTTGAATCACTTTAGTCAATTAGAATGGCTGAAGTTAATTAAAAAAAAAGAAATCTTTAAGGTTCCCCTATGATAGAACTACTACTAAGTTCAATGTCATTGTTACGTAATTTTAAGGAACGTTTCCCAATAGGCATGTGATTTTTTTTCTCTTACGCACATTAACTGTATACAAATAAATTCCAGTTAATTATACAAAAAACAAGTCAAGTTGAATTTCACTAAAACAATTGTAAAATTTTGATCACAACCAAAATATTAGTTCATTTAAACTGGAAAGAAATTTGGGATGAAATTATGTATTATAACACGTTCATGAACATCAAGAATGTTTACATACAACATTCTTAGCGAAGGCAATAAATTTTGTCATTAACAGAAAATAAAGCAAAAAATGTAGTTGATTTTTTGCAAATATCACATTTAATTAGCATAAGAAATAGCTATTGTGCAAATAAATAATGAAATTTACAGTTGAAAACAAAAAATTTGTTTCATAATGTGAAAATGATCAGATGTTAATGATATAACAAATACATGTGTAAATGTATGTTGGCATGCTTAAAAATTTGTATCAATGAAATTATGTTGAAAAATAATGAAACATATATAGATGCTCACACACGTGTCACTTTATTTTCATAGCAGTGAAACTGTGGTATGAAACAAATATGCGGTGGCGACAACTTGTTTAGGCTCGCTCGTGCCCAGTATTTCATAAAGGGAGGGGCTTTAATGTTTTTTAATCCTTTCCGCATTGTCAGTAAAACATACCAGTATGTCAAATAACTCTTTTCTGTTTAATGGCCTCAATTGTAAATTGCGGCAAAACTTCGAAAAAAATATTTAAAAGATGCGCTGTATACAAACTTTAAGCTTTTAAGTCAAATGTTATTTTCTTCATTTGGCATTTTATTATTTGCTTCCCAATGGGAGGGGTTTATTCAATGAAATCTTCCTCTTGAAGACAACTTGTTTTGATTTTATTCAGGTATCTTTATGCAGAAAAACCTCTGATCAAACATGGCTTTATATCAAAATAAAAATAACTAAAAAAATAAGTATAAATCACAAGAATATTTAATGGGCATAAAAAACAATAAATAAATTTGTTACTTGAGAATAATTTTTTAGTTAAGTATTTTCTGATGAGATAATACATTGAATGATAATAAAAAGCCTACTCCATAAATACAAAGCCTTTTTAAAAACATTTGAGTTTTTTGATGAATGATTTAAAACTTGAACATTAATTCTGCTCCTTAAATAATAATAATAATAATAATGTGAATAATTAATGCATTAAAGAGAATTTTTTTTACGTAATGTTATAACAAAAACATATGATTGGAATCAATCTCTGAATATGATCTGTTATAGAGATGATTTTATTTTTAACATTTTAATATGTATTTGTTACTTAAAGGAGCACAAAGTACTTTATAAATTACATAAAGGGTGAATAAATTTTTATTTTGTTAGAGCATCTTCATAAGCTATTTTGAAAATTTATTTCAACTTGTGTTTCATAAATTCGGACGAAAAATATTTATTGTGAAAAGGTCAAGCATGGAACAATCACACATGAATGCTTTAAAAAAACGAAAATAAATAAATGATCACAGAATTTTCCTCTTAATATGAACAATGAATCCATTAATGTTCGAACATTATGCAAAAAAGTTATTCAAAAGTAAACTTGTAACAAATTAATGAAAAATTAGTTTGTTTTAATTATAGCTGCACAATATAAATAAACATTACAGAACTCAATTTAAAATTTATCATGAAAACTAATCAATGTATATTTAGCTGCACATTTTGCTTTCATAATAATTTTTATAACAAAACATCAGATGGAAAAATTGTAATTGTAAGATCAACAACTTTAAAGTACTGTCAGTTCATTTTAAAAACATTACAAGGCAAAATTTTTATGAAAGGAGTTCTGTGACTTAAATATCAACTTTTTTCTTCATTTCTTGTGACCACATTATTGCATGTTGTGTCATACTTTCTTCCAAAGTTTTAAATGGTAATAACCATTTTTTATCTATACAATAAACGCAGACTTTTTTGACATACATATGGCATCACTTGTTTCGAACACTCAAGATCTGATCGATCGCCGTTCCCGACTCGAGAAACATTTTGTAACATTCGGAAATAAGCGTCCTCCAAATTTTACTTAATTTTGATGAAACAAAGAGAGTTGTTTAGAAAAATATGAATCAAATGGGCTTGATGGCAGTTCAAGAATAAAGTTTATTCCATATTGTAACATGTTATGTACATCAATACCAACGCAAGCCTCTGAAGTCTTCTCATTTTTCAGCAAGGCCATACAAGTAGTTGACTTTGAAAAGTTGTACAGTTGACTCAGTCATATTAAGCTCTGCATGCCTGCCATACCGTTCATTCGGCATCGTCGGAAAAGGAAACGAAAATGCACTCAGGACTAAATAATGGCAGGGGAGGGATGAGAGATAAAAAGTATATCGTACACTCAGAAAACATGTTGATCATCTGTGATACACTCACACGCACACGCACACACACATTTATAAACAGAAAGGCCGGAAGCTGGCTCAGAGTTTTCTGGCTGCCCACAGACGGGAGATCCGACGTATCGAATCGGAGATCGGAACCCGAGCCCGGATGCGTTTGCGGTGGATGATGTTGACGACCCACTTTATGCACCAGGCTCAGAAAGAGCAGTCTTTTAATCTTCTGCAGTACTCTGTACAAAGGACGCAAATTGAGCACTGTGGCTTGGCTTGGAACTTGGCTGCATCGACGGTATGTTGCTCTCACACGAGAGTGCCACCTTGATATGTCACGTCATTTGGATGCACAGACTGGCATTTCTAAAAAGAGAAACAACTTCAGGTTAAAATCATACATCTGGCTTTTGTGATTTTTTAAATACAGTCAAATCTGTTTATCTCGAAAATTTTCAATTTCCCTGCTTTTACAGCATAAATTTAATGTTTTTTCTCATGTTTATCTCGAATGATTTTTCCCGAAAACCTCTATATCTCGAATTTTGATGGCTCTCATTTTTGAATTTCATCTCCAGCCACCTTCATCAATGGCATAATTTGGAGACAAAAATCATCTTTTGCACAACCATTCAAAGGCTATGTTCGTACTTAAAGGTATGCATTAACTTGCTACAGATATATTCATCACAATTAGTAAAACGTGGACTCACAACACGACGTACAGTAAAATATTCAACAATATCAATGTAAAACAAGCTATTATTCAACCGCGACTAGATGGCCGGTGTCAATCAAATGAGAAAACGAGTCCATTCCTTAAAATAGGTAGAGAAGAAAAAAACCCCAATGTGCCATATTTGTAAGTTTAGCGACATTTTGGCGAAGTGATAAGTTTATGAAATATTAAATAATTCTTCGAGCCACACCTGCATTTGGCGAGGAAGCTGCGAAAAGATATAAAACCAAGACCCACCTACTTTCTTGCATCCAATGAGAAATTTTTCTCGATTGTGCAAAAATAAATATATTTTCCTCTTTGGCTAATTTCTCAAATTGGGAGACCAATTAAAGGTAAGCAAGGTGACGTATTCAAGCTTTATAACCAATGCCGCAATTGTGAACCCCATTCCTCAATTTTCATCTGCGTATCACCCCTTCCTAAAAATGGACAATCCTGAAAAAAGGAGGAGTTATAGGCCATCTCTGTGAAGTTGAATAATATTAAGTATTTAACTTTGTTCCAATTGCTTATTTTTGTAAACTTTATCATAACTTCTCTATCTCAAAACCTCCGTATCTCGAATTTTTCATCTGTCCCATGAAATTCGAGATAGGCAGGTTTGCTGTACAAATGCATATAGGACAACCAGCAATAGGCTCTGGGACCAGCTAAGCTGGTCCTGGTCAATTTATAGTCCCCAATGAAGATCAATGGTCCTCTTAGAGATGTCTATTTCCCTGCTCATTACAGCCTCTTCTGGTAAGCTGTTCCACGGGTGCCCGCCTCCCTCTTAAAGTAGTAATTTTCCCTGATTTCACGGTTAACTTGAGATATGAATAGCTTAAAACAATGTTCCCCTGTCCTGCATGCCATACAAAAATTTAACACAGTAACATTCTCATTTTGATAAATTTGAACAACTGATTCATGTCCCCTTTTACTCTCTTTCGCTCATAAGTCAAAACTATACATATTAAGCATTCTAAGCCTTATTTAATCATCTAAATGAGAAAGCCCATTTACTAACTTTGTGGCCCTCTTTGAACCCTCCCCCATAAATTGATATCTTTCTTAAAAAAAGGAGATCAAAACTGAACAGCATATTTCAAATGAGACCTTACCAAACTTCTATATAAGAGCAGAAGAACCTTCTTAGATTTGTTTTAAATAGATCTTTCGACAAACCCAAGCTTCCTATTGGCTTTGTTACTAGCTATGCTGCACTGTTGATAGCAATTGAAGCCCTGATTTATTAAGACACCCAGATTACAACATTTTCTGCTGCCTATATAATGGCTGAATCCTGTAAGCGATAGCTAAGTAATGCTGTACTGTAGATAATAGCTCGCTTTAGATAAAGGTGAGGTATTCACAGGAAAATATGCAAAAAGGTATTTATTTTTTGTTTCTTCTAATGTCTGTGGTATGATGATCACAATTTTAAATTGCAAATGAGTGAAACATTCAATATTAAAAATTAGTACAAAAGTGGAATATTCAGGACTCAGCTGTATTAACAAAACATAAGTGTAGTTTTGAGCTATATTTGGTTCCTTAGGGGGAGGATTGATCCCCCTCCCTCCACTAGATTGGAGCCTGGTTACAGAGCGGATGCTTAGAATTATTCCTTTACTTCGTTGCATTTTTCTCATTTAACTAGGGTCACTTTTGCCAAAACAAATGATGAATTTTTAAGATAGCATCAGTATATATCCTACATGAATATTGTGTAAAGCAACACACATCTTTTCATACGTATTTTAAAAATGCAATAAAATGCTACAGGAAGTACATTCAGTATGCTTATTAAAATATGCAAAGCAGAAGTATTTGTTGCTTACGTCCTTAAAAAAAATCATTTAAATAATAGTTAAGGTACCTTACTATACAATTTCAGTCTGAATAAATAATTATCTGACTATCCAAACAAAACACCCATTTAATACTAAGTTTCAAACAAATAATTGTATCCCCAAATTTTACTGGGCTTTTCGCCAGTATTTGAGTAATAAAGAAAGAAATCATGATTTAGTTCATTCCGATCAAAAAGCGTACATTTCATTCAAGGGGGAAAAAAACAATTTTCCACTTACTGCTTGTTTATTCTGCCACGTCTTCATTGCCATTTTATATTTTTCAAACTCGTGGCACCAATCCGAATAAATTTTTCTATATTCAGCCTCAGAAGGAGCACTGCAAGTTTCTAAACAGGGCAAAACAAAAGAAAATCATTATTCAAAGTATGAATAAAATATAAACTTTGCTTGAAAAAATAGATAAACATTGTATGACATTACTCTAACCATTTGAACAGGTATGACATTTTTACGCATATATTTTCACTTCATTCATAGAATTTTAAACTTTGGTCTTTAATTTCTATATAATACAAAGGTAAGCATATGTGCCGTAATATGAAGTATCAACTTTCTAACAAAAAACTTTTTCATTTGAAAAACAAAAATAGAAGTTCATAAAAATCACAATTGAGTAAATGAGAAAAGAAAGTATGCAATCAATGAAAACAGACCTTAACAGAGCGTAAATGAAAACCTTTTTCAAAATAAAATAATAAAAATAGCGACAACAGATATAGATCAGTGGTTCCCAAAGTGGTCCACAGGGATCCCCAGGGGTCCCCGGAGTTTGCAGGGGGTCCATATAAATAAAAGAAAGAGTTGGGGGTCCACAAGATATTAATAGGGGTCCAGGAGCCAGGATCATTAGCAAAAAGTTTGAGCAACAGCCTGCATCAATCGCTACAATTTGCAGTAAATGCTATAAATAAAATTCGTAACAATACTTAACACAGTAAATTATTTGTGCAGTTGAATGAAGAAAATGACGAGAATTTTAATTAATTACTTTTTTTGCTTTGATGTACACTGGATGTTAAAAGGATCATGCTTGACAAGGTTTCTATAATTATTGTTTAAAAAACTTTTTGACACTGATGTCTTAGTGGATTATCAATCTTTTTGATGACATTGAAGGATCGAAATTTTACAAGAGCTGACTGGAATAAGCACTAATGAATAACTTAAGTAGAAGTTAGGAAATGGTATAAATCTTTCTGTCTTCAAAAAACCACATCTATAACTTTTCCTACATTTGGAATATCGCAAGAAAATTTTTGTACGCTTTTATATCTTCATTCCTCGTGCAGACAAATTTCTGATCAAGAACCAACATTTTTACAAAAATCAGAAACAGACTGGCAGTCCCTGATCAGGGAGATTTAAAGTTATGTCTCACATCTCCAAAGCCAAATGCTAAAAATTTGCAGTCAATGGATCAAATTCCCAACCCTCCCCACTAAAAAGTCTTCTTTTACTTTTTTGTACACCTGTTCTATGTAAGAAAATATGTACTTGATTTAAGTTTTGTGCCATTATTACTGTGAAAATATGAATCAAAATGTGTTCTCTTCATCTGTTTTCTTTTACTTTAAATTTTAATTTTTTTACTCTGTAGTAAGACTCAAACTGAATTTTTAAAAAGTATTCAAGCATTTAAGAAGTTTTTGATTGTTAAAAAACTCTCATACTGTTAGGTAAATTTCTGATTCATCTTGTTATATTTACATTGAAACATCTATATTAAAAGTTAACCATCTAATTCGCGGTTTTAGAATGCTTCAGTTCTATTATTTCAGTGCCTGACTAGTTTCGGAATGACTCCTAGGAAGGAGGTCCACAAAAAACTTGAAAACTCGGCAAGGGATCCACGGAACAAAAAAGTTTGGGAACCCCTGATATAGATGTATGTTTTCAAAAACAAAATTTTCTATTAAAACACACTTATTTTTTTTCCTAGTCAAAAAAAAAAAAAAAAAAAAAACTTCAATCTTCAGTTTCTATAATTCTTTTTTTATGATGTAAAAATTTTAAACCATAGGAAAAAACATTTATTTTGTATGCATAAAATATAAATATTATTAAAATACTCCAGTTAGGGGGGAACACTGTCCCCAAAATATTTATGAAAAGTATTATTTTTTTTTACTTTTTTTTAATTGTAAAAATAACGCAAATGTAATATAAATTGGTTTAAACCCCCTTTTTTTTATTTGAAGAGCTCTCCCAAACACGTTTTTCCAACAGAACTGCTTAGCACAGCTTGTATCTAACCCACATCAAGCCGAAGTAATGCTAAGATCCTGGTAAAATTTATTGCCCTTCTCACTAATACACATTTTCCAGAGTATTAGTTTCCAAAAGGGGAAGAAAGAAAGAAATTTTCCCTATGTTGACACCCTAAAATTATGCTGATCTTATCCATGGAGTCGCAGATCTGTGAGTTAATCAGGCCCAGCCTAAACTCCAGACAGCTAGATAAATGTTATTTTTCTGTACTACACAATTTTGAGATTTCTGATTAAAGAAACCATAGCTGAACAAAAACTTACTAGAAGCCACTGTTATATTCAAGTTGCACAGAGAGCTCGAGCCGAGCTTGCAGTCATAGCTACCTGCATTTCTCGGAGACGGAGAGAATGACGAGGTCGTGGTCGGCCGTGTGGATGTACTTCTCCCTTCTGTGGATGACGGCGTACTTCCCCTTCTCCCGGGTGTAGTGGTACCATATACTAATTTTTACTACAACTAATTTTTAAGAACTCACTTTTTATTTAACCCTTTGTGTCCCAAATTAATTTAACAATAAATTGTTGCATACATTTTTTGTTTTTTTAAGTTGAAAATACATCTAACAATATATATACCAAGTTTTAAAATGTTGAAAATCAGTAGGGTTTAAAGCCCCCTATTCCCTAAGGCCCCTAAGAAAACTGTTTCTGATCTGCTGGCCTCTCAGCAAAGTACAAGGAGTAGTACTTACAAGCCTCAGCATGATTCCAGCTATTCAGGATTCATAATACTAAATTAATATAAGTGGGATGCCTGAGTTCTGTCGGGGCATAAAGGGTTAAAGAGAACACACAACTGAACAAAAACTTACTAGTATCCACTGTTATATTGAAGCTACACAGGGTGCTCGAGCCGAGCTTGCAGTCGTAGCGACCTGCATCTCTCTCAGAGACAGAGAGAATGACGAGGCCGTGGTCGGCCGTGTGGATGTACTTCTCCCTTCTGTGGATGACTGCGTACTTCCCCTTCTCCCGGGTGTAGTGATACCACCTCAGGGGGCCCAGGCCCATGCTCTCGATATCGGGCATGTGGATTGCACACGACAGGTGAACGCTCTGTCCCCAGAAAACGTGGAGAGGCTTGTTTTTTACACCTGCAAATAGGAAGAAGGTCAGAATTTTTATGTAAATAATATGTAACAAGAGTGAGGAAAGTTCATTGTAACTTCTAGATATGAGAATTAAGGATTTTTTAACCTTAGTTAAGATTGAAGCAACTGAAATGGGCAGCTCAACCCATTTTAGTTGCTCACAATCTTAGAAATAATAAAAATCAGTAGCTAATAGGGGGCCCGATCCCCCCCCTCCCTGCTGTTATGTTCAAACCCTTCTCATATTGATCACTTCTTCTAAATGCTGCAGTCTGTGTCAAAGATCTCCACCTCCTGGGCACTCTTGATTACAGTATGTCATTGTCATACATAACTACTTATTGTATTGCAAAATAGATGGAATTCATTCTATTTGTCATGGTAGAATAGTTCCCTGAGATTTTTTTTAAGAATTAAAAAACTTGGAAATTTGAAATAGGTAGCACAAAAAAAAAAATAAATAAATAAAAATAAAGACTCTCAAACTGAAAAAAAATAAAAAAAAATAAAAAAAAAATTTCGACCCTGAAAAATATTAACAACTTTAAAAATATTAACAACATCCTTTTTTATATTTTTCAATACAAAATAATTCTTAAGATAAATACAAATATTTTACTGTATGCTGCGATAATTCCAACTAAGCAATGCTACGTAGGCAACACACTATTTGTACAGTAAAATAAAAAATAAATATGAGGCCTAAAAAGGAAACAACTACAAAATTGCCCAGAGTTTAAATGGGCATTAATATTGAAGCACTTTACCATTTATTGAGGTCAAGTGATAATGATTACCGTGAATAAAATTAATCAAAATAAAATTGCCGACTAGTTAAAACTATAATAATAATAATGACAAAGAGTTTGGAGTATCGTTGAAGAAGTTTCTTTGTTAATGGAATCATCACCTTCAACTTTGTTTGATGTACAAAAATCAAATTTGCATCAACATTACACTTAAAAAAAAGTTATGTATCTCCTTTTTTACCTATTCAATATATATAATTTAAAAACACGTGAGTAATTTTTAATACTTGAATACTTGAAGCAAGAATACTTGCTTGTAAGATTTTCAAAAAAGTAATGGCTCCATGGGTATATTAATCATTAAAACACATTAAAAATCATATTTTGAAGATTATACACAAAAAAGAGCGAGATTTTTGAGAAATTCTTTCAATAGTTAATAATACCTTTATTATATGACTTGTTTAAAGAGCACCATTTTTAATTGAAGCTGTTAGTAAACGTGTTTGATGTGATCTTTCACATTAGCAGGCCCAAATTTCCCAATAGGCAAAGTAGGCTGCTGCCTAGGGCGGCAAATTTTTAGGGGCGGCAAATTTTACTTCCATCTTTTTTTTTTTTTTAATTTTTTTCCCCCGATACAGCGACGATGATTCCAAATTATCGGACTTGACCAAAATCGCCGAAACCACAGAGAATCCAATGTGGCGGACTTCCGGTACTCAGCTTAATTTTTAACTTACGGCAGCGACGAAGTACATCAAACACTCTAAAGAACTTCCCTGAACTCAGAGAAGGCCAGAGAGGGTTCCTCTGGAGCTCATCAGGGACTTCAGAGAAAAGATTTAACATCTGGTTACCACGTTATCTCTCTACGAACAGACCAAGTTCTACCAGTAGTGGTACTCATCAGGAAAAATTAGTTGAATTGGAAAAGTAATTTACGATTACTGCTTCTTGTTCAGAATAAAGTATTTTCTTAAAACCTACTTCGTTGGGAAATGCTTAAGTACTGCTTTTTCCCTTTATTTTCCGAAAAAACAAAATAAAATGAAACTGTGGGAAGTTGGGTGGGAATTTCAACCCGAAATTCCCCTTCGGGGACTGGGGCCTGGACTACTGATTGTAGTTCGAATAGGATTTTTAGTAAAGTTATTTCTGTGGTTTTCGGAGTTCGCGCGTGCTTGTTCTATTCTAGTGTTTAATTTAAATTGCTTCTCTTTTCTGTTTTGTTTTGTTTTACTCTAATAATCTCTGTAGAATTTATTGAAAATGAGTGATGGACGAAAAAGGCTGAGTGGCGCGGAATACAAGAAACGAGCAAAATTGAAAACCGAAGAGCAAGAAAAGGTTTTAAAAAAGGCTTTGAAAATCGATGAATACTTTAAAAATGTGCAGTTTTCGAAAACTGAAACTTTGGCCTTTTTCCCTTCTTCTACAGATGTAAATGCGCAAGAAAGTGAAGAGTTGAAAGTAACTCACAGGACTGAACTCAATGAAACAGACATTATTGAAATCGCAGACGAAAGAAATCAACAAGATAAAAATATTGTGATTACTGATTCAACGAATGACGACAGCTGTGATCAAATGATGAATGCATCAAGCATTGAAGTTACAGCACTCAGCAAAATCCAGCTTTATGGTTATTGAATGACAAAACAAGAGAACTCATTTCAAGACATGGCTTTCATCAAAATAAAACCTGCGATTTTGAAAGTAGTAAGAGAACTGATGCAGATTGCAATCGTTTTTTATCAAAATTTCACTTTGAGCGAAAAATAACAAATGGTGAAATAACACAAAGAAGTTGATTAACATATTCCGAAAGTAAAGGCTCTGTCTTTTGTGGACCATGCTTAGCATTTGGGAAAAATTCAAGCTCTCAATTTGTAAGTAGAGAAGGATTTAATGACTGGAAAAATGCCGAAACTAGAGTAACTGCCCATGAAAATACTCCTGCTCACAAAACATCAGTCATTGATTTGAAAGCCAGATCCATTGCTCTCAATAGAATTGATTCCAAACTTTCTGCGCAACTTGACGAAGAAGTTCCTTATTGGAGGAGTGTTATAACTCGTGTAGTGGCCTCCATTAAGGCTTTAACATCAAGAGGCCTAGCCCTCAGAGGAGATAATAATATAATAGGATCACATAATAATGGAAACTATTTAATGGTTTTGGAGCTTATTGCTGAGTTTGATCCCTTTTTGGCTAAGCACCTATCAAAATATGGAAATCCAGGTTCTTGCCACACAAGCTATTTATCACCTGTCGTATGCGATGAAATAATACACCTGATGGCTGAAAGAGTTAAGTTTATGATATGTCAAGAGTTCAAACAGTCTAAATATTTTAGTATCATAGTTGATTCTACTCCTGATGTATCCCACACAGACCAACTGACCCTTGTTGTCAGATATGTTTTGATTGATGGTTCTCCTTGTGAGAGATTTTTGACGTTTATCCCGTTTATAGGTCATAAAGCTGAACAGATATTTAATGCTGTTACGGAGGCATTGAATATTTTACAGATAGATTTTAGTAACTGTCGTGGGCAGTCCTACGATAATGCCTCGAACATGTCGGGCACTTATAATGGTTTTCAGTCAAAGCTCAAGGAAGTAACGCCGTTAGCAATGTTTATACCGTGTGCTGCACATTCATTAAATTTTGTGGGAACTTCTGCAGCTGAATCTTGTGCGGAAGCATGTCATTTTTTCATGTTGCTGCAAGAGTTATTCGTGTTCTTCACAAAATCAACAAAAAGATGGGGACGTTTGATTCTTGAAATTGGAAAAGGGAAAACATTAAAGAAGCTATCTACGACTCGATGGTAAGCTAGAGATGATGCTTGCCAAAGTTTAAGAGAGTCGTATGAGAAAGTTCTGGCGGTATTGATTTCGATAGAAAATGATGAAACAGAAAAAGCAACTACAAGATGTGAAGCCAAAGGAATTCGCAAAAAGCTGGAAAAATTACAGACAGCTTTCATGGTTTGCTTTTGGAGCGCAGTGTTGCACCGTCTAAACAATGTTTGGAAGGCCCTACAATCTGAGTCAATAGATGTGTTGACGGTAACGCGATTGTACGCGTCCCTTAAGGAATATTTTGCTTCTCAAAGACATTGTTTTGCTGATTTTTTTTTTCATTATAAGTTTTGTTTCAAAACGCAAGAATTGGATTGTTACAATTAATGTATTACATTTAAATGTTAATTAAAAAAGCATCAACAAGATAACGCATTAACAACCTGCATTCTGGCTTAGCGTTAATCTTTAAAGATGTTTTGCTTACATTGAATATTTTTTTTTATTATAAAAAACGTTTTTATGTCCTAATACTTTTGTAAACGAAAAAATGAACTGAACTCTGTCTTTGTTAATTTTACCTTGTAACCTGTATCTTTGCCTCATGAAAATGTTTAAAATAGGTGGCTCTCAATACTAATACCGAAACGCAGAAAATAATTGTTGAAAACAAAAAAAAGTATTTTAATTCACCAAGTTTTTGAAAGGAACAAAAAATAATAACATAATTTCTCCAGGCCTCTTACAGATTTAAAGCTTCCGTAGAGATTCCAACCATCTTATAGATTGCCTGGAAAATTAGTAATAATAATACTAAAAAATATATATACATATATGTATGAGGAGGAGGGCGGCAGATTTAAGTCTGCCTAGGGGCGGCAAAGAGCTAAATTCGCCCTGCACATTAGTAATATTGAACATTCATTTTCGATAAGAGTACTTGTACATTTTAAATAATCTATAAGATATCAATAGGATAAAACTTACAATTATCACAGATACCAGGGGTTGCATTAGTAACATCTTGAAGCAAACTAAAGAAAAAAAATGTAACATGAACATACAGGAACAAAATATGATATATATTTCATGTTCTTGAAAAAAGCAAAACAAAACAAGTTAATAAAAGTTTTTATTTGCAATGAAGAGGTTTTTAAACATTATTTTAGTTTTTTTAACTTTCAAATTTCAGTGCATAAAAAGCATTAAACCAATTTTAAAATTAAATACATCTGTGTTCATTAACACATATTAAGCATTTATGGTTTGAGTTATGTTTCATACATTTGTTTCAAGTTCAATGCATTTCATGGAAGAAACAAAAAGATTACAATGTTTCTGTCATAAAATCTCATAATTTGAAACAAAAAACTATAATACTATAAAGAGTCTGTTCATATTTTTAAAATTCATTCATTAAAAATTTTTATTTTTTGACCAGTTATTTTTATTTATTTTCTTATTCAATAATTAATTATACATTCATTGAAATAGATGAACAACAAACCCGTATAAACATCTTACAAACCCTTAGTTAAAGTTAAAATAACCAAAGGCAAATTTCGGATAAAAATATTAAATTAAAAAATGCTTTAAAGGGTCTGGTTTTTGGAGCAAATATTCAACAACAAAACATGTATTTTAACATTTCACATAAACAGCAATAGTTAAAGAATTAAAGCAATTGTTAAAGTGCTTGATTTTTCATTTATTCTGAAACAGCATTTTAGGTTGATTTCCCCCCATTGCATTATTAATTTGAAAATGATATTTTGGATACTTGCATCCATGGTTTGCTCAGCAAGTTTGAGCAACATTTTAATTTCAAACCCGGAAATAAAATTTTTGATTGCAGTTCCATAGTTGTGACTGAACGGGGTGCAGGAGGGAGCCACCATGAAGAAATCATAACAGATCGATGCAGGTTTTTGTATGTAATTTTGTAGCATAAGTTAGGAATTGTATATACTGTCGTCCCCGCTTAATCGGGTAACGGATGAACGAATACCCCACTTATACGAATAAAACATCCTGGAACCCATGCCATAGACGCAATGTTAAAGATCCCTGCTAAGTCGAATAATATTTTTGGTAACCGACAGTATTCATTTAAGCCGGGGGCTGACAGTATCTATTTACATTCTGAAACAGTGCTTTTAACCATTTTAGCCCATAGACCAGAAAAATCCTTGAAAATTTTTTGTGGACTGATCTTTTTTTCTTTTACAAAAACATTTCACTTAGTATAGATATATATAAAAAAAAAACTAAATCAGTTACAAATAATGTTATTACTATCACTTCTATATAATAATATTTAAATGTAAAAGTAAGCAATTTTTACAGTAAACAAATTTTTGAAGAGATCATAGAATATCACAAAAATAATAACAAAATGCAATCCAGTCTAATTAAAAATAAGATGCAACACATAACAAGAGAGAATTGTGAGTATACTCCATCGTTGCCAGCATCCTAAGACAAAACTATTGATTCTAGTTGATAACATTATAGAACTAACATAAAAAATTCTTAATGAATAATATTGGTTTAATCAAAAACCTCCTAATATGGAGTTAAAATTCGAGAATCAGGCAGTTTGCCACTGACAAGTGCTAGTCTACCAGACCAGCGGCTTAGAGTCCCTCTTCTAGAAGAAAGTTTTAAATGCATTCGAAACAAAATAATATTTCAATGAATTATGTTCCACAAAATACGAAAGAACAAAATTTGTTAATCTGCTTCAAAATTAAATTTAATGGTACTGTTACAAGACAACTGGAGGTTACAGCGTTGGTGAAAAATTCATTTTAAAATGCAACAATTTTGAGCCAATCAAAATGCAAATACATACCCAGGGACATATGGTTTGCATTCTCCCCTCTCTTTGTCCCAACCACAATAAGGATCTTGAATGCAACGTAAGCAATTGGCATATCTTCCTTTGCACATTACAAGATCAAACTGTCGGAGTACATAGTCCGATGACACATACAGGGATTTGTGCTGAGAAAATATAAAACAAAATTAATACTGAAAAAAAAATTTTAATTACAAAACACAAAAATATCATGCAATAATAAACACTTCAATTAAAAAAACATCAATTGTAATTTAATTTTTCAGCTTGGGATTTTTTATAGTTACTTTTGACGAATTCAAGTAAAAAAAAAAATAGTCAAATTTGAGACTAAGAATTCCTTGTCTTAACTTTGACTTAGAGGAATAAAAAAATATTGTTTTCTCCTTACAAAGGAAAAGAGAGCTATTACAGCAAAGGATTAGTCTTAAAAGCTTTGCTTTCAAGTACAGCACTTGAGTTATAGAAATTTGGAGATATTAAAAGTACGTAATTACTGAAATTCAGGGTGTCTACTGATCAGGTGATTCAAACCTCCAGTACATCCAGTATGACACTTAAAAACTTCTCAGTATCATGCCACACTTTTTTTCTCCACAACTTCATATCATAATGATACATACATACATACATATATATATATATATATATTTATTTAGAAAATGATGCAAGTTACAATTAACAATATATTTGATATACTTCAGAACCTTCCTTGATCATTTATATCTTTTCAGTCCTTCTATTGTTTTCTTTTATTTTTATACGATATTAAGTGAAAACTATAAACAGTAATTGCAAACATAAATAGTAGTCTTAAAAATTCTGAACCACGATTCAAATAATTGCTAACACAACTTCATTTTTGCCAATATTAACAACAGAGGTCATACCCCTTCCCCAAGCAACCCCTACATTTATTACAGATATCAGCCCATCTGGATAAAGAGATTGGTTCAAACCACAAGACACACAGGATACTAGCAGAAGTGTACTGATAGCTTGTTACTGATTGTATTAAATATCTTTAGCTCAATACAGAAGCTAGCAAGTTACTTAGTATAAAATTGTTTCTAGATAAAACTTTGGGTTTGTATTGACAGTTTTATTATAACAGTAAATTAAGTACTGAAAAAAAAAATATTCTTGCACTTATCAATAACAAAATTTCTTCCCAATTTTCCTTTACATTAGATGTGACATTTTTTTCCATTTTTTAAATATTCATACCTTGCTTGATATTTCAATGGCACGGACTGAATCAGGGACAGTTGCTTCAAAAATGTCTACTAGATTTGAATGCTCCTCTCCAAGACGATCATACCATTCAACCAATTTATAAACATAGCCTTCAGCTGAAATGAAACAGACAAAATATTAGCGCATGAATTTTTTTGTAAAGGTAAAGGCAGTGTAGATTTTAACTTGAAAAATAAAATGTCTACTTAGTTACACATTTTCAGATTTCAGTTCATATCATTACAAGATTTGTATAATTCATTATAGTGCGAAGAATATTATAACATTGGATGAAAGATTTTAACAATTTCAAAAGAACATTCAAGAGCAGCTCCTAAATAACAACTTCAGAAGCATTGTATTGCACAATTAGCTATGTGTAGTCTAATTAAATAATGATTTTTTCAAATAAAAACTGACATTAAAACCTTGCCAATAGAGTGTTGCCTAGGGTCTTCACAGGCCCGTCATTTAGGGGGGGTCAGGGGAGAGTTATTGTAACCTCCCAAGCTTTTAGAAACCCATGTATTGACATATAAGTCTGTTTGTTTTTTGTTGTTTTCCCATGAAATTGCAGTGTTTGTACCCTTTGACCCCAACCCCAGGAAAAACTTGAAATGAAAGGCATGGGTCTTCAACCTTTTTTTCTTAAAGTCAATCAAAATAATGCCGGCCACCTTGTCTAGTGGTCAGAGAAGTCTGACACAGATGGCGTGGTCCTGGGTTCGAATCCCGACTAAGGCATGTACTTTTTATCTCCTGTCCTTTCTTTGTGTGAATGTGTTGTTGTGCTATGAATGGATGCCCACCCTATAAACGGGTCCCTGTGGCATATGTGTGTACTGTGGAAGTTGGATTTCACACCAAATTATGGTACAGTTGAAAAAGTGCAGCCACGCACCCCAAATTACCACAACAAAAAAATAGGCAGTGGTGCAAAGTTAACCCACATGCTAAAATGTTACAAACCCAAAATGATTGGCACTTAATGGATTGAAAAAAGTTCAACACGTACTTGATCCAGCATAATAAACTGTGTACTGTACACCATCTACTTCTATCATGTCGATAACCAGACAAGTGAATATGACGTCTCTCTTGTAATAAACAGGCTTCGCATTGTCGTGGGAGACGGCGGAATCCATGAGGGGATGTCCTCGGATGAAGTTCAGCACAGAGTCCGGGAGCGTCTGAGTGTCGTTGACGCAGAGTCCAGGACGCGGCTCCGGTACTTTGCTGGTCAGGACCGGAAGCCAAGCCGAAGAGGAAGTTGCCTGTTCCTTGAATTTCCCATTGAAGACTTCTTGGATGGAGTCCAGACTGTAGCTGCAGATGGCGGACCCGAGCAGGCCATTACTGCTAATGAAGATTTTAGTTTGTTAAATAAGGCCATTTGTTAATATGCAAAATGTTACTATTATTATATTTAATGTCAAGCAATGTTACTATATTTAGCATTATGCAACTCAGGGCTGCAGTTGAAAAAAATACAAATGTAGCCATCAGCAGCAGGTTCTTTGCCCAGCTAGGCTGATCGAATTTCTAGTCCTCAATGGCTCTCTTAAAGCTCCTCCCTTGCTCATTACAGCCTCATAAATGTTGGGTATCCCTCTCTTTATTAGGTTATCCACCCCCTTCTTTATTAGGTATGTCAATATTATCAAACAAATGCATCATTAAAATGATAAATGATTCATTAGAAATAAATCTAGAATATTATGTAAAAGTCAATACCACCAAGGGTTTGGTCATAGTTGGAACATAGTCAAGCTAGTTCATGCTTTTCAATCAGTCCCTGATAAAAACCCAATACTCTTCAAAAAAATTTACTTCAGCATGCAATTCTCTCCAGTGCATTGTTTATCTATCAATAAATTTAATGTAGCAGGAGCTTTTCCTCATCTTTAAATGTTTTACATTATGTATGCATTAAAAGTTAGAGTGAAATAACCTAAGGGAAATACTAATGAGGAAACCCTCTCCTCAATTAAAGTTAGGCCTCAACTCATGGAGCTGGGAATAGTTACAAAGCTTGCCTCTGCCAAAACCAGCATAGTCCAAAATAGGAAAACAATGATTGTTAACTGTGAACTACCGACTGTCTCTCTCTATATATACATTATGCGTTTCTTAAATAGACTCCAGATTGTGTAGATTCCCTATAAATAGTTAAAATGTTTCTCTATTTGTTTTTAGTCAAGACAATTTCTATTAAGTGGTAAATATTCACCCAGGTAGCACAAATAACCTTTAAACGTTTTATTAACGTTTTTAAGCGGTTGTTACAACTTTAATAACCATTTTACAACCTTTAAAAAACGAAGTGTGCTACTTGGGCAAGGAATGTATAAAAGCTTTTCAGAAACGATATAGAAATTCGTGAACATTTATAATAATAACAACAACACAGTTGATTCTCCACTTAATGACAATTTTTACTTAAAGATGATCCTTCCCGGACAATGTACAAAGTAGCTTTTTGAAAAACAAAGCAAAACAGGAAAATAATCCCAATAACTTTAAGGTTAATTACCAATATCAAAGTAGTGATAAAAAACAAATAATTGAATAATGAAAAACTTAAAATAACTAACAAATTTACGTTTTTAAAAATCACCCTTGTTCTGTTTTCATATTGCATATAATTTGAACAATTACAATATTTAATTTAAGGAGGGGAGGGGGGTCAAATATTTAACTTTTCTGTCGAAAATTAAAAAAAAAGACAAGGAAATAACTATACATACGTGGATGTGGAAAACACAGCATAAAATTTCTTCTCATCTTCTGGATGCTTATAAACATGCTCTGCAAAATAAAAAAGTATGACTTAAAATGGAAAATTTTCTACAGCAAGTGGATGCATTTTATTTACTGACAAAAATGTGACACTATTTAATGCATAGTCCTTTACTGATTAAATTAAAATTTTAACAGTCATATAAAACTTCAACAAAAGTCTAATTTTTGATGCACTTGAAAGTTACACATACAATACCTATAACTTCAATAAAATAGGATAGTAATTTTGTGTAAAATTCCTTCCATAGTTAACAACTTAATAAAATCCAAACCTAAATTCCTATTTGGAATTTAAAATAATTATAGGTTACTCTAAGAATAATTCTTATTTAGCCATAAAAGAAAATGGTCACAAGTGGACTTGTTTTAGGCAGAAAATTTTACAGAGTGATAAAATGGGAATTGAAAAATTATATAAATATACATCAATATATATTGAAAATTCAAGAGCAGTTTTTAAGACAAAAATGAATTCAAACAAGCATGCATGCACAAAAATAATATGAATTGAAAGGTTGTTTTTCCTGCATTTGCACTGCACTTGCAGAAAAACAACATTTAAAGATTTTTTTATTGGACCTTTTTTTCATACTATCATTATAGAAAGACGAAACCTAAATGTTTGTAGAAAAGATGGGAAGTCTCTGGATCCTTCGCAGCCTGAGGTACCTACTGGCCTCTAAAAGAGCTTATCAGGAAGTATTAGGGCCCTGCTCCACATCGACGTAAAGCAGAAAAATTGGGCAGAAGCGTAAAATTTTCCTTTTTCGGTTTCGGTCGCTTTTCGGTCGGACGCGTGCTCCACTTGGGCAGAATTTTTTTCTGCGCAGAAAAAAAGCGCCATCTGACGGAATAATCCTTGCATTTTCATTGGATATTTGATATTTAGATAACAAATAGGAAAAATACCTCATTATGAAGTATTATTCGAAATTATACGATTGGGTGAAAGATTGGCAACAAATAACCGAGCTTTAATAGTTATTTAATTTAGTTGGCATGGAATTACCCATCATGATAAAGCTTGTTATGAGCCAAGTCCTGTTTTTTTTACTTGGCGGTTTTTTATTTTCACTTTAAACGGATACATTTAGCGGAAACGAACCAAACTGCCTATAAAATTCCCATTCAAGTATTTTTTGTGAATTTCGCTAAGCATTGCATTTATTTTCTATTGTTTAAATCTTAAAAGTTGTTTTTTTTTATTTTAAGAAAAAAATAGCTTTTTTTTTTTGCTGTTGAAGAAAGTATACTAAGAATTAGAGGTGATAAAAAAAAGCTTCGTAGTGTTGAGTAGATGTTTGGCGAAAAATACAGCAAATGCAGCACGATGCCATGAAACTTGATTTTATGGTTGAATATATTATTTGTTGTTTTGAGTTTTTACATTTAAATGAACATTTTGAAATGGCTTTGGTGCTAATATTTTTGAGTAAAAGCGTAGACAATGTTTCCGTACCGTTCGCAATTATACTATATATTCTGCGAAATGAATTTATAGCAACGCTATGTTTTCGGGGTCGTATCGAGTTTTCAAAATTATGGCTGTTATTGTACCTAAAAAAAATATCAGTGCCTACTTACTTTGTCAAATAAATTAGCCCCTCAAAGCCATGAAGCATTTATATATTTTTTGAATACGCCGTCAAAAATAAAACACGTAAGGCATAACTTAAATAAATTTAAAATAATCTTTAATACGTAAAATAACCTACACACTCTTTAATAAATCGCTAATCTTGAAAAATTTGCTATATTTAAAAATGGAAGTATTTATCAAAACACAAAACATTTCACTAAAACTTTTTTACACAACATTAGCTTGTTTTATTATCGCCAAGTGATCCATAACTAAGCCAAAGGTCAAATCTTTTTTTTTAAAGCTCAATTAAAATAAGGAAATACACGAGCGGAATTAAACATATATTTCCAATCTCGCCAAGCAATCGATAACTTAGCAAAGCATGTCATAAATTGTAAGTTCCATTACAATGTAAAGCAGCTGAAGCACCATTATTTCGAATCTCGCCAAGAAACTAGACTCCTGTAATCCCGTCGAGTTTTGAATAAAATAATAAAAATCTCGCAAAGGACAGAAATTGTTGACATGATTACATATAACGAGATAGTGGACTTTAAAAGCCTCAACTGAAAGCTTATTTTAAGCCTTTCGCTAGTTGCCCCCCATTTTGCTTTTTCACTTGATTTTTTGTCATTAAGTAATGGGTATTTTCTCACTTCTCCTTTTGAATATTCACCAAATGCACTTTCGTAATGCAGTATAGCAATGGCGGTTGCCAAGGCTAGAAATGTTTACATCTCACGATGAATTTCTATTGGCTGTTGGATAAATTAAAAATGCAAAAATTTTCGGTCCTCTATTACGCCGTGATTACGCCGCGTAAAAAGGAAAGTACCCGGATTTTCAGTTTCTGCCTTCAGTTTCGGTCGCGTTTTACGCTGATGTGGAGCATGGCCCTTACAGTAGGCCAAAGTGAAGTGAAGTTAAATACTATGTTATAATTATTAGTTGTAAATAAATCTAAAGTTTGTTGTGAGTGATTTTTACTTTATTTAAGTTCACTATTGTTGTGACAACCTACTGTATTTATTTTGTTACTGCTCATCTGTTTTATTATGCATGAAAGCTAATGTCCCTCATAGTCCAAGGAAAAATGTTTGACAACTGATTCAAGGGGGAAAATAGGATGTAAAGAGGAAATGAACATTGAATAGGAAGGTACTGTCTGCCATTGATTGCCCCCAGTGGTACAATATGTTATGTCTGGAGGTGGCATTGCAGCAAAGATAAATAATACAGATCAATATTTTTCTTTTGAGAAAGTTTGGTGGTTTGGTCACTCTATATTTCTACACTAAAAATTCTAGTGTTTTAGTTTCCTAGCCATTTTGAGAGTTATTCATTAGCTAAAGGCTAAGATGTATGAGTAAAATAGTCAGGGTTGATGTCAAGATTAAATCAGATAACTGTTTTTTGGGGAGTAATTGCTTGGTTCGAAATTTGCTTTATACCAGTACTCCAAAGGTGACTTTTATAGAAAATATCTTTAGTAATACTAAGACATAAGACCATCTCAAAACAGGAAACTAACTTTTTCACTCTGGAAAACATTCAAAAATTTTAAACTTTTAAAACAATACTTCATTATTATGTACAATGAATAACCTAAATCTATAAATACAAAAAGGGATAAGGCTGAGACTAGTCCTTGACGATTTATCCATACCCAAAGCCCTCTTAAATCTATACACCTCATTGCACATTTTCAAGTAAACTATTTTAAAAAGGCTACTTCTCCACCAGAGTTAAAAATTGCAATTTGTGCAGAAACTTCGCTTAACAACAGCTCCATTTTAAGCTCAAAGCATCTTGCATAGATTAAAACAGGAAGAATTATTTATTTTATTACATGCAATAATTAAACAAAAAAGCATTACAGAAAAGAAAATTAAAAGATATAAATAAAATAATTAGTATGCAACATTATATGAAAACTTTACTAGTGGATTCATTTTCAGATAATAATATTACATTTTTTATACCTTTGAATGTCCCATTTTCATTCTTTTAATTACATTTTTTTTGGAAGCAAAGAATTAAAAATTTAACAGCAAATAAAAAAGGAGCATGGGGAAGGGGGAAGAGATTACATTTTTTGTTCTACAAAGGAAAAAAATGAGTTAATGATTTCTCCATTCCATCAAGAGAGAACGAAGTCCCTTCTACAGTCCAAAATTTTACTATAAAAATAGTTTGGAGGAATAATAGCCCGATATGAAATGTCATGATTTTAAGTTATAAATAGAAAATGATGATTAAACTTACGAATTTCATTGAAATAAAATGGAAACTCTCCAGGAATAGAACAGTTCAATCTAGCCTTCAAAAATGAAGCCCAATTTTTGTTTAAAATGTTCTTTCCTCCAGTGTCTCTCTGTTGAAATAAATAAAATAATTATCACGAATATGGCTCTTTCATGATAAGTATGATTCAATAGAAAATTTATTGAAAGGGGAAGACAAACCTTACAAACTCTTGCCACTCTAGAATATATGTTTTTCCCACAATTAATGTACTCAACTGCACTTTCACGAAAGAAAAAGTAAACATAATCACCAATATCATAAGATCCAACAAAATGAGGACCTGAAACAAATTCAGAAAAAATAAGCATTGCAAAGCAAAAGTTACAAGTTTTTATGTACAGTAATAAGATAAAAAATTCATATCAAAACAGTTTGAGGATGTCACTTACGATCAAGCCATTTGGAATCATATTTGATAGTTCTTTTGAAGGGGTGAACACTCGCACCTGTTGTAAGATTGTAGAGATTTGTGCGAAAAATGACTGTATCAGCTTTCGTAAATTCTGCAACTGTGCCACTGTAGAGCCCGGGGAGTCCTCCAGGGTTGCCATGTTCTAAAAATTGTTGGTATTCAAATAGTTATTTTATGATCTAACATTAGTTATCTAATATCACAACAGTATCAATAGTTGATGTAAATTGACTGTGTTAGAATGAACTACACATAGCAAGAGATTCTACTTGGTGATTCCATAATCACGTCATGTGGGACAATTCAGGCAACATTTTCCTCATAATTTCATATACAATACATACAACTTAATAAGGGTTGAAAGTCAAAAACTTGTTGCCCTGGTAAAAGTACTAAACTCGTATGATTTGATAAGCAAAAAAAAAAAAAAAGAGAAGAGAATCCAATTTTCTTTATAACTGGCACTTTTTTAAAGAAGTTTACCTGTCACATGTGGGACAAACTTTTGAACTTAAGCTTTAGCGTTCTTGATTCTAACATTATATTCTTCAAATCTGATGTTGTAAGTTTATTAAATATAGGCTTTGCTTCCCTACTACTCATTTTTTTATTATTATTTTCAAAAGAAATAAATAGTGGACCATTCAGCAGAAAATCAGGCATTTTGCCCCACAGCTGACAGCTCTATTTTTCACCCCAAAAGTAATATTCAAAAAGTGTCATAAACAAAAAAAAAAAAAAAAACCCTAAAAACCGACACATGCAATTATGATATCTCATGCAAAAAGTTATGCTTTACCACTCATTTTGAAATTAAATATAATCTGTAATGTGCAGTACAAAAGGTCTGGTGTCTTGTAGAATGGCCAAAAATGCACCTGGATGCTTAGAAAATAGATATTCATTCTAATGTTACATCATCTGTGCTTTCTATAAGCTTCTGAAATGAACAATACCAATTACTCAATGTCTCCCGAAAATCAAAGCAGCCATTAGCCAAAAGTGATTCTTTAGCAGGATCCTCTTTGAGGCAACATCATTCTAGTGTTACATCTCACATTACACAAACAGCTTACTCATACAAAATTGCTCAGATGATGTCCAACACCCATAAAAGCAAAGGAAAACTTCACTGTGTAATACTATCACTAAAAGTTGTGCATTTCAAAAGAGGGTCTAAAATAGGGAATCAAACTTTTCCTTTGACATTAAAACTGCACACTTTTACACCATGTTCATTCAGCCAGGGGGAAGTATCTCCTTAAAATCAATTAACAAATTTTGCAAGAATTAATGAAATCCATATCTTTCTTCGAAGTTCATTCAATTTGTGAGAATTATACATTGAATGAAAGGAAACAAAAACAGATATGCAATTTAAAAAAAAGTGAGGTAATGAAAAAGTAGAAAAGAAATCTGAATGACTAAAACTAAATACTTACCAACCCAAACAGCAGTTGCATTATCATCCGGATCAAAAGGACATTTTGCAATTCCATCTCCTATACCAGGAAAATGCTCATTTGGAGGCAGATAGCTGAGATTAGCCTAAAAATAAAATGCAAGGTTAATGACTTTTTTGGTGTTAATTTCTTACAAATTGTAGAAGTACAATGTATTTCTGAAACTTGTTTTGCCTAATACCAGGAGAGCCCTAGCATTTAAGAACCAGTTGTTTATTTAGTAATTATTATTTTCTATGTTTAAAATGTCCCAGAACATTTTTTCATCCAAACACTTTTGCAGAACCCTACCATTAATTTATTTTACCCACAAATTTATTCAAAACAGTTTAAGTTGATTAGATTTTTATTCTCATTCTTTTTCCTTTTCCAGTTTCACACGCTCCTGCATCTACATTTAAATACATTAAATATAGTACTTCCTCAGCATTCCCAAGTTTAGTAATTCACTTCATGAACATATTTTTTTATTGTAAATCTTGAATTCTATGAGGAAAAATATCAAATGATTGCCAAAGTCTGATAGCAGTAGTTAATATTATCCCAACCTTTCTTTCCTTGAACAATTATTTTTTCTTAGAAAATAATTCAAGCAGCTTTGTTAATTTATTGTTTTTTGAAAAAAAAAAAAAAAAAAAAAGAAAAAAAATTTAATAGTGAAATACATTTGCCCCCCCCCCCCCCCCCCCCCCCCCGCCTTAGCTTGATTTGCCACTAAGGAATCCCAAAGAAGAATCTATTTTTAAAAAATCGCAAATGTTAAAAAAAATACTTTTAGGACACACGCGATCGCTAAAACGAACCAATTTCAAATAAAATAGTCAGCGAAAATTACACTTTTCCTATTTTAAATTCGTTCTTTATACTACAATGCAACGTTTCTTGGCAAAAACATCGTGACGTCAGCGTGACGTTAGCCTATGAAAAACGAGCTAGATGAATCGTCACAGCCTATTTGGCGAATTACAGAAGATCGCTGACTGCTTGTGAGCTCTTATTGGCTCCACCCGTAGTGACGTCACTGCCAAGTTAAGTTGCATTTTAGTATAGTATGTTTTTTTTTCATTTCATTCATTTCAAAATAATTTTGGAGCTATTTTCAGTAAAATACTTTTTCAAAATGGCGCCGGACAAGTCATTACGCTCATAATGCATTCAAGACTTTTTGATTTTACTCTAGTTTGAATAAAAATATCCGATCTGAAATTAGTGAATTTTATTAACCATTTTAATAACTTTAATGAATGTAAAATAAAGAAATACTCACATAGATTACAAGATCACGGGGGTTATGAGCGTTGGTCCCGCAAAGATACAGTTTACTTCCGTCTCCTATAGGCTGTATCACTCTAATGTGATTCCTGCAGTCATAGCGCTGTAATAAAACAAATAATTCAGCAAATCAGGACAGAAAGAAAAAATAATTTCAGGCAGTGGATTTAGCATAAAATTTAAGTTATATTCAATGCCTTTTTTTTTTCTTTTTTGCTGGAGCTGCAATCTATACATGCAACACACATATAGGGGATGCAGAGCATTTTCATTCCCACACATACATTTTTCCTCTTGTGATAACAGAAAATTGCTGATTTGTTTCTCTCGTTTTTTTTTTCAATTTTAAAAAGAGACAGATGGAGTAAATATTACAATAATTTAAAACAAATGAAGGAAAAAAAAATATTGTAATATATTTTTAAAGCAAAATATTTTTTTAAAGTGGTTTGTGAGAAAACAACCATGTTTATTAGAATACAATAGCTGCGAACAATGTTTTAGCGAATTTCTCAAAAGTTCTATTTATATTAGTGACGATTTAATTTCAATGAAATAAATTGGTATGAAAAGAAAATTAAAGGACTTAACAAACACAAAACCTCCGTAAATAAACAATTTAAGTCTTATTATCAACTCAAAACAAACTGGGCAGAAGAACTCGAACTTCGGCTACATTAAGAGAAAAGTTTGAGAACAAAAATTTACTTGCAGTACATTAAATCAATATTAGTTAACTGTTCTTTAGCTAATTCGCTAGTAAAAGATGTTACTCAAATAAGACTTCGCGGTAAAATAATTTTACATGTGAGTTATAAAGCATTCAACATATTACAGTTATTTCTACTTCTACACCTGATCACTCCAATTTAAACAAGTTTCAACTTCAACGTAAGAAATGTAAGTATTAGGAATGAGAAATAACTCTTATTATTTTTATTTTGTTTCTTCAGTATTTATTTTTTTAAGTTGAAGTACGTTTTTCTAATTTAATATTTTTTTTTCACAATACAATTTCATTTGAGGGGGGGGGGGGCGATGGCGCACACCACTCTTCCCTCAAATCCGTGTTCGAACCAACAGATTCAAAAATAAACGTTAAACTTCAAATAAATAGCAAACTAAGCAAAGAAA
Source organism: Uloborus plumipes (assembly GCA_038373865.1). Classification (NCBI taxonomy): domain Eukaryota; kingdom Metazoa; phylum Arthropoda; class Arachnida; order Araneae; family Uloboridae; genus Uloborus; species Uloborus plumipes. The sequence goes on along the minus strand of JAXGGA010000691.1, from coordinate 124,100 downwards.
GTATTTTGAAATAAATTTCAAAAAAAAAAATATTGGACAGGCATTTTAAGTCTCTAAATATTACTTTCGTAACGATGAAATTAAAGTAGTGAGGCTGAGAAGTCCGAGTTCAATGCTGGCAAGTTTCCAAAATCAAAATCGTACAAAATGAGTTGTTTATTTTGAAAGTTAATTTGTTAATGACTAAAAATTTGACAACGGTTATCAAAAAAAAAAAAAAAAGTTTCCCCCAAAATATCGGAAGTAATTCAGTGAAAAAAGGCGGAAATTTTTTTTTTTCGAATTTTTCAATGTAACTTCTTTGAAATCTATATCTATAAAAATGAGTGTATGTATATACAGGGTGTCCACTCCAATCGTGGACCAATAGCTAATTTCTAAACCGTTAGAGATAAGCATATAGTTCATTTAGGAAAAAATCTCCAAATTAAGAAAGAAATTTTTGGTCTATTCAATGTTTTTCAAAAAATCAAATTTTGAAAGAGTTACGAAATTTAAATTTTTATACAGCCCCCCAGTCCTATCAATCATATTTAGTAAAACATTCTTGACACTGTAACGTTTAAAACTAAAAAAAAATCACTCTTCTACCACAAAAATTGACCGAGTTATGATGTTTTGAAAAATCAAGATTTTGCATTGTTACATGACGTCATCGAGAGATCGCTTAAGGGACCGTATGCGAAATCCTTCAAAATCTTGATTTTTCAAAACGTCATAACTCGGTCAATTTTTGTCGTAGAGCAGTAATTTTTTTTTAGTTTTAAACGTTACAGTGTCAAGAATGTTTTACTAAATATGATTGATAGGACTGGGGGGCTGTATAAAAAGTTAAATTTCGTAACTCTTTCAAAATTTGATTTTTTGAAAAACATTGAATAGACCCAAAATTCCTTTCGTAATTTGGAGATTTTTTCCTAAATGAACTATATGCTTATCTGTAACGGTTTAGAAATTAGCTATTGGTCCACGATTGGAGTGGACACCCTGTATATATACTTGTTCTCTATACAAATCCACAGTTTGCGTCAGATTTTCATCAAACTTGACACAGAGGTTCCTTGATCCCCTAGAATTCTCATAGGCGGGGTCTTGAAATTTTAAAAAATCTAAAAAGCTCAAATTTAAATTTTTTGTCAAAAAATGACCCTTTTATAGGAATCTAGCCTATTTATATTGTAATCGAGATAGGCCTTTTAGCATTCAAATTGATGAAATTTAAGATTTTTAAATATGAGTATTTTCCAGCAATGATTACGATTAAAGTAATGAATTTTCAATTTAAGGCTCACCTATTTCCTTTTAGCATTGAAATAAGTTAAAAACAATCATAATTCATGTGGACTTTCTAAAAAGAACCACGGATTTGAATTTCAAATTTGCAATGCGACGACAGTCGCGTCTGTAATGGAGATAAGCCTTCAGAACGAGAAATAGATTTATTTCTGAGTTATAATAATTTTTACTTTGTAGGTGGGAACAATTAATAGAGAAAAGTTAATATTTTTATTTTGGCGGGTGAAATTGATGCAAATTTTTCACTTCCATGTGCATATATTTCATGCCAGTGGACGCGGCAAAGCACAGACAACATTTATCTTTAATTTTCACCTTTTGATAAGACTATTTTTCTGTAAGCGTTTAACTTTCTGTAATATTTTAGTTTTTTTTCAAAGTTTGTACCTAAGAGACAGATTGATGCAAATTATTTTATACCCACATGAATAGAACTCTTTCAAACTTTTTTTCCCTGAATGCTATGTTGTATTAATAAGCACCCGGGCAACGCCGGGTATTAAGCTAGTACTATTATAAATGCGAAAGTTTGGATGTTTGGATGTTTGTTCCTCTTTCACGCAAAAACTACTGAACGGATTTTAATGAAACTTTTACCATAATGTGGCTTATGCATCAGAATAACATATAGGCTATAATTTATAACGATATTCGAAAAAGTTCGATTGGTAGCGCTTTTTCATTCCAATTTAAGGTACATTTTTCGCATAAATCCGCGAAGGCTTCTAGGAAACTAATTCAGTATTTAGTGCCATCATCTCAACTCTCTGTCGATAGGTAGAATCGCGTGTATCATTTCCGCTTTTCGCATTAAATTTTCGCATTAAATGTTCAAGGCTTTTCTCAAGTCAAATCAAAAAGTAATTTTTTTCCAGCTTCATGGGTAATATAAAGGCTTTTACATAGACATTGGAAACGAATGCGCGCCAGCAGGCAAACGAGCTTTTACTATGGTTTGTATTTTAAAACATTTTGTAGTCTCAGTTGTAAGTAGAATATTTATCATTAAGACAATGTGTTTTCTATTGTGCTTTGAAACGTGCAAATATTATTTTGTAGAATAAATTGTACTCCTTTATTAGTAGATTGTTCACTGCATCAATTATTTTCTTGAGTTTTGTAAATATGTGTTTTAGAGTATCGGTAACGTAATCGCTTGAAGAGATTGGCAACTGGATTAGGTTCATTATTTTCCAATTTGATGAAGCTTTAAATACAACTTAACGGTATTTCTTAAATATTTTTGCGTTGATTGGTCATTTTCTCTGGGTACTTACAATAGGGCAGTTTCTTAGTATCCGACTGAACTGAAATTTTGCCAAATTTGCTGCAAGATTTCAATAACTGAGATTCTCCTCGATTTTTTCAACTGACGCCAGTTTTTGTGCCAAAGACTACGTAATAATACTTTACTTTTTACACGACATAACCAAAATAAAACAATTATTATCTGATATTTATCGACTGGCGGCAAAATCTCAATCATCGATATATTACTCCCACATTTGAAAAGTTGGAGTATTATATTGATGATTGAGATTTTGCCGCAGTCGATAAATATCAGATAATAATTGTTTTATTTTGGTTATGTCGTGTAAAACGTAAAGTATTATTACGTATTTTTTTTCTTTTGTTTTCCCATTCCGTATGTATCCATTAAAAACCTTTTTAAAATTATGTCAAAAAGTAAAGTAATCCACATACTAAATTAATAAAACCCTTAAACAAGACTAAAATTACCATTAATTTGCATTTTTGCATAAATAATTGCTAAATGTTCCCTATTAATTTCGAAATCATTTAGGATAAAAACTTTTAACGTCATTTTATGGTCAGCAATAGTATCTCAACATTTGATTTCCATTTCTCTGTGACAAAAATTAGTGACATAATAATACTTAATGTATTTTCATAAAAGTAAGGAGGGGAGCAAAATTATCCTAGGTATCCCAAAACAGTTACGCAAAAATTTGGCGACATTTTAAAAATTGTCAAAGAGGTGTGTTTTGAGTTCTTTCAGTTCAGGGAAAAAAAAACAAAGGTGAGTATATAAATTGTTTCTCAATATTACTGACCCAGGCAACGCCGGGTATTTTTGCTAGTAAATCATAGAACTCAAGGACTAAAGATATATTTCATCGTTTTTCAAGGCTTTCAAGCACTTGAAAATAAAACTTTTTATTTCAAGCTTTTTTTTTTTTTTAATGCGTTCAAAGTGCGTTTTAAGTACGTTCAAAGTAGCTGATCCAGTTCAAAAAAGTAAAATTTATTTAAAAGAAACCAAAAGGAGAAAGATAGCCCAGATGGCGAGATACGTCATTTTGTTGGTCTGTCTACCTGTTCGTTGATCTTCAGTAGTAGTTTTTGAGAAAATTTTCGATTTGAAGGGGGGAAAAAGGCCAACAAATGAATTATACAAGAGCAAAACTTGGTTTTATTGGGATATTAAAATCATACCTCTGATTTTCCCTTTGAAACGCAATTGGCCACATGTTGTGGATCTAGGAACAGCGCATCAACCTGTAAGGAGAAAAAAAAGCAGTTAAAAAGCGGTCCTTGTCACTTCAAATAAATGATTAAAGGTAAGCATTAAATTACATTTTGAGAAATGATTTTCTGTATTCATAACTTAGAAAATCTTGAACTATGTTTGCGAAAACACAAACAGTGATCTGTTAGAAACTTTGCAAACTACAGAGCAAGTATTCGATCATGCTCAGTTTCACCAGGTATTGTTAATTCATTTTTACCACAAATTGGTTCAACGAAAAAAATTAATACCCTAAACACATAACAATAACAACTTACGAATAAATAAATTGAGTGATTCAAATCATATTCACGAACGATTTAAAGTAAATAAAAATACTTTTTTAATATAGATTTACATTTTTCAAAAACATTTCAAATGCATTTCAATATCAATAAATATGCGAAACTCAGAAGGAAACACAATAAAAAATTTATAAATGTTTCTCAGCGTACTTTTATCTGTATCCGATAAAATGTTCATAAGAATAGCTGAGGGCCGAAAAATTTTTCGGAATCTTATTTAGCATAGAACAAGGTTTCACGTATATATAAAAAAGTAAAAACTGACTCTTTAGTGATAAGCCAGATCGACGTATTTTCGATTTCAGATATGGGCAGTAAGAGTGTAAGGAAAAAAAATAAATAATACATGAGCTTTCTATACTCAAGATTTCCCTCCCTGCAGGCGATATCAGGGAACCTAAAGTGATAAAAAGCAAAGATGGGTGTGAGGACGAAGTTAGATAAAATCGTTACTTCAAATCCGGAGAAGGGAAGAGGGGGAAATCAATAACGAAATTAAAGTGAGACCTGAAGTTTTTTTTCCCAGGGTGAAGATATTTCTAGGAAACAAATTTTTCACACTGAATCAATCTTACATTATTTACGCTACAGTAAACCAGCCCGTAGTTGGGTATACCTACCATTTTGAATACTATTGAGTTATATGTTATTGCACTCCCCCCCCCCTATCAAATCACTGCTAATTATTGACAAAAATAATTTTTTGCCTTCAATTTTATAAAATAAAGAGATAAATTAATTTAAAAATAAATAAATAAATAAAATGAGAAAAAACAAACGTAACATGTTCAAACACGGGGGAAAATTCTTTTCCATTTCTTTTTTAAAATAATTATTTTTTTCAGAATGAAACTAAACTAGATTTACATCAAAAGAGTATAAAACAAAAGAGAATAAAACAAAGCCTAAATGAACAGAATAAACTTCATTTATTTCTAGGTTTACATTCATTAATCTCAAAGTAATCTTGTGCCAGTTCTGATAAACTGAGTGTTTTGAATTCGTGGCTTGATTAAAACTCTTCAACGTTTTAGTCAAGAAAAAGATAACCAAGTAGAAATTAAACCGTGGTTAAGTTTTATTATCCCATTAGAAAAAAAAATCTCTGCATAAACATTTAGCAGCTATATATGATATTTAATCATTTCAATAAAGACGTTTGAAACATAAATTCCATTTACTAATGACCAAGTGCTTAAAAATATGGTTAAAATCTTTTACAACATTACTAATAAATTTTCTAGATGGTTTCGATGTTATTTACAATAACATAACGATTTTAAAAAAAATAGTTTTAGAACCAAAATATTTGGGGTGGGGCGTTTACATGCGCATGTACAAGAAAAATGTTTAGAGCATTGTCTTGAGTACTGAAATAATCCCTAAAAAAATGCAAAAAGGAAGAGGAATTCTCAAGTATTTCGATCGCCAAACGGACAGTTCAAAAAAGTAGTAATACTTTTATCATAAAAATAATCACTTAAAATGTCTATATTGATCTATTGTATCAATTTTATGTCTTTGTCGAGCCGTAAATTATTCTACAACTAACGAGCTTGCACATATATACGATATTTTTTTGAAACATAAATAAATAAAAAATGTCTTATAAAATTAAATAAAAATTGAAGGGAGAAAATCAGAACACTCTCTGATACATAACTTAGCACGCAAAAAGCTAGTTCGTTACTGCTTATGCCATTGTTTAAATTCGCAAAACTCAGAATTAGTAAAAATGCTCTACACCTTCTTACAAACTCGAAAGCAAAATTCTTATTCCCCAGAAGCATTAAGAAAGCAAATAGTTTTAATATTTCGCTATTCTATTTAAACACAAGCCTTCGGCAGAGTCGCAAACACAAGTTTGTCCTCAAAATATTTTCCCTTCATAAGATAGCAAATCCTTCCCCAGTCTAATTAAGAAATAACCTACAGAAATATGTGCATAATTAACGACACACGTTGTCATTTCTTTATTGTCTTAGAATATTTACCCTCGTAAGGTACTTCAGAAATGTCACTTCAGAGAAACTCAAGACAACTGCAGGAAGCTCGGCGAATCGTTTCCTCAAGCTTTATTTAACAAAAGGAAATTCTGCCCTTAAAAGCCTCAACAAGCAAAATTCAGTCAGAAATGTTGGGTCCTTTTATGCATAAAGAGTTTCCATAATTTATTTGTTATAAATTGCAGCACGGTATTTTCGAGCGAGAGCTGTCAGAACAAATGTCCTTCTTAAGAAAAGTTTATAATTTATATATTTTTTAATTTTTTTTTCTTTTAAAATATTATTTAGATATTTTTTCATTGTTATAAGAATATGGCAATGGAGTAAGTTCAGATCCTCATTCCATTGGAAAAAATATTGCGTTCTTGTTAATGCTAACCCCACATGACATCCACTGAAAAAGTATTCTGAAGAAGAAAAATAAGAGAAAAAAAAATTTATTTTTTAAAGTAATTTGTGTTTTTATAAAAACCATTTATTAGGAACGAAATATGGCAAAAAAGCAGAAAAAAAAACTTTTAACAAACACATACATATATACATATGTTGCAGTAAATTTATTTTATCCGTGACTTTGTATCCGGTATAAAGTTTAAACACACTGGCAAAAAAAAACATCCTATTTACTTCGAAGACTAGATCTGCTAGGCTTCTGCCAATTTAACATACTTACATACACAGTAAAAAAAAAACTACAGTATTACTAGAGAATCTATATGAGACTGGGATTCAATAAAATTTTCAAGTAACTAATACAGTTTCTTCTTAACAGTACTGCATTACTTAATAAGAAGCTGTATCGGTTACTAGACAATTTTATGCAATTCCAATTTCCTAGAGATTTTCTCGTAGAACTTCAGCCTCTTTTTTTCTTTCAGCGCAGCAATATTTTTTTATTGCTGAAAATATTAATCAAAATCCGAATTATCCTTTTGATTTACAGAAACATTCCTATACAATAGGAATATTCAATAGGCATATTTATACGAATATTCCTACACAATTCTATAGCAATGGAGTAAGTCCACATATTCATTCCGTAGGAAAAAAGTCTAGTTCTTGAAGTAATAATCGCACATATGACTCTGCTGATGAAAAATTATTCGGGAAAAAAAATGTACTGATTCTATTTTCTGGTTTTTAAGTCGCTATTTCGTACTTTGATGATGAAGTTTTTACTATTACTTGTAATAAACCAACGTTGAAAATTTCAACAGAGGAAACTGAAGAAAATTGATGATATGATCGCTAATTCGGAAGCTATAGCTAATTATTCAGTTCGGAATTTCCCTTTAAAAATTTAAAACAAAATAAAAAACAATCTGTAAAACTAAAACATTGAAAACCAAGACAAATCAAATAATTTTTTTCATAAAAAGTAAAATTCATAAAATAAAGCATTTCGTTTGCTTTATTTACTTAAAAAAAAAAACATTTTAAAGCGCTGAACTATATCATTAGTAGTATTATTCGAGTTCAATAATCAAAACCTTTAAGAACGGCTAAATTTTCACGGAGCTAAGGGGTGACCGCTCGGAGAGGTTTTACGGTACACTCTTAAACAAAATGTATTGGCTTTTTTGATACCGCGCATTTAATTAGGTTAAATGACCGCTGAGAACATTTCGGTACGTACAATAGCAATATATAAAAGATAACAACAACAAGAACTGATATTAAATTGAAAAAACTCTTGCTTCAAATCTATAAGATCTCAGAAATCTCTGGATCAACAAAAAAAAATAAATAAATAAATAAATAAATAAAAAAATAAATAAATAAAATAAAATAAATAAATAAATAAAATAAAATAAAACTCTGTTCATCCCTTAAACAACTATGATGCAACAGACATCCCCACATATACAAACGGTGAATTTATAAGCAGTTCTCTTTTTGCGCCGAGAGTTAAAAATAAATAAAGACAAATCAAATATGTAGCATTGAAAAGTAAAATATAAAGCCTCAAACAATCACCTAATTTTACATTTCAAAAGCAATTCACAAATATCCTCGGTAGAGAACTAACGATAGAAACTGTTTCATGCAATGGGTGTCAATTTGTAAATGATTAAAAGAAAACAAAACTAACGCACAAACAAAATTAAAATTAATAGGACCTTTTTTGCTTTGAGGAAGGGGGGGGGGGCACAAGATAGAGCCTCAAACATTTCGGAAAATGATTCCTTTCTCGAATTAAGAAGGAAAAAATATCACCACTATATATTCCGGGTAAAACGGAAATTTGTACGAGAAGGTTTTTTTTCACTTTTCTATTTCTTTACAACCTTTTACCAGAACGAAAATTCGAAGAAATAATTCTTGTCTTCCGGCGTAGTTTAATGAAAATATATATATACATATCACCAAGGAAGACCCGTTCTTTGTTAAAAGGAAAAGAAGAAAAACTAATTAGTATCGACGGAAGCGCCATAAGTTTTAATTCCGAAAAAGAGCACTAGTGAAAAAAAAAGAAGAAAATGCGGCACAATGAGAAAATTAGATTAATTGGCACAGTTTTTAATCGAAGCAGTCAGAAATCAATTAAAAACAGATTCTAAAAACTAAGAGCAGAAGATCTCTTTTAATTCTTGAAATGAACAAATTGCACAGTGGAAAGAATTAAGAAAAGCCTTAGGTACTTTAAGATTGCTCAATTCAGCTATAACGTACTGGAATGATGATTCAGCAGAGTTTCTGGCAGGCAATATTGAACGCATAGTAAGTTTGAAATTCTGGTTGAAAGATTAAAATATTCCCTCTTCTAAACATCGTTTTTTTGACAACAATAATAGTTTATCAGTAAATTTAGCTTTAAGAAATGATATTAATAATAACATTAATATTTAAGTAATAGTTAAAAAAGTAGCAGTCATGAATTATTAAAACGTACTCTGTCATTAAGTTATCAGACGAAAAATGTGTTCCATATGATTGCAGTCAATATTCTATTTCTTGTTTTTTTTTTTTTTTTTAATTCGCTCATCATTTAATTTACTGAGTATTGCCACTGTAAATGTCGTTCTTTGACAACAGTTCTCTCTCGTCAGTGAAACTAGCAAGCAGAAATAATAATAATAATAAAGTAGCCGTTTAAAAGTCGCGTTCATGAATTATTGAAATGTACTCTGCCATTCAGTTACTGTACTGTGGCAAAAAATGTTTTTTTTATGTACGGTAGAAGAAGCATACCTTTGGTATAAATATTTAGTGTGTAACAATTTTCAATTTCTTTCTCATTTTCTTTTTTATTAAAAAAATAATTCACTAACTAAGTAATAGTTTGGAAGTCGCAATCATGAATTATTCAAATGTATTCTGTCATTAAGTTATCAAACGAAAAATGTGTTCCCTATAGAAATGCAAAGTATGCTTCTGGTGCAAATATTTAGAATATGATTATAGTCAATATTCTATTTCTTGCTTTTTTAAAATTACTTTTATTTTATTTATTTATTTATATTTTCAAATTCGCTCATCATTTAATTGATTGAATTTTGCCCCTGTAAATGTCGTTCTTTGACAACAGTAATTGCTTATCAGTGAAACTAGCAGGCAGAAATAATAACAATAAAGCAGCCGTTTAAAAGTCGCCTTCATGAATCATTGAAATGTACTCTGCTATTCAGTTACTGTGGCAAAAAGTGTTTTTCCTGCACGGTAGAAGCAGCATACCTTTGGTATAAATGTTTATTGTATAACAATAGTCAATTTTGGATTTCTTTCTCACTTTCTTTTGTATTAAAAAATTAGTTCACTAACTAAGTAATAATTTGGAAGTCGCATTCATGAATTATTCAAATGTATTCTGCCGTTAAGTTACGAGAGGTAAAATGTGTTCCCTAAGGAATTGCAAAGTATGCTTTTGATGGAAATATTTAGTATATGATTTTGGGTATATTCTATTTATTGTTTTTTTTTTTTTTTGAAATATTTAATTTTATATTTTTTTCTTCAAATTAGCTCATCATTTAATTGATTGAATTTTGCTCCCGTAAATGTCGTTTTTTGACAACAGTAATTGTTTATTAGTGAAACTTGCACGCAGAAATAATAACAATAAAGCAGCCGTATAAAAGTCGCGTTCATGAATCATTGAAATGTTCTCTGCTATTCAGTTACTGTGGCAAAAAAAATTTGTTCCTATCCGGTAGAGAAGAGTTTCCCTAAAAGTGTGACGTGAGGACCAACAGGGGTCCTCAAGCTTAAATCAGCATGTACGCGATGCTGTCCTGCTCAAACGTTAAAAATAGCTGAAATTGGGCAATATTTTTATTCAAAACGAAATCATATTTTTAGGGAACAAAATAATTTCTTGTTAACGGGAATGCAGGGTGGCAGCAACCCCTCCCCTCCCCCAGAACCCTAGACATATTTGACACCTAATTTAGTTTCGAATAGATTTTTACTTCCTTAGCTCAAACTGATAATGTTTAGTAATGTAAAATAAGACAAGAGCTCTAAAATATACAGAACAAAGAACGAAAGAAAGAAAAAAAAAAAAAAAAGACGTACAAGGTCTGTATTTTAAGTAATGAGAATATTTTTGTTCTGACGCGGCTGTACGCCAGAGGGCGCTCCGACCGGTTGTAGTTGGTAGTGTGGCCTTCGACCTTGATAACGCTTCACTCGGCAGTCCCTTGCTGGCTTTAGTTGAGGTGGAATAACGCGAGGCGTAGACGTCTTCAAAAAAGTGTGTGCAAGCTCAAAATGCGACAAAGCATTGAACAGCGTTGCGCAATCAAATTTTGCGTGAAATAATTCAGCAAGCTTACTGCAGGGAAAGCTTATTGTAAACTTAAGTTTTAGATGGCACAAAATGTTTAAAGAAGGCGGGGGGAGCGTGGAGGACGAACCCCGTGCAGGTCACACTTCAACATCAAGAACCGCAGAAAACAAGCAACGTGTGCGAAATTTGCTGAACACAGACTTGCATTTAAGTGTTCGCATGATCGCAGAATAGCTAGGAATGAATAAAATAGTTTTTCCCAAAATCATCAGTAAGGATATTGGGATGAAGAAGATTTGCGACAAACTCGTGCTGAAAGTTTTAACGGACGTTCAAAAGCAAAACCATGAGGCCGTTTCAAAAGATCTTCCACAGTCTCCCTACAGCCCCGACCTTGACCCCCTCCCCCCAGCAGACCATCTCCTCTTCCCTAAAGTGAAAACCGCTCCAAAAGGCGCCACGGGACCCTAGATGATTGCAAAAGGGCTTGTACGCATGCTCTGAAGGATGCTTCAGTTGGTGACTTCCAGGGGGCGCACGAAGCGTGGAAGTGTCGCCTGTAGAAGTGTAAAGATGCTCAAGGAGCATACTTTGAAGACTACTAAAGATTTGTAGTGATATCTCTAATAAATCATTTTTTGTGGACTTATTCTCATTACTTAAAATACACACCATGTAAAAACAAATTAAGGGTAAAAAAAAAACCGTATGAAAACTTATTTTATTTTTTTGCGGGGCGTGGGGTTCCGCGAAGTCATTTATTTTCAGGGGGTGGGGTGTCAGTGGAGGTTTGAAGTTTGGGAACCTCAGTGGTAGAGAAAGCATGCCTTTGGTGTAAATATTTAGAGTATGACAACACAGTCAATTTCCAATTTCTTTCTTTCTATCTTTCTTTTTTAATTGATTGAAATTCGTATATTTAAATATCGCTTAAAGACACAAATAATATTTTATCAGTAAATATAGCCCACAAAAATTATATTATGAAAAAATAATAATGATAAAATTTAAGTAATAGTTTAAAACTTGCAACCATGAATTATTCATATGTACTCTATCATTAATTTATCAGACGAAAAATGTGTTACCTATACAATTGTGAATTATGCTTTTAGCGTAAATAATGTAATGTACGGTTATAGTCAATTTTCAATTTCTTGGGGTTTTTTAATAATTATTTCTGCTTTATTTTTAATTTATTTTTTATGTTTTAAATTCGCTCATCAACGAATTGATTGAAATTTGCCCCTGTAAATGTCGTTCTTCAACAATAGTAATCGCTTATCAGTGAAACTAGCACACAGAAATAATACCAATAAAGTAGCCGCTTAAAAGTCGCTTTCATGAATTACTGAAATGTATTCTGCTATTCCATTACTGTGGCAAAAAAAGTTTTTCTTGTACGGTAGAGAAAACATGCTTTTGGAATAAATATTTTGAGCAAATTACTTTCTTTTTTGTTAAAAAAAATGATTCACTAAATTATTTTTATTGACTGAAATTTTCACTTGCAAATATCGTTTTTAACAACAATAATCGTTTATCAGAAAATCTAGCTAGCTGAAATCATATTATTCAAATAATATATTTTTTTTTCAGAAAAAATTTAAAAGTCGCAATCATGAATTATTCAAATGTACTGAGCCATAAAGTTATCAGACGAAAAATGTTTCCCCTATAGCCCATACAATTGTGAAGTATGCTTTTGGTGTAAATATTTTGTGTATAATTTAAGTCAATTTTCTATTTCTTGCTATTTTATACGTATAAAAAGTATAATTATATGACAATTTTTATTTGCATAATCCTTATTATTTTAGATGTATAAAAATATATATTTTATTAATTCCCTCATTATTTTTATTTAATTGATTGAAATCTGTCCCAGTAAATGTCGTTCTTTGACAACAGTAATCGTTTATCAATGCAACTAACATGCAAAAATAATAATAATAAAGTAGCCGTTTAAAAGTCGTTTACATGAATTACTGATTGTACTCTGCCATTAAGGTAATGTGATTTTTTTTTTTTAATTCTTTTTAGAGGAAGCAAACCTTTGAAATAAATAGCAAGAAAGAAAGGGACAACAGTCTCTTTTTGATCTCCCTCCCCCATTTCTTCATAACGAATTTGTTGTGTACAGAGCTGTTTTATCAGTATAACTGAAAAATCAAGCACTTTTAAAATTAAAATGTTTCCTTCATCATCCAAGCAGTTTCATATTAGTATGATTTCGTCTTACATTGAAAATTTGTTTAATAGCACTTATTTCTATCCCGTACCACCAAAGTTCCTCTTCTTGATATTTCTTACTATTCACACACTGGTAAGCATTATCGCGTACTGCCGCGTACGACCAGTTTACCTCCAATTTTTGCCGATGTAAACACACAGAATTTGGAACATTATTTTAACACCAGATTGTCCAAGGAGTCATTTTGACTGCATAGGCAGTATAGGTATAAAATATAAATGGAAAATGAAGGAGGGAGAGGTAGGTAACTACGATTGCTTAAAATACGAATTGACATGTTCTATAAAAAATCATAAAATTCTAAAAAAATGAGTCATTACATGAACAATCGTTTTTCTCATTGAAATTAAAAAGTACCGTAAAGTCGGGTTACTTGGACCCACAAGGAGGTTACTTGAGCCCACAGTAAAATGATAAAATCTGGGTTTGGTACTAGCATTAGAGACTGCAGAGTGCTTCTACCCAGAGGAGAAACGAGGAACTACGTACAAGTCTTCAACTAATAAGTACCAAACCTAGATTTTATCATTTTACTGTAATGGGCTCAAGTAACCCCTTAGGGTCCAAGTAACCCGACTTTACGGTAGCCAAAATGACTGCTTCGGCACTCTAGTGTAAAGAGCAATTATTTATTGTTGTTTTTGTGCTTGTTATTATTCCTTGTTTCAATTTCATTTATTTTAAGCAAAAATAAAAAATACAGTAACCTCCGCGACTTTATTAAGCAGTATAACTCAGTCTTTCCACAATCGAATACCAAAACCGACAGCAATATCTTTTAACCAACACACAAATCAAAGCAGTCTGAACCGCAACAATATTTTTATTAAAAATTTCGGGTTAAAAGGAAATCGCCCTGCTGTTACTCAAAATCGGAATTGTGAATTAACCACAATCCATTCCAAAAATTGGAAGCTGTTTTTAAGATGAAGAGACAAAAGGATCGAGACAAGCATCCCCCTGAGCATTGCGAAAGATGTCGTTGATTACCGAGACGACCCTACTTAGAGACGAGCAACAAAAGACAGCAAGAATAACAGACGCACATCTCTGGCAAAGTGGATCAAGACAGATGCCCGCTGCCAGGCAAGCCCCACTCCACTTTTCCACTGCTTACGGATGTCAGTTTGACGTCATCCGTTAAATAAAAGCCCCCTCTGGCGGAAAACGTCAAATATTATTGCAGGGAGTTAGGGCACCGGCGAATGGATTAATTACCAAAGCCTTAATATTGCGTTTGCAGGGGCTGTTGGGGGCGAGAAGTCGCCAACCGCGAAGAAGGTAAGTAAAGAAATAATAGCGCTCTCATTATCATTTGGGCTTTTGTAAATGAAAGTTTGGACCAAAGCATTTTCACGAACAGGCATCAGTTCCATAATTGAGGAAAAAGCACATTACTGGAGTTGCTTTTAGAAGTTGGGCATCGGCGTTTCATTTCTGGAAGACCATTTCCATTACAGGGTTAAAAATTAATCGCGCAGTTTGACTCCGCTTTCTGACTAAATCTTCCAGGATTTTTATATTCAGAATGCTTACAATTAAAAATGCGAAAAATAATTGTATGTGGCAAAACTCCAATTTAATGCTTCCCTTAACACAAAAGGTTCAAGTGCGAATTCATGATAGATAAAAGTAATTAAATGGATATAAACCACAACATGAGATTTGTCAATTTTTTGCAGTATAAAATTTAAGCTCTCTATAGTCTTTAAACCTAGTGTTTTGAACTTATTTGGTCTATCATAAAAGGTAACACTTGTTAAACTTGCTGTAATTTTGACTACTGTCAAGCTAAGATCTAGGGCTATATTTTTATATCTCACGCAGTTAAATGAATCATTTATACTGTGAATAGCACCTTCCAAACATAGTTTTAATAACAAAAGTTTTGAGTGGTCTTCAAGTCAGTAATTCCTTCAGTAAAGAGCTTCATGAAAAGTGTGTTTGTCTGGTACTGATCGATCCCAATCTTCGGCAATATTAATGCATTATGTTCCTTGAAACTATAAATTGAGATTTGGGAGTTCTGGTCTTTCAGAAATGAAACACCAATGTCCAACTTCTAAAATGAAAAACTTCTACTTCATCGAAAATTCTTCGCTGGAACAAAACCGCGAAGTTTTACATGACAAAAATTGGCACAATTAATTTTGATTAACACCGTGTCTGTGTTGAAATCGAGGAAATCCTCCCAGTTCTCATCAATTTAACTGAAACGTTCTCAAACTTTTTAATTTCAACGTCTTTCATTTCAAAAACTCAGGTTCGCACTTGAAAGCTCCCTCCCCTCTACCCCAACTTCTTTTTATCTGACAACTGTCCAGTTCGGTGTAGCCAATAGCAAGCTTCAAAATTTACTTGGCTGTCATCGTATATTACCGTATTAAAAGAAACGATGAGTCTTTAACTATGTTTTCAACAATCAATGAATCTAGAATTTTTTTTCTCGTTAGACGCTGCAAGAAAAAAAGACCCTTAAGTAAGTTGTCTATATTTTCCTTGAAATCAATATTACGAGTTTTTTCAATTTATTGACAAGTCAGTTTTTCTGTAAAACATGTTTTTTCATTTAAATGCTATCTTTTCTCATGTTTACTTAAGATTTCGGTGTCATCTTTTAATTCAAGAACAGTAGTTCCATATTTTCTCTAATTTTATTTGTACTTTGTTATTTCAAAAATATCCGAGTGAAACAAAAAAAGCAGTTCTCATTATAAGACAAGTTGCTTCTAAAAACCCATTTAATTCTTTTACGCAAATTAGAAAAAAATATCCCAGCGAAATACGGGATTTTTTTTAGCATATCAGGTGAAATTTAATGATATGACAATGAGTGAATAATTTCATCATTAAAAGTAAAAGTTGGTTAAATCAAACAAGCACAAATACGTTAAAAAGCAAAAACAGCTTTTTGTTCCAGTGCCACATCAAAAGAACAATGATGATTTCTCAGCAGTTGTTTGGAAACACGGAATCAGTTTCAATGTTTTCGATTATACAGTCGTCACTCAACAACACACAGATTTTCAAAATCACCACAAAAGTGATAATGCAGTTTGGTTCCATTTACCTCATATTTCCAACTACAATAACTAACTTTTCTGGAGACAAATTAATTATGATTTTAAGCAACTTGTTTAAGAGGATGAACAAGGAAAACAAATATATTTTAAACATATAAAACCAAATTTTATTCCGTCACCATTTGGTTTCAGTGGCATTTAGTTTTGTTTTGCATTTTGAGGGGAATCTTCCAAGTAGCTTTAAAGCAGTCGTGTTTGTTCCATTATTTGCATGACATAAATATTGCTTCAGTATGTTCGATAATATGTTAAACATACAGTAAGACGTACCTAACTCGGAAGACGTATTGATTAATTTATTTCCTACACATGATGGACAGATAATTAGAAAGCAGATAAATAAAGGCTCGTGACTTGAGGTTAATTGATTTCCCGGCGAAGAATTGTTCGCGCAATTAGCGAACTTTTAATCTCGTGCGGATAACAAAAAAAAAGGGGGGGGGGGAGGTTAAAAAATCAGAGAGGTGACAAGAGGGAGTCGTAGGGCCATCAACTCACTTCATCTCTTCAAATAAAGGATCAGACGACCGTGAAAAAGCGATGAACAAAACTGATGAGATCTCACACTAACGTAAGAGAGTTCATAGAACAAAACGATGATGAAGGGGGGGGGGGAGAAGAGGGAACGGACCCTGGTGGAAGGGAGGGGCAACACAGCGGCAGATGACAGCTTGGAGCAAGACTTCCACGACATCCATTAGCTGTGTCATCATCTCGGCGGCCCGGCTTTAGGTGACATCGACTTCCAAACAAAACGACAAGAAATCAGGGTGGAAAGTGGGGGATGGATAGAAAAAAAAAAATAGAAAAGGTTTGGAGAGAGAGTTTTGAAAGGCTGGCGGTAATAAACGTCCCAAATTCTTACCTCCGATAGAAGTCTGCTATCTATTTCCCTTCATCAATTAGGGATGAGAGGGATCTTGCGGCATGGGGCCTTCGTTCCAATTAATTACGGTCGAATGCTAAATCTCTCAAAGTGCCTTGTTAGGGATTTGTTCTTCGGAGGGCTGGTACGCCCGACTTTGAATATTGCTTTTGCTCAGTGATGCGAGAACGCACGTCAGGCGAAAATGGGAGTTCATGACATTCAATTCTTCACCAAGTGGCTTTTATCTCGTCCACAGAAAACTTGTGACCAATTTATTGAAAAGCTCTGATGGAAAAAAAAAAGAAAGCAACTCCCCATAAAATTACGTTTTAATAAGATACTTCTGTTTTGAACAAAGTTTTTTCTTGTTCATGTTGATGCTCGCTTTTATGCCAGATTGCATTAAAATAGGGAACTAGTACTACATCAATCATTTCTTGTAAAGGCACGAAACCATTAAAGATACAACAAAACTAAGGAAAAGAACTGAAACAATTATTCAAAAAGATGAAAATAAGCGTTCGTATTTTTTTTTCTCAGCATAACAAACTGAAAACTAAAGAGACGGCGAAAAAAAAAAGTTTTTTTTTGTTAGACAGAGCAATTTCAGCTTATTCTACGAAAATGAAATTTAATGATTGTTCAAACCAAAACATAACGTTCGTAAAATTTTGATTTTACCCTAGAGTTATTAAACGTAAAACTAATAATAAAGAGTTAGAAAGACATCTGAGGCATTTCCAAAGACTATAAAACTCAATAGCATTACAACAATGATTTTTCCTCAGTGTATTTTTTTGTGTCAACTAAGAAAAAGATATTTAACAGCAATTTTTAAATTTAAAGGGTGAACACACTGTTTCTCTTTTTTTGTCTCTATCTCTTTCCCTTTCTGTTTTCGACGGCAAAAATAGCAACACAAAAAGCAATGAAGAGACGATATCCAAAATATTTGTGGCGCCGATGACGAAGTTTAAAATGTCTATAAAATAATGTACGTATAGTTAACGCGCAGCATGGATGGTTTTCAAGAACAGTGCTCCGAACTATAAACTAGTTTTTGTTTGGTATTTGTGCCCAGGCACCCTCCTCTTGTGTTGTACGCCAACGAATCCAAGCACTTACGAAAAGAATAAATCGCACAGCTGCAGCGATGGGAGTGATAAAATATTTTTTCATTCCGCGGCTCTTTTTAAGGCCAGCCAAATTAAAACGGACGAGCCTGAAAAGTATTAACAAGATTCACAGCACCCATTCGTCTTGCGCCAGCAAAACACGTGGCAGATAGGCAATCTAGTTGCCTACTAAATCTCTGGCAGAGAGGCGGATACCCTTTTTATTTCTCCTCTAACAGCGTCCATTTGCATGTCATTACAGTCCAGATCGCCGATTTAGGCAAAAATCCAAGCCATTTGCAAACACTGCAATAGTCCCCGCCAAGAAGGAAATATCTCGTCGAAATCGGCCATCTCAGACGATGAACAACCAACCAGCCTTCGTGACTACCCGCAGTTCCCCTGGCTCGGAGGGGGGTTTCGTGTCCAAAAATGATGGAAGGGAGAGACTTTCATTTCATTTGCATGATTTAGCAGCACCCTCCCGACTTTATGGGGCGGATGTATGAGGCCCTTTTGTTTATGAGCTTGGTCATCCACAGCTGACAGTCCATTAAATGGGCACCGGGATGTATATCTGCTCTGAAAATATTCCTGTCTTTCGTACAACGGTATTAGAATAAATATCCTTCAAATTGTGGAATTATGCTCATTTCTACTCCTTAAATGTAAATAAAAATTTCATTCTATGACGTCAGAGTATTGTTTAAAGTAGGCATGAAAAGAAAATAGTTCAGTTGGGGCTTAGAAGAGTCTCTTTTGACTCTCCGTCATAAATATACAAAACTCGAACTAGCAGAAGGTCATTATCCTGAGCAAGATGGAAGAGCTTGGAATCGAGTCAAAAATTATCATTTTCTAAATAATCCGAAATTTAAATGTAATGTTCAAAGCAAAGAGACAAAAATATATTTAAAATCTCTAAGATATCCCTTATTTATTTACATTAAAATGCTTGTTCGGGACTACTTAGAATACTAAGTATACACGAGAATGAGATTTACAAAAATTCGTATTTTTCTCAGGCATGACTACATATTTTGTGAGTGATAAGATCTCTTAAGAAAGATTTTTGTCTTTGTTCAGGGTTAGTTTAGATAGATGAAGATTCATCGGAATATAAGCTACCAAACACACATGCAGTGGAACATTTAACCTGCATACATGAAATAAAAGGACCTAATACTCATAAAATTACTCTATTTTTACACGTAGCTACATTTTTTATGCTTTCGTAAGAAGCTTGTAAACTCGTTTGCTCACTTTAAACGGCAAATATTTGTCTTTTAATCTACAAGTGCTAAGTCAAATCTCTAGCGCTCTCCAGGGTATATTCAAGCCATTTTGAAGTTCCTAAGCAAAAACTAAGATTTTGGAACAAATTCAGAAGAGTTAAAGGAAATATTTCAATTTACTTTTCTCCCCGCCCGTAGTCTCTTTATTTTTCTAAACGTGTAACCGATTTGAGTTACGAAATGCTCCAAAAATCTAATTTTCGCTTTAGACTTTTTTCAAAATTTCGGATGTTTTCAATTTTTATTACTTAATTTTCGTAAAGTGTCATAGATATTGATTTATGCCGGTTTGACCAATGACCATGACGGTAAAAATTTCATGTACACGATTTGCAGGCTGAATAGTTAAGCACGAAACAATTTAAGTTTTCTACGTAGTTTTGTGAACCGTTTTCATTCCTCGCTAGCAAATTTCACACATTACTCGTAAACAATTACATACAATGAATACCACAAACTAATTTTGATCTGGAAACCGAAAATTGTTGAACTTATGAAACATCGAAGCCATACAGAGAACTGATAGATGATAGTTCGATTCTTTCGAGTCCAATAATATTCTGGTCAAGGTAGGAAGGAGAATGCCGTCTTTGGTGTACATTGTTTAGATTTAAATGATGAAGATACTATATAACTCCCATAATTCATGTGTATTTTTCGTTAGAATTACGTACGTTTTGTACATAGGTTGCGTACAAGCACTTGGTTATAGGAATAGTTTTTAGTTATAGGAATAATTCACACATGGCTCTAGGTAACTTGGCAAAGACCAACAAATTTGAAGGAAATTAACTGTGCTAGAGAATTGTTATGCTTTATTGTTCTGATGGAAGTAACGTTTCAGCTACTTTTCGGTACCTCTTACTTTCGTTTGCATCGGTCAAATAACATTCTACTAGTGGAGAGAACTGTACACGAGATCGTGTAAGCGCCATCATCCAGGGCCGGAATGAGTGTATAACCCCGATACAAAGCAGAGTGGACAATTTGGTGCAACTACTTACATAGGCGTATCGGGAGCAAAATATAAGGGGTAAGTGATAGTTCGCCATAACCCAAAATTTAAATGCGTCATACTCATGAAGTAAAAAAAGTATATGACTGATATGGAAAATTCTACAACCCATTCACAAATGTCATCCCGTAATTTGTTAAATTTAACATTGTTGAATATGTACAAAGGGACGGCGTATTCAGAAAAAAAAAAAAACATTCACAAAATCGTAACTTTTCCAAGATAATTGTGATTAAAAAAATTATATTTTAAAACAAATGTCAGAGTTTAGTGGAGCGGCAAGAAATTCAAGAGGGTGTCCGTCAGGCTAAGAAAAGTGAAATCTGATGTTTGGAATTATGAATAGAAGCAATCGGAATTTGATTCTAATATTAAGTAGAGACTAGACAGCTATGCCTGTATAAAATTGATTAAATACTGAAAAGCATCTTTTAAACAGAGAAAAATAATTGAAGAGCTAGGTGTAAATAGTGGTATTTGACAAAATTGTAGAAATCGAATCATTTGGTGAAAACAATGGTATGTGGGCATATGAACAGAAATATTACAGGGTTTAAGGATAAACATATCCCTTAATAATGTACCTATACACTGTTTTTAAAATCAAAATACTTCCTACAGTAATTTTTCGAAATTTCACAAGCCATACCTTTGATTTTAAAAATGCAGTTGCCACTATCTACACCCGAATTATTATATTTCTGATTTAAGTTTGATTTTGAGCTTTTAAGTGGGAGCTCGGACCCGGGGACCACCTTCTGCCCCTACGCCACTATCAGAGTATCATGAATAGTTGAATCGAAGTTGAAATAAATGTTTACGAATTCGCCTCTGGTATAGTACTCCTTTTAACTCGAAAGCAAACAGAAGCGAGGCAAAATTTCTTCTGAACCGGATTTTCTTAGAGTGCTAAGTAAAGAAAAAGAGGAAACTACCCAAACATATCTCGCCTTTGCGACACTTATTTCTTCCGAGGGAAATAAATAGCGAGAAAAGCAATCGCCTCATTCTTTTCACATTTAACGGCCAAACACTGAGATAAAAGAAAAAAAGTAAAGCCCACGCAAAAGAATACGGAGAAAAATAAGGAAAACAAAATTCATGGGGCGCAGGGGAGGGAAAACCGGAGACCAGAGCCCGCAATCTACCCCGCCGGACTCCCTCATCGAAGGAAAAACCGTAACAAGATTGCTGACATTTTCTAATTCTTGGGGCTGACTCAAAAGTTTACCGGACGGAACACCAAAGAAAAAAAAAAAGAGAGAGGGAAAAAAGTTCTCAATTAGGGACGTGTGGCTGCTTTCAATCGAAGAGGAGGTTCTGCCAAGAATACTCAACTATTTACTCTATTTCCTCGGATTTTTCTAAAGGATTCATTTTCTTCCTCTCACGGAGGCCATTCCCTCAGTTAATAAACATTTAATATATTTCTTTTTATGCTCCTGTTTGTTTTTGCAACTAATAGTGTGTTAGTTCGGATTTTATCTTTGTGGAAGTTTTTCATCGTCAAAGTGTTTTTATTTTCCTAAAAATATATCTTCGAGTTGTCTGAGAAATGCTCGAAGAATAAACTATAACAAGTTGGTATACTAAATTATTAACAGAGTCTGCTTTCTTATACACCAGCAATCCTTTTTCTCACATAAATGTTATGAAAATTTCTACACGGTAAAACTTTACATATCTGTCCAAATGTTATTCGCTTTGTTATTTAGTTGAAATATTATGATTAACAAATACCTATACACATAAATGTTTCTATTTTGCTGCAGTTCTTGCTATCGGAGCTCTGTATAAGGTTTAATTTTCAAAAAATAAATAAATAATAAAACACTAAGGGGATGAAACGAATCAAATTGTTCTGACGAAGTCAACAGAATGATTTTTGAGACGTCAATTTTAATTTACTTTTTTACTTCATCGTTCTCAAGATTAAAAATCGACTAACTACAATGACAAAAATCATTAAAAAAAAATAATAATTTTAAAACATGATCTGGGGTTTTCTTGTTTTCATCTTGGGAATTTCAAGAGCCCAATCTCGGGTTTTGAGAAAAATCGCAAAGGGCTCTGGAGCTGTTCCCTTTTTGCGTCGAGGTGTTCCATATCGACTGCAATAATGTCTAATTTTAGCAGAAAAGCATCGCTCCGCGCCAGAAATCACTTCTCTCGACCCCCTCCCTAGTCTCTCCGGCAACCACGTCCATCCCTCTCAACAAACGAACTAATCCTACCGATGTATCTGCACTGGAAGGATAATTGAATAACCTGGTCGTCCTTAACGGCGTCAATGGTCAACCTATGGCTTTATAACAAGGGGGGATAGGGGGGAGGCACAGTCCGGGATTCCCGATTACGCAGTGACCGGATCGGTTGGGAAGGGGGGGGGGAGGATTCGAACATATGGAGAGGGTACATATTGGTAGACGAAGATGGAGATTAATCACGAGACGATTTGCTTTCCCTCCGCGCCGAGAGGGGGCGATTATTTGCTTTTGAGGCTGGTATGAACGCTTGTTCAGAATGAATGATGATGATCAGACATTGCGAACTAAATTTAAAATTTCAAAAAAAAAAAAAAAAATCTGGCGTTGCTGTCACGTACAAATATTTTTTTTTCAGAAATCTATGAGGCAGTTAGAAGCAAAGGGTTGTAAGCAGACTTTAGAAACTTTTGGTTAAAATGAGTGCTAAGTTCAAACTATAAGTAGGCTTTCATAGAAAAAGTGTTTTTAATTAATATTGTAAAGCAGCACCTTCCAAATTGACTAGTACCCCCTGTTCCTCAAAACAGATCAGATCTTTTAATAACCATTAATATTAGATGTCTCCAAGTTTTAAATTTTGGCCCTTACTTACAGTCCTTTGCTTCAAGGTGCTTCCCAGTTCATACTAAGTGGAACGACTGTTATACTATACATACAGGACTGAGTTTCAAAACCTATACTTTCAGCCAACCATTCAAACAGCCAGATTTTCTCTGCTCTCCCCCAAAACAAAGCGACGTTTCTATAATATCACCAAAATGCTATAAAACTTCAGTATGTTTTGTGTCTGACGCGGGTAACTCGTAGTTATATAGATTTAGGATTTCAGCGTCTATTACGGAATGCATTGAAAAATAACTCTCCACTGCCGGTTTTTCCACATTTCTTTTCTGTTTGTTCTCATAGTCTAATGAGTGAATTTTAGCGCCTATTGTGGAAAACAGAAAAATAGCTCTCAATTCTTATTTCTCTCGTGTTTGTTCCTACAGCGCCTCCTCTAACGTGTAACAAGTTGAAATGGAATCATCCCATACGCTCTAGACTCCGAAAGTAAAACATAAAAGCACTGTTTGCACTCGCTTCGTAAAAAATAAAAGTTCGACGGATCACTTATCGCCTCACACGCCATCGCCACCCAGCTCGCCATCGGGCGATTTTCCCGTTTTCCCAAAACTGGAGGGAAGGTAGGGCATTCTCCGTTTTTACTTCCCTCCACTTCCTCACGTCCTCCCGAAATGACGTGACCATTTGTTGTGTTTGGAAAAGGCCCTTCGGGGCCCGTCACGTCATTTCAGGCGCATTTTCCGGAAACTCGATACTGCAGGCGGGGCCTCGCCACGGAAACATTTTAACGCTCTTCAGCGGACAGTTTTACAAATTGCCCCTCCAAGAGGTACTGAATTATGAGGGATAAGCCTTTTAGTCACTGAATGCAGATTCAGCGAATGCCCGTGAATACAAAGAAGGAGGCCCTGATTTCATTAGGTATTCAGAGAGCCGCTGGCGAATATCGATGGCTGCTGCGCTGAAAGCGCTCGCTTCACTTCGGATCCGACTCGCATTCAACATGCTTGGAAAAGCTTTTCGTACTTTCAACAGATTAGCCGAGCACAGACTTTTATTAAATACATTTCTGGTTAAATTAAATAAAGAGGTGCGTGATGTCGAATTAAATGAGGGATTATTTTCGCTCCTCACATATGGCGGTGGGCGTGTAACTAACTACAGGGTTTCGAAATCATGATTTCAGCGGCGGGAGTATAACATATTTATCATGTCTACCATTAGTAGTTTCTAACTGTACTCCTTAAAAATCGTTTGCAAAACTTTATAAGAATTGTATCAAACAAGAACTCTTTCTCTTAGTATATTATTTATAAACAAGTTAGTTATATAAAATTACATATGTTTAGATTTACTTAGAGCTTACTCTAACAGATATACGCAATGGAGACTTAGTACACATGTTACATGAACAAAGGGCAAATATTATTTGCAAATCGTCTGACATGAGTTTACTTTCCTAAACTTGAACAAAAAAAAAAAAAAAAAAATAAATAAATAAATAAAACAAGAAAGATATATTTACACGTATACTTAGTGAATAATTGATATTGTTTGATATTAAAGGGATGGAGAGAGAACAAAATATATTCAAGTCATTCACAGAAAAATAAAACCATAAATATCCTCTTTTATTAGCACTACTTTTACGTATCTAAATCCTTTTTAACGCATTCGACAACAAAAAAATAAATAAATATTTTATTGAAATTTTAATCATGTAGCAACAGCTACCCAGATAAACTGAAAGGTATAATCATTTAGGATATTTTTGAGCCGGTCTGGACAACTTTGCGTCTCTTCTAGTTATTTTTCTATGTCTAATAAACTAAAAGATAAGAATTATCACTAGTGCGTTATTCTGACGAGGTTCTAAAATAAGATTTATGCTCTTTATAATTTTAAATGTACTAGGCTATGAAAAATATGAAGTGACAAAAAATATCCGAACTAGCTCAAAGGTGACTACCTACTGTCAACACAGTTCGCATCCTAAAATTAAAATATAAGGGGGCGGTTAGAATGATAATGGCATAAGACAAAAATTTTGTAAATTGAGTTAAGTATGGTTTTGCGTTTTTTATTAGTTCCCCTAGTATATATATATATATATATATATATATATATATATATATATATATATATATATATATATATATATATATATATATATATAAAACATATTTGCACTAAATTACACGAAAATTAGCCACCAACTGAAACTGTCGTTCAGATCAGAACAACAGCAACATAAGTACTGCAATGTACTGCTATTTTCAAAACAGATTTTCCAATTTGTTCATTTAAAAAAGTAAGTCATGTAGACTATTTCATTTTGCCTCACATTCCTCTACTTAAATTTAAAAACAAATCACTTTCTTGAAATTGAAATTTATGTTGTTGTGATTTTCCAGCAGTTTTTTGTTTCATTTATTTACAAAACCTTCAATTGCTCCATGACTTACGCCACCGTCTCTCAAACCACGACAAATTTATTATTCACTATAGCTGTTTGCATTTTGAATTTCATTTGCATTATTATAGCAATAATTAACAATGATTTTGCAAGTTTTAACGTAAACATCTTTACGTATGAAAATCATAGAGACCTAAGACGAAAACGAAGCATCATTGCTCAAACCAAAACCAACTCACGAAGGTTTCCTTTTTACTAATAAGCAATGAATAATTAATTCGATACAGTTATAAATACGAACAATATTTATAGAAGATGAAAGCTAATTAAAAAGAAAGAAGTTAGTGAAATCATTAAGGGGAAACAATCCCGAATCATCCTAGGAAGTTACCATAGCAACCCAAATTAAGAAAGACGAAATGAAGAGGAAGCGTCTTGCTTTTAATTTTTCACGAAATTACTTTGTATCAAGAAAGCATCTCAGATTTATTTTTATAATTGATACAAAAAAATTAAAATGAAGAGGAGAGGTGAAAATCAAAAGAAAAATTTAGTTTTAATAAATAGGTAAACAATAAAATATTTAAATAAGATACGTAATGAAAAATAGAAACAAAAAAGGAATGTAAAGATGATAACGTCTTTACGTTCCTTTATTTATGTATTCGTATTTGTTACATTACTTCATTTTGCTACTTGTAATTTCGTAGTATTTCATTGTATTGATATTTCTCTGTTTTTACTGAATATTTTTTTTGTTTCCAGTAGCTTTGCGCTGATACTTTATTACATTTTAGTTTATTTAGTTCGATTTTTTTTGTTTCTAGAAAATTTTTTGGAATTGCATTTTTTTTTTTTTGTATTTAATATAAATGAACAACATTAAAAAAAAAAAAAAAAGAAAAAGAAAAACACATTGTGAAACAAATATTTGCTATTTTACTTTTAGTCTCTATTGTATTTATTCAACTTAATCGCAATGAATCTGAAAATTGTTTTTGCTTTGACATTGTTATTCTGTCGTTTTTTTTTTTTTTTGTTCCCCCGTTGAGTATAAAAGTACAGTCGTCCCCGCTTAATCGGGTAACGGATAATCTAATACCCCTCTTATAAGAATAAAATATCCTGGAACCGAATATTTCCTATGAAATAGACGCACTGTTAAAGATCACCGCTTAAACGAATACCCCGCTTAATCGAATAATATTTCTTGGAACCGACAGTTTTCGTTTAAGCGGGGCTGACAGTATCTCAAAATAAGAAAAGTACACTTCTTTTTCAGTTGCTTGAACATTTTTTTGCCGAATGTTTAACAATATGTTCAAATAATCAATAATTAACAGCTGATTACATAAAAAAAAATCACCATTTAAGATTAAACATGGAAAAAAAATCATTACCCTACTTTTTATACCCATCGAAGTAGAGCAAGCTTGTGTGTGGTCTTTGATGGGTAACCACAAAATTTCTCGGTTGATCTTAACTACTTAAATTTCCATTTTCATTGACAATTTAAATTGCTAACCACAGATTACAGTAATCTTTTTTTTACTTCCCTTGCAACTGTGGGATTTATAGTAACGATACATTTTACTACCATCCTGAATTACATTTGCAACATCAAATCTATTCAAAAAGTCTCTGTGATCAAAATAACAACTGGGGAGAGGGGGGGGGGGAATCTAAGAATACATTTTTTGCACCATATACTAAGTATCACACCGAAACAGCAACATAATTAAAACCAGTAAATTGGTTTTCCTAAGCAGTAAATCTTCAGACAATGGTCTTACCAACGATAAAAAGCCTACCACTACATCTTTTTTAATAAGCTTACGACACATAAATACGGGTGCGTGAGTTGGCTCTTCTCTCTCAAAAACGGAATCCCACTGTGGTCACGGATCTCGGTAGTTAAATTGAAGTGAAGTGGCAAGCTTGTTAGGGAAAAGCGAAGATCGCACCAGATGGCGCGCAGGTCGCCGCTGGAGGGATGAAATAACAAGCTTGCACACATCGCCATTTTTTTTACTAAATCTTGTAAAACGAATTTTAATCATGGATGCATCATGTTTTAAAAATGCAAACAATGCAAAGACTGAAAAGACTAGGATTAATTATCAATTAGTATTTATTGAAAATGATGGCTAACTTTGCGGTATGTGAAGTTTATTATTATGGTTATTTTATTGAGGTATCAAACAGAATAATCATAGTTACGTTTCGGATTGGAGTAATTCAACTAAACTAACTATTTCAGAATTAATCAAACTACATTATTAATTTGAAGTATCTTTTACGTTCTTAAAACGGTAAGCAAAACAACACACTTCCATTTCACACAACAGCTTTAAGCAAAAAAAAAAACAAAACAATATATATGTAATGAATGCGAGTAAAGTGAGCCGTTTAACTATTAAAATTGTACTCTTAATTCACACACAAATTACGAATCAACGGATAGAAATGCAAATAAGAAATACACTTTCTTTTAGTTGCTGTTGAAGTTAACAAAAACTAACTGATAAAAACACTGCGGTATAATTCTAACATCACAAAGTGTTTAGGTGGGACTAAAAACAGAAAAAAGGCATTAAGCAGCTTAATTAATTAATCAGCAGCAGACTGATTTGAAATTTATTTGCAATTAATCACAGGAATGAACGAGTGGAAAGTCACCTCAGACGCTTAAATAAGGGACATCAGATTTATCATTAATCAGTCCTGACGCTGTTAGTACATTACATATCTATCATTATATATCTTCTATCAACCAAAATGGATGGAGTTGTTGATATTATTGACGGTTTACTCTTCCGTAAGAAAATTTCAAATATTTTCCAACTTGTTTGACTCATTTTCGTTTTTTACTTTACGTAAATCCTTTATCCAGCCACCATAGAACAAACGAATTTGGTAAAGATAAATTTTGGTGGACTTTACGATACATTATCAGTGTGCTGTCAAAAGAGTTACCATTTTCTTTTTTTATAAATATGTTGCTGGCAGCTCAAACGGAGGCAGCAATGGCTGTCCAATAAACTGGGCTTTGTACTTATTAGGGCAACCACAGTTTTCGACAAAGACAAACAGGGGTATTTAATGTTTCAGATGCTGAGGTTGGGTAGATGATGCCTTTCAAGAGCAGAAAAAGCCGATTTAAATTTCATATGACTTTTGTTTTAATTAATTACTTTCCTGCAACTGACCCCTCATATCCAAAAGTAGAAAGACCTTGCCTCTCCACTTTTATAAGTACAAATTCAACTATCTATAGAAAACTGATGGTGCTGACCGATTAATGTGTTGAAAGAGAGAAGTGACTTATTAGTTGGGTAGTTTTATTTCTCTCATGTTTTTGTTTTATAAAAAATACAGTGGGACTTGAATGGAAAGAAGGATGTCTACTGTGACGATGTAGCAGAGGCCGTGAGTCCGAATCTCTTTAGAGAAGGTCATTTAAAGCAATAATGACATAAAATTCAATAATATGCCCAGTTTTTCGAAATAAACTTTGCAAGAGTACCCCCCCCCCCCCCCAGGAATGCCTTTAACACCGCACATTTTTGGTTCACCAGCCGTCTATGAGAACATATGCCCATTCTTCTGCGTTAGAAACTGCATCGATTATTTAACAGTCCGAAAAGGAAGCCATGTGGTGCACACACCAGGTTTTTAATTAAAAACTTCCGCTGTGAAGAGTTTATGACGTGTACAAATATGTCGGCCGAGTGTTGTGGATCAGCAGAAGTTGTGTTCTATGCAAACAACGAGAGAGGGGGGTCGGTATCGCGTGACCGCTGTCCATATAATAGATTCACGCAGCCAGGTAAAGCCCGAGCCCCGCCCATACCCGGGCGAATATAAACAGGGCCCATAAATCCGCTTATGATTTATGGCGTGACATTTCCCCTCTTGCTTCGACTCCTCATTCATCTGGGGCCCTCGTTGGGATTCTTTATTGAATCAACCCTTCCTTCCAAAATGGAACCTCTCTCTACCTGCGACGAAGAAGGTAGAACAGTTCAAGGATGACATCGCCAAATGGTCCAGTGTCTCACAATTAGAACAAAAAATTTGATGTTTCATCCACACGTACAGCATATTCCAACGTATCATCAGTAGCATGATCACACTTTTTTTTCCAACACCCCTGCCCCCTCCCCCTTCCACTCTTGCGATAAAGTGTCAAAGTTCGTCTTATACTCTGTCACATGTTACGCAATTTTTCATAACATTCTTACAAAAAATACACGATACTACAATTCATATTACCCTCCTTCTTCGTGTCACAAACTGTCACAATGTCACGAACCCCTACCCTCACTCTAGGAGTAACACCATTTGCAGACAATCCCAAAAACTTAAAAAATCCAACTTATATCCCTTTGCTTCTCACTACCGGCCGCTTCAAATGTTTTTTTCGGTTGAGGCGGCACCTATAAAATGACTGCTCAAAATTGAACTCGTCAAACTTCGTTTAACGCAGGAAGTACACAAGATTTAAAATTCATCAATTCTTTGCAGGAAATATTCATAAATTGCACGCTGACATACAGGGGGGAGATTTTCACTTGCATTTCAATTATGGGCGTCAACCCGAAATTGTGGGTGATGGGCGACAATGATAAAAAGAAATCGTTAAAAAAAATGCTCTAGGCCCGTAAGAATAAATCGTAATAAAATTAAAGTCTCCAACATTGACAGGGTGTGCCTACGTATCCTGTCAATGCAAAACTTTCTTGCGAAGTCCCGTTAGTCATCACTGCTGGTGGGGAGAAAAAAAGAACAAAAAATAAGATATACATGAAGAGGGGGAGAAGAAACTCAGTTCCCCTGTCATCCCTTAGAAAAAGTCGAAGAGCGCTGTCTAATTCGATTAAAGTCATAAAAGTGGCCACAGCATATCAATAGACCGACAGATGGAATGCCTTTGATGGGTGGGTGTAGGCTCGGAGATTGCTCTTTTATTCATTCGCTCTTCCCTTCTAAACATAAAAAAATAATAAAAAATGGCGAAACACAAAGCCAGTGAGGAGGAGGAGGATCACAGGGCAAAAAAAAGGGGGAAGTGTCGGAAGATATAAACGAAGAGAATATGTTTAATACTTATATGGATGTGGGGCGGATCGATAGGGGAAGAAGGCATTGTCCATATAGGCGACTGGAGGTCAAATGACGCATGAATATAAGGGGGCTGGGGGAGGGGGGGGGTTGACGAAGAGACATGATTAACGAGCGACGTTCTTCATCTGCTGCGTGTAATGGAGAGCTGTTTCGCCAATTACCCAATTGCAAAATGTAGTAGAATGTATCGTCCAATTCTCCGACATAAAGTAAAGCAAATATTTCTCGCGGGACAGTTGCTGTTTATTTTTCTTGACGATTATTTCTCCCTCCGATTATTTTCCGTGAACCTAGGGTAAATTAACCAAATGAGGAATGGATTTGAGAAGACATACGGAAGGTAATCAAGTACAAAATTACAAAAGTAGCAGAACATACACTTATGATTTTTTTCCCCCGCGTACACAAACGCATGGTCCATCCAAAAGAAGAATTATTGATTTCTCATTTTTCTGTTTCCCCTTGGTGTCCTGTTTTCTGGTGCAAATAAATGATTCGATAGCGAAAGGAAATTAAAGCCTTAAGCACAGTAGAACTCTTCATTGTCGAGGCAAAAAGTAACTAAAAATACTACAGTAAAAGATTTACGAAGTGGATGGAATTCAAGCAAGAATTTCACCAAACCACGTTATCTTTAAAACTTTTTTTTTGTTTCTGTAGAAAGAGAGGGGAATTCAACTGAAGACTTAGAAAACAAATCGAACGAAAAGTAAATAGAAGAGAACTGTATTATCGAAAGTACTCAAGTGGAATGAAATAATCGAACTTTTGCACACTTTCACTGCGACACAAAATCAACGCAATCCTGATTTTTTTAGTTCCTAAGCATGTTAATCAACCGATAATAGCCGATTTAGTGTCTAGTTCCTCGATATTTTGAAGCCAACTTGGTAACTCGAATTGAAGAAAATTTGCAAAATGACAATGGCTACAGAATAAAAATTATTGATGTAAGGTTGCAATGAGAATCATTGTTTTAAATGACGAACAAGAATTCATGTTTCGAGCTCAGAAATTGTTGAAAGGTTGCCGTTTCAAACCACAAACAAAAATTTACTTTACTAGAGCAGAAAGTGATGAAAAGTTACAACGCGGATCACTGTTTTAAATGACAAGAAAAAATTATTTTCTCGATAGCAGAAATTGATGAAAGGTTGCAGTGTGGATTACTGTTTCAAATGATTAACAAAATTACTTTACGAGAGCAGAAATTGATGGAAGGCTGCAATTCGGATTACTGTTTCAAACAAAAGCAAAAATTACTTTACGCAAGCAGAAACGGATGAAAGGTTGCAATTTGTTTCACTGTTTCAAATAAAAGCAAAAATTACTTCACGAGAGCGGAAACTGATGAAAGGTTGCAATTCGGATTACTGTTTCAAACAAAAGCAAAAATTACTTTACGAGAGCAGAAACTGATGAAAGGTTGTAATTTGTTTCACTGTTTCAAATAAAAGCAAAAAGTACTTGACGAGAGCAGAAATTGACGAAAGTTTAACGCGGATCGCTGTTTCAAATAACAAGAAAAAAAATAATTGCCCGATTGCAGAAATTGATGAAAGGTTGCAGTGCGGATTACTGTTTCAAATAAAAAACAAAAATTCATTTTACTGGCCGAGAAATTTGATGAAAGGTCCCAATGCTGATCACCGCTTTAAACGAGACACAAAAATTCATAATACATCATATCAATATAGAGCTATCTTATCTCAACGAAAAGGTATTAAGTGAAAATATTCTACGTTATAACTATTCTTTATTTGTGTTGATTAGAGCTATAAATGTCAGTGAAATCCAGCAGCAAAGCTCGGTCACGAGAGCATGCCGATAATCCAACTTAATTGGGACAGTCACAAACAAGGATTACACATAATCTCCAATTACAACAAATGTATCCTAATGACCTCTGCATCAATAACTTATCAGCATTCTCCCATAAAAGTACGTAATTTCACAATGCCACCGAATGAATACTGTAATGTGGGGGGGGGGGAGGTAAATGTGAAAAGGCATTTGAAATACATACACAAAAACATACACAGGGCGTGTTTTGGAAAATCCAGGACTAATACTTAATCAACATGTTTTTAAAGGGTAAATACAGCAGTACGTCAACAGATTGGAACGGTTCTGATCGAAATTAATGTTTTCGATCATACTAATGCAACAGTTTAGAAAAAAGTTTTCATGATCGAGATAACTTACGCTGATGAACACTTCAGAAAATTTCTAATCACTGAAATAAACTGTGTAAAAACTTGCTAAAGATATTTGGGAAGCAGAAGATATTTTACAAGCACAAACGCATACACACAGGCCGGTGATTTATTTAATGCCCCTAATGTAACTTTAATAATTTAAATTAATAAATAAATCATTATTTTTATCTATTAAGCGATAGAAATTGTAATAGGTTGTAATTACTTTAATCGAATATAGAAACAGAGAAACAGATAGAAAGAAATAAAGAGATAAAGTTTTTCCCACATGCAATAGTTGTTTAAACAGGCGAAGAAAAAAAAAAAAAGACTGAAATCACAACAGAGTGCACACAGGTGGATTTTAAGCGTCCCATCCTTTTCTGGTGGCCTTTTCCTTACACACTATTTTGTGATTAAAATATTTCACCCAAAAATTTTCGATTATAAAATGTGAAATGATTCGAACAATTCCAACTCTTTTCACCAAAGGGAATACTGAAAGCACTAGAACTGGCACTAGTAACACAACATTAATTGTCACAGCGTTAAATCGAAGAAACTACAAAATCATCGAAACTCAGCACCAAAAGAGCTGAACATTTCAAAATTTCTCTATACAACTTAACATTTCCTATGCATATTAAGCTTAAATTTATAAACACGAGGATAAACAAGCGTAAGTTCTGCAGATAATAATTTTATCGTGAAACCGATATGATTTCATTCACAAAAGGTTTCCGGAATTTTCATTCGCCGTAGATAATTAACTTGCATTTTCTTTCAAATTTCTGCAAATATTGCAGCGTGATATGCAATTCAGATCTAAGCTCGGAAACGGTTTTGAAAATGAAAGTATCAATTATATTATTAATCTTTTTCTCCCGCTACAAATATTTCAATCTTTCTATTTCGTTCGAAACGAATTTTATTGGATATTACACAAAAATTTATCTTGCGCAAACTTTGTTTGAGTTTTCGTAGCGTAAATGAAAAAATTAAACTACCTTAAAGATATCAGAAAATATATTTTAAGAGTTGTTTTAAGAAAGGGGAATTTAATAATTGAAGGTAACCTATTCCTTTTCTACTTAAATGCATGATCTTTACGCAAGTTCAAATCGAATTCTTATGAAACATTTAAAAACAGACGTTTATTCTAGATCTAAATATAAAACAAAATTATTCATTTTATTCTGAACTAGCTGATGACATTAGTTCAAGTTCAATTAGTTTTTAAACATTCTCTACATTGTTATTCTAATTCCATCCAAATGAATTTTCCTTCTGTTTTTTAAAAGTTGATCCAACGAAATGATTATAGCTGGCGGCAAATATTCGATGCGGGGAAAAAAAAAAAAATCAGATTACAATTTTCTTGGCGATATAAAACAGGACTCAATTATTTTAAGCATAATGAATCTTTAAAAAAATTTTTTTTCACATTTTTGTTCTAAAACAAAGCAGTTCTACATACGTTTTGAATGCTCATTTAATGTGTCAAACAAGCAAAAATAAATAATATATTAACATTCAAAAACTAAAACGTGAAGGGGGAATGAGGCTTCTAAATAATCGCATGAAGCAAAAAACTTAGAAAGAAATCAAGTAATTTAAAACAAACTTAACAAAAAGATATAAGGCTTTCATCCGGCAAAATTGATAGATCCTATACATTCATGTAAATACATAAAAATAACAAACCATGCTGTCTTCTTATTTTTAGAAGTATTAGCTCAAGATAATGAAATAACTTTTGTACGATGTGTTCTTCAATTGCAAAAAATATATCTTCAGTAGTAAGAAGACAATGTTTTTCAAATAAGATTTGCATACATCGAAAGGTGCTTTGTCAAAAAGAAAAAAAAAAAAAAAGCTTTAAAAAAAATTACTAATATAACACAAATTAATTGAACATGTCACCGTGTTTTATGTTGATACACATTTCTTACATTTTTCACAAAAAAGTATACAAATAAAAAAAATATAAAAAAATTAGTATCAATTACTAATTACTTAAGGTTCCAAAATGAAAAAAAAAAAAAATGCAATTCAATTTTCAGAGAAAGAATTTGGGATGTTTTCTACAGCAGTTTCTCCATGTTGAAACAAAAGACTTACTCCAAAGAGACATTAATTATTTTAATTCACTTTAAATTGAAGATAAACTCCATAAACACGTAAAGAAATTAATTACAAAACGCAAAGCAAGCATTTGAATGCGAAAATAAACTGAATTCTATTTCGAACAAAAACTTCTATTCCACGCGAAATATGCCGCCTTTTTAGAACACAGCAAAACGAAAGCTTGACTCATTCAAAGAGGGGGGAGGCAATTACGGTAACCATACAAAAACAAACGACTATCAAACGACCTGCTTCCGAAGCAAATTCTGTGAACACACAAGCAACTCCTGTCCGCACAATTAAAAGGAAACATTTGCCTTGAAAACTAATTTCGCGCCAAAATAATTAGAAAAGCTTCACTCCGGGCATCAGAGCAAAGAAAAAGTCACCAAATAAATGTACTTACGTCACAGCGGCTTTTGTTAACGTTGTTTAAATTTAGCTTGTATAAACGGTCCCTGAAAAGATAAAGAAAGACCACAGTTAGAAAAAGAAAAACAGAGAAACAAATGCATACACACACACACAGACAGACATACGTACGTACACAAACGAAACATTTCGAGATAATGATGAAAGTATGTATCGTTGGGGTTAATTAAAAATGGATGCAAATTATGCGCGATCAAAGACAGCTTTTAATTCCATCGAAAAGAAAATCAGTTTCTATTATGGGTTGGGATAATGAGTCGGTAATGGGGAAAGAAAGAACAAACACGCAGTCGCTAGAATTTCTTACATTATGTACTTTTGCACTTGCGGAGAAAGAAGTGCTTCTAAAAAAGAAAGGCAGCAATTAATTAATTAAATTTTTTTCACGCGTTCTTTTTAAAATGGAATCATTTAGTTGTATTCAAATAAATACTTTTTTTTAGAAGGAAAAGAGCATAAAAAAATGCAACTTATTTTTGTTTCAAGAGACAAAAAAAAAAAAAAAAAAAAAAAAGAAGAATTAATTATTACAATTAGCTTAAATTTTTAAGGGATGTCTTAAACATACCTTCTTCTATAAGTTCCACTTCCATGAGAAAATTTTTTAGCCCCTAAAGAGTTGACGTTGATGGTAAATGTTATTAAATCTTAGTAAACAAGGGGGGAAGTGCTGTATATAACACTAGCGTTTCAGAAACTTTTATTTATACCGATCATAAAACAAACTACCTTTTTTCACGATAATTCAGCCCTTAATCATATCATTAGTAAAATTCTTTAACCAAAATATCGGTGTTTCAGTAATATATCCACTTTATCTGTGATAAATCAGCATCTTTTAAGTGGAAATCTTCGCGACTCCTAAATTTTGACTGGTTCACCTGATTTGTCCCCCCCCCCCTAATTCTATAATATAATAAATGGTATAAGGGCAATCTTGTAGAGAATAAGTATTCAGAGTTTTTGTTTTTGGACCACCCTGATGTACAGGCACAGGCGCTTCCAAAATGTGAACAAAATTTTTCTCAAGTTATCTCCTAAAAATTTCTATGGGGCAGATTGCGCCATGGACTCCCCACCCCAGCTATATAACAATGGAAAAAGTAATAATTAAATGCCTCAAAAGACTGTCATCGTGAGAAGGCAAATAATCAACCATTCGCGTTTACTTTTCAATAGTTATGTAAAATCCGACCGAAAAATTCACCTTTTCATTACTAAAGAAACAACAAATGACGATTCCACAAAGCACCAACTTCAAAATTTGTGCAAACTTAATTCAATCATATCCTGGAGGAGACTTTCGTAGATGCATCTAACAAACTGAACACACGATCGAATTCAAAAGCAAACTCAATCTTGAAACAGTATGAATGCATTCAAAAGCAATCCATTTGCAAACGCAGAGCGCGACTGTTCCATTGAGCAACCTCCCAATTAAAAAATTTAGGGCCACTCATATATGCATCGTAATATCTGTTAGTCCATCGAAAAGCCGACTCTGCCCTCAACAACATGCTTATCCGCCATGAAAGCTCCCGATGTAACAAATCCAGATTACTGTTTATTAATATCAGCATTCGAATGGCCACAGTGCGGGATTAACGAGAACAATTCGAATTATTAGTTGGGAGAAGGGGGGGGGGAAGGGAAGCTTCTGGGGGGTATATGTTGGTCAAAATCGAAGTGCCAGAGGACTGAATAAATAGAGCGGATATGCCGAAAGGATATTCATATGTCGCAGAGTTCCAATGTTCGGCATTAATGGTTCGTGTTAATGAATACATAGTGTGTGTATATGTTTATCAAAGTTCCCCGCGTAAGTTCGATATTTAAGATAATGACATGGGCGAAAGGAAACATAAATGAAATGAATCCATTAACGATACATTTGGGGTGTTTTCAAACACTTTTAGTCCCTAAGAGATGTTCTCATAATTATAACTGTGCTTATAATATTTGTAACAATAGAAAACTACAAATTTCACACTCACATACATACTTTGTATTCAATAAACATGATACTCTGTTGATACGGGGAATGTAAATGACTTAACCAGGCAATTCTAATTAACTGTATATTCAATGGATCTTATTTGTTTCAGATACATTCTATACACGTATCTATGTTTCATTTTGTAGTAAGAAAAAATTAAAAAAAGAAATAAATTATTTGTTTCAGATACATTCTATATACGTGTCTATGTTTCATTTTGTAGTAAGAAAAAATTAAAAAAAGAAATGTATCCACAAATGAACCAAAAAGAGCATTTTCACACATTCTATTTTCCTAAAAATTTAATAGCGTGAAAAATGAAAAAAAAAAAAAAAAGAGGAGAAGGGTGGACTTTTATTGAAATGCTTTTTTTAAATATATTTTGAATGAAATTGTCGGGCTTCCATGTCGCTGAGGTAGGAACTTCGCTTCGAATGTCAGAGGTCGTGGGTTCGACTCCCGCCAGTGCCTGGGATGTTATTTCCTCTCTTTGTGCTGTAAATCTTTCTCGAATTACCTTATTTATATGTTAATAAAGATGCTCAACCTCTCCTTGCAATGACACACCATATCTTAATAGTGGTTTACACGACACTATAGTCTGTTAGTAAAATAAGCGTATCATTTCATTTCATTTCACCCTCCAGGGTCCCCCGTACCTACCAACTTAGTGGTTTAACCGGGATAGGGCCCTGAAGAGCGCTCTGTTCTTAATTTTGAACCAGAACCTTGGGTCGAGCAAACCATAGGCCCTAGCACCACCAGAGGTATCGTTTCACTTGGAGGACTTTGTGACCACGACATTTTTAACGCCTCCCAGTCACCATTAATCAAGACGGTGGATCTTTGATCGGCTGGGATCGAACCCGGGTCCTTTCGGACACGAGTCCGATGCCTTACCGATCGGGCCACTACGGCCCAAATAAGCGTATCAAGATGACAAATTTTGCGACTTCTCCATGGAATTATAACTCCATAAACCTAAAATAAAATGAGTTGCCTTAGTAGTTTCTATGGAGACGACGCAAAATTTGTGACCTTGATGCGCCTATTTTAAAGTAACAGACCTTATTATACTAGAACAACAGCAAACAAAATTTTCAAGCATTCTAAAGGTTAAAAATTAAAGTAGGACACATTTCTGTTATTCCG
Organism: Uloborus plumipes; assembly: GCA_038373865.1. Taxonomy (NCBI): domain Eukaryota; kingdom Metazoa; phylum Arthropoda; class Arachnida; order Araneae; family Uloboridae; genus Uloborus; species Uloborus plumipes. Next base: position 85,325 of record JAXGGA010000691.1, on the reverse strand, counting down.
GCAAATCTTAAATTTTATCTTTACTAAGTTTTTTTTTTTTTTTTTTTGACAGAATGGTCTTTACGACTTTTATATCTATTTCACTTCTCTAAAACGAATTTTTCTCTATATAAAAGCTGCAAGAAATATTTTCACATTTTGAAAATAGAAAGAAAAAAAAAAAAAAACTCAGGTTAGCTACCTTATTACCTTTCTTTGATTGGCAGAAAGAGAGGCAACATTGGAAAATTTCAAACTAGCCGAAAATCGAGTAACCTACATGTAAACGGTCGATTCCAAAACAAAACCAAAACTCAAATTCTGAAGAAAGACTTTATTTTTAGCGCCAAGGACCCACGCCTAAGTTGGTGAAAGACGTTATTCACCGAATCCCACGGGAGTCCCGAATGAATAGGCCGACCGAAAGCGAGTGCAAAACAAATGAGAAAAAGCTAAAGCAAAGCAAGGCGGAGACGGAACAAATGTTGATTAAAGCGGGCTGTGGCCAACACCTGGCCGGGCATCCCTTCTTTCCCAAAGAAGAACGACTTCGGTTTTGTTTTCTTTTTTGCTCCTGTTCCATTCTTTCTTCTCGGATTTTTATGGCTTGCTCGTCGTCCTAACACATTTACACACAGACACACAAACACACACAGGAATTATTGCTCACTTCTCAAGAACGAGGGCGATTCCCCCCTTTTTTTTCGGAAGAAATGACGAGATTCTCAATCACGGATGACGTTTATGGGAACGCATTTCCTACTTCTCCGGAAAAAGCGGGAAAAATTACGGAAGAGAGGAAAATAACGACGGGATAAAATAAAAGGATTTTTTTCCTTCTCCATTTGCTACCGTGCGCACACATGAAGGGCCGTTTGTTTTCAGATTAAGGAAGTTATGACAAGAAAAGAGCAACGAATTCTCTTTTACATAGAATTATGCAAAAAACGTGCGGGATAGAGCACTTAATATTTCTTTCTTCTTCACGCAGCGTATATTTACGAGAATTCTTTGCACAGAAATCGCTTCAATAGCGGTATCACTTGCCGATGTGGGATTGTGCAGCAGAGAGGCAACTACTCGAATACCCCAGCAAGATTCGGGAATAAATTTCGAATCTTTAGGGGGTAAGACACCCGATGGCCAAATCCTAGGATTACACGATAAAGGTTATAGTAATTTTTTATTATAACAGCATCAAGAGCGGACCTAGAAATGTTTCATGGGAAGGGCAATGGATCTTATTACGTATCCTTTATCTTGGTTTTCAAATGTTGACCTCATATGTTTTGGACTTTAATGGCGAAACGTATAATGAGGAGAGCCCCAAACCTCTCTTCTGCTAACATTAAAGATAGCCTAAAAATGCGTTTTTTGAACTTCAATATTGATAATTTACCCTGAACCGCATGGTATAATATCGCACTTTATTAATTTCAACCATCTCATTGTTTCGACTTCGCTTGCATAGACTTCTGGATAAACCAGACAGAATTGGAGGAAAATTTAAAAATAAAGGTAATGGAAAGAATTGCTTTTGTAAATGATACAAATTGCAGTTAATGCATCAAAAGTTGAAAGATATACAATTAAACTATTTATACCATATAGCACTACACATAACTAACTCCAGGTGAATTATCTTTTGAAATTACTGTTACAAAATAGCTTTTCAAATAACTTCAAATAATATTTAAAAAAAAACTTTTAAATAGATTTATATATATAGACAAATCAATAGGTAGAAGAAGACACGAACAAGTAGATCTATAAAAATACAAGGATTAAACTTAGTGTCGGTTTATGGGACATGAAATTTACTTTCCAAAAAGTTGAGATCGTCAAAATGCTTTTAGAAAACTTTTAACACAACTTGTATTTATTGAAAGATAAAGAATCTACAGGGACGTTCAAATTCCATACTTAGCTTTCACATACTTAATTTTATTATTAAGTATACGTTACAAAATTCCCCCCCCCCAAAAAAAAATGAATATTCTAAAATTGACTAAATTTTAATGAAGGTAGTTAAAAAGCAAATCAGAACTACAAATAAGTCAACACTAAGACCGAAAGATAACAATAAATAAATAAATAGAAAATAATTTTATAAAAACAGCAACAAATGTAAATAAGAATACAAAGGGAAAATAAATAAATAAAACAAAAATCCACCAGCAGATTGATGTATAGCTTCAATAGATGGATAGGACAAGTAGACACATTTATTTCTTCAACCCTGATCAAAAATGACGCATATTCGAAGCAGATTGTGTTTCCATTCAGGTGAGTAACAGCTCAAAAAAGCGTCAAAAGTGATGTAAAGCAGCTAGCTACAACTCTCAATAATTTGATTGCGTTCATCGGGGTAACAGCATTAGCCAGAGTTTTCACTCGAGTTAACACGGCACTCTTATATCAGCTGCACCGAACACGTTAACACGATATGTGGTGGTGTGCAGTAGCTGTCGATACCGATTTTTTTTTCTTGTCGTCTCTAACGTAAATGGAACGATAACCATCCAGCCAATATTTTAAAAATCTGCTCTAGCGTACGTATCGTCTGCTTCGCTGGTCTTTCCATCAGTTCCAAAACTCGAGTTAATCAACCCTCATCCGCCATTAGCAGGAAAAATAAGGCAAGCTCTAACACGAACATATGGCGTAATTAAGCGAAGTTGAAGCTCCGAGTTCGTTAGAGCCGGCGATTTAAATTCTTAACGATGGGATTGGAATCAACATTTATTTATACATAGCGGTTTCTATTTTGAAGGAAAGTTTAGGAAACAAACGGTTTTAAAAAGATGAGGTACCCGGCTCGAAATGTGAGAATTATTGCTTAACGAGCTAAAGGAAGCATGAAAGCAGTTTCTGGGATTTCGGTTGGGTCATTTGAATTTTTAATCACGATAGTCTACATTTATTTTTCGGAGTTGAAGTTATACGAAAACAATTTCGAGCGTGTATATTTTAAGGTTAATAAACTTCCTTCGAATCTGCTTCACTGCCAACGAAGCCTTTATGCCACTGCGTAGTAAATATCAGATTAAATGTCTTTAAATGCCCTTTCAAGATTTTTTTTATAAAATTTTAATTGTGGTTAAAATGTAATTATTAAAAAAATTATACGAAAACAATTTCGACCGTGTATATTTTAACCCTACACTGCATGATTTTTTATTTTTCGTAGAAAAAAATATATGTGTTTGTCAATGTAATAAGAAAACATGGAAAAATATTTAAAAAAATGTAACTCTAATTTTTCACCCCTTTCTAATTAAAAATAGTTTTGTTGCCAAATGGCTACACCATGCATTCAACAGATAAAAATGATTTTAAATGATAGTCTTGAAATTAGTTCTTTTTTGTAAAAAAATAGAGGAATTGAACATTTGGTGCACTGTACGCTTGTAATCCTTTACATTTTGACATTTTGCATTATTTTTTATATGTACTTGTACTTTCCGATGATCAATTCTGTCAAATCTGATGTCTTTTGGAGCGTTCTGAGCGTTGGAGCGTTTTGGAGCGTTGGAGCGCGTCTGAGGTTTCTCTCGCGCAAGCTTTCTTTCTTTTCTCTTTTTTTTTTGGTTTGTAACTAGTTCCTCTGTAGCTAATGGTCTCTTTTTAATACGCTTTTATTAATTTCACATGTGGGTTTGTTTGTATGTATGTATGTATGTAACTCTGAACAAAATATAAAATTTACGTTCTTTGCAAATATAAAAGTAATATTAAATATAAAAGTAATATTATAAAAGTATATTTAATATTATTTTTAATACTAAAAGCTAAACTGTATTGCATATTGATGTATTATAAGTACATGTAAACTTAAGTGCGGATATTCAGTAGTTTTGAAAATCAGAGGGAAACCCGTGATGATCACAGCGCATTCCAATGTAAAAGCGTATTTTTTAGGTTTTTTTTTTTTTTTTTCAAAACTATATTTTAAAATTATTAATGACTTTACTTGTACGTGTAAGCACAACGTTTGTGCTAACTGAAATCTAAAATGAACATGTTTTGAAGGCTTTTCCCTATTGATTTTTTGTTTGTTCACTCTGTTGAACATCAACTAAGCAGTGATAATTGCGAGGTCTTATAAACGGTAGAACAGCCGAAAGTACCACTTTTGGGTCCGCATGATTATATTATACCTTCCAAAAAGAGAAAGAAGCTAGCGCGAAACATAAACAAAGCACATACTTTATGAACTATAGAGATGAATAGAAGTGTTCTCTGGATGCTTACTGCATAATGTTGCCAAATGGCTACAAACGTGTATTATGTCTTAGATTTTTTCCAAATAATTATTTTGATGTAAAACGTATATTAAACGAAAGACAAATGTTTGTTTTATTCATGTTATTTTTTTAAAAGAAGAAGAAAAATATTTCATTGTAAAAAATAATTTCAAAACATGGTAGTTTGAGTGATTTTAAAAGCAATCCATATGGATTCATTTAAGAGCATGTAACAGACCAGTGCTACCATGTATGGAGGATAAATGGTGATAATTGCTTTAAATATACTCAATACTTGCTTTTTATGCATTGATCTGCCTTATACCTACATTCTGCTATTCATAAGGAGGACAAATTGTCCATGTTGCCAATTGGCAACACCATGCAGTGTAGGGTTAAGGTTAATAAATCTCCTTCGAATTTGGTTCATTATTAACCAAGTCTTTATGCCATTGTTGTAAATATCAGATTGAATGTATTTAAATGCCCTTTCACGATATTTTGATTAAATGTTTATCGTGTTTTAAATGTGTAGTTAAAACAAGGCATTGAACTTTTAACTTTTCAGGTACATAAATATTTGACAAAAAATTACCTAACTTGTACAGTGCTTTTTTTTCCAAAAGTAAAAACACCCACTGGTTTTTTATGTGTTAGTAGACATACGTTCAAAATTGCTTTTTTGAAATTTGTGGGATTTCTTTTTTTTTAATTTTGGTTTCAAAAATAACGCACTAAGCAACTGGAGTCAAGAAAATATTGGACATATTTCGTACCACCAGCCTTAGAAGAGTTAACTACACCATACCGGTTAGGTAAATGTTGCAAATGCACAAAGCGGTGATAATGAGGGCGAATAATCAAATTAAAGTGAAGAATAAAAGCAGTTACTGGGATTTCTTTCAAAGTCAATTTGAATTTTTTATCACGAAAATTCGGAAATATATAGGTCCCTAAAATAGGTTGATGATTCCTTTTCCCAACTTTAGCCTATCGATTCATGTCAAACTGGCCGGCCGAATCCTACAATCAATAAAAAATTCGGACAATGGACGGTCAATTTGCAACAATTAATAATAATTCCAGATCAGGCCATATTCTTCCCACTTCGACAAATCTCGCGCTTTGGCCACAACATACACATACTAAAGGTTTGCCGCAACCAGACTGCGAAAAATTTGTAATAACTTGTCCCGTTTTCAGGTAGACTGTTCCATTGTCGTTACACATATAGTTGCGGGAAGTTGAAATGTCCTGTTAACCGGGACCTGTTTAATGGAAGTGACAGAATGGAATACTGGAAATGTTCCAGCCGTATGATTTTCATTCCAATAATGTGAGTAACCCTCTCGCATAACTATTGAACACATTTTATGTTTTTTTGGTAGTTATTTCCACTTACGGATAATTTGTGGATTGGCAAAAGAGCACAGGTGCAAATCGCAGTTTTGAAGCAATGCTGCTAGTAAAAAAAAAAAAAAGATAGAATCCCCAAAATCCCCTGCCAAGAATTTCATTCTGATTTAAAATCAGCATCAAATGTACTGAAGCACATTTGCGCATTAAAAAAAAAAAAAAATACCATGTCAATCTTTCGTTTTCAAGTGTTTATCTTTTATAATTCATTCTCTAGCCAAAAACACTAACTAAAAAATATGCGACTTTAAAAACATGCACAGAATTCCCAAAATGTTCAAACGTTTCATTTTGAGGAAAATAAATAAATGCAAAAGTATTTAAGTTAACAGCTATGAATAAAGCGATGTTCTAGAAATTAAACTTACCTATATTAAAAAAATAAAATATTTCTTAAAATTTAATGTTGACTGTAAAAATTATAAAAGAAAGATGATAAAATCAAGTATTTCGAGGCAGGTAGTAATCTATAATAGAGCATAGACAATTTATCTCCAAGCAAAATTGAAATGTCTACAGGCATAATAATTTCAACATTTGCTTCGCGACACTTATTATGCCTTCAATAACCTCACAAAAAGATGAATAACAGCATTCAATCACGAAAATGTTCACTGAAGAAGTCAGAAATATTTCTTCGTCTTAGCTGAAACTTTCATTATAATGTAGGTGTTATGTACCAGATGTTTAACATAATTACATAACTAACCAAACTTAAAGTACAAAATGCTCGTATTGGCCGTGATTTCGTATTGGCCGTTAAGAGTGATCGTATTAAGAGCTCAACAACATTTCACTATTACTCTTCAATCATTTTTTGGTAGATACTACTCTTCAATCATTTTTTGGTAGAAATTAACTCCACATCTAGATTACTTACAAGCCGATATAGCTGCAAAAAGTGAAACTGTGAGTTGATATATTACCAGTATAGTTAATTCAAAGAGAGAAAAAGAGTGAGAGAGAGAGAGAAACAATCTAAGAGCCACTACACCAAATGATGAATAAATAATAATAAAAAAAGTTCGAACATTTTCCAGTCTCGACAATAATGAGCGAAATTTGTTTTCCGAAATCAATTTCCATGCACGATTCCGTGAATGGAATGCGACCTCAAGGGAACGTTTTCCATCTGCTTATGCTGACAACTGATGATGACAAATCGGCCTGCCCCAGGGTTCAAGTCGTTTTTCATCATCCAATTATTATTACAGAGAATAATTCGCACAGTACACCACTTCTCGTTAGTTTTTCGAAGAGAGAACGTGAATATTTAAAGTCCAAGAGCAAAAATGAGTGCGAGAGATTTACAGGCGACTATCGAGGGAAAGGATAATGATGAATCATTACGACCCCAGGTTCAAGCAATTTATCGCCACTTAATTACTTAAACAAAGAGGAAGTATTCTCAAACGCTTAACACGCCCACTCAGGGAAGAGGAGCAAAATCCAACTTTAAAATACATTACTCTAAATAGTTTTGAAAAAAAAAGTAAATAATGCAACTAAAAATAAAATACCAGAAGGCTTTTCACAGGAGGTAAAACAAAAAAGCTTTGTAATGCTCGTTTGATTTGTTGTAGTGAAAGAAATAAACTTAAGAAAAGGAGAAAATATTTATGACTGTTGATTTTGGCAAGAGCCAGAGTATATTTCTGGAATTAGTCTAGTGATGAGCAATGCTAAATTTCGTTAAATGTTTTTTTAAGAAAATCATTAGACTTTCGATCGGGTATAGTTAAAAAATAACGCGAAAGATTTCGGTTGAAATGTGTAATGCAGAATGCTGTTTAATAAAATCAACATTACCAGAAAATGTCCATTAAAGGTGGCAGTTCAACATTAGATTTCGATTAGTCAGAGTTGTTTGGAGAAAAACATGGATTTTCGTTTTGGTAAAATCAAGGAAAAAATATTCAGCTCTAACAAACCCAGGTGAAGAGAAATATAAGTTGCTTTTGTCCATAAAAACTAAGTTTTGCAATGGGTTACACTCACACTAATATCGCTGGAAAAGTTATGGCAGTTCTGACAGCTAAAAAAGGCTAAAATCATTTTGTGGTGCTTACAGAAAGGGAATCGTTACTCTTCTAGAAACATGATAGTTAAGAATAATGTAAATAAGATCTTCTGAAATAATTAAAAAACAAAACAAGTTGATATTAAGGTTTGGAAAGGAACTCAGAGTAGGATCCTAGGCATGTGGTTGTTGCCTTTTGGATGGCAACACGGCACGACTGTCTTGAGTCTCCTTTATAGATTCAAGTTCCTTTACTCTCCTATGTGATGTGCAGGGATAATTCACTAATGAGTCTTTGAGAACTTGCCTCGCTGTCACTGGAAACATCTACGAACTCAAGAGAGTAGTTACAATCACTGCGGAGTGAATGACTTATTTTTGATAATGCTAATGTTTTTACTCCTGATTGGTATTTGTTTTATAGTGTTATCTCAGCATCAGAAACGAGAAACGCTAAATGCTGCTTACTAAAAAAGAAATTTGTAGTATGAAAACTCGCTAACTGTAACACATTCTATAAATCTAACATGTTTATATTACCTCCTGGAGTTACCTGTCATGCAGTGAAGCTGGTTTACAGTCTAAGCCATCGAAATGTTTTACCCAAGATACAGTTCAAAACCCAGGATATGACACAGGGCAAGTAGTATGAATCAATGAATAATTTCATCAGTGGTAGAGAATCTTATTTCAGTTTCTTGAATTGTAAGCACAACATAAATAATGTAACACCTTAAACATCAATAATTATTGCAAATAACCATTATGAATGAAAGAGTTAATATTGGGGAATTTATTTCCTCTATATTTCTGAGGAGGATGAGATTAAAAATAGCGAGTAGTCATCAAAGACTAAACGGAGAAGAGCGTTCTTTTCCCCCAAATTAAACTTCACAGCGTCAAGATCAGCCGATAGTGTGTCATCGAGCGAACAATATCGCTTCTGGACACATTAACTCCGTTTCCGGCCATAACGAAGGCCGTTCTCGAAAGCAATTCCCATCAGGAATGATCCATCTCTCTTCCGTCAGACGGAACAACAATCTGATGACGCACAGCCACCAGTCAAAAAGGACGTTTCCTGCCAGATTCCCAAACAAGCAGGCAGAATCCCGAAAGCAGGAAATGGATTTAACCCCAGCAGTCCCTTTTGAGCTCTTATCGCCACTTATTCCAACATTTCCTGACTTTCTGCTGGGACAGATGCTCCTGCTCCCAGAGGCTCATCAACTGAGAAGAAAAGGGGAGAGCGGGAAAAGAGATAAATACATCCCAATGGATGTTAAGGTGGCAATCACAGAAACGGATTAGCCCACCCTCCTTTCCATCACCCCGTGGCCTCCTTTTTTTCTCCATCGGATTGGGAAGAGATGCGACAACTCTCCATTCCCCCTCCATCTAAACCGCATTTCCTTATCCTTCCGCCATTTCGGACAAATTGGTCTCTCCGTCCCACCCTCACAACCAAATCACCCAGTTCAGGAACCCCCATCTCATACTCATTTCTGTTTCTTTTCTTTTTTCCCCATCCCAAAGTCATCACGAATTCAAGTCAAGGTCTAGGTCTTGCCACCACCATTTCTGATTCCATTTCAACCCATCTTTTCTTTCTGTTTTTCGTTTTATAATTATTCAATTGGATCATCCAGTTAAAGAGCGGGAGTTTCCTTTCTTCTTCCCCCCCCCCTTTGTTCTTCAGTAACAAACAGTAATTTTCTCTTTTTTCCTGATTCTCTTTTTCTTCCTTCTCTTCTTTTTCTCACTCCTTTCGCTGCGCCCTGCGGCCATCATGATAGAAAAACCAGAAATCTCATTTGCAGTCTGGCCACGATCTTTTCTTTTCCATTTCATTTCGCAGAAAAGAATGTAACTTTATATCTTCTTTTTTCCCTCCTTTACCCTTCTAGTTTTGCAGTTTTGGCCGGTACATAACATTTCCTTTCGTCCACGGGAAATCTTCTTTGAAAGACAAAGAATATATTTGAAATTTCTTTCCCTTCCAACTCTCGTTTCGCCCATTGAAGGGGGATCAGAAGCAGTAAATAGAATATATATGTATTGCACAACATGTATGCGCTTAGTTCTAGCTTTGGACTTGAAGAGTCTAACAGAAAAATCTCAGAGGCGGTATTTTTATATAAAATGCTTGTTTTCGAACAAATTCGCCTCAACGGGAGACTTAAGGAGTTTTGTATGTTTCGTAGAAAATGCGCCAGAGTGCTCTACAATCGGCTTAAGATGAAAGCTCACTAGATTTGGAATGAAGGCTTAAAGTGCGAGTCGTTAAAGCATGCGACTGGAATTTAAGAAGCCATTGCGACTGCCAGAAAGTGTACACTATTTATATGTAGGCATTAACCTTTCTAAAAAGACGGCAAACCTATTTTATTTTAACCACTTCAAGAGATTTTATTTTTGCTTAAACAATTCAATAAATTTAGTGTTATGTATTTCTTATGTTCATATTGATAATCCAACATCAATTGAAATTGTCTCTTAGAATAAAATGAAGTATATTGTCCTATTTTATGCAATTCTTTCCTACTGAAAAAACATTAAAAAATAAACCATTACAGACTGACGGTAGAAAGTTTATGCCTTGTAGATACATTTCAAAAAATCTTTTAGTGAAAAGTTTTGACCCACACATTTTCCAGCTCCAACGCCAGGATATCGCTATTTTAATGCAACGGTACAGCCCCCTGCTTAATATTGCAAATATTGACGAGACTCATGATTCGGCTACTAAATGACAACAGATAAAGAATAAATTTTAAAGAGGAATGTTATTTAGCATGTAATATAAGTAACAAAATCATATTTTAAAGATAAGTAATTGTAGAATTATAAGCCAAACTTAGATCTATTAATAGCTTCATACCATGATGGGACATCAACAACTGTCTTGTACAATGCATATGCTAACGATGCCTATTAAAAAGTTAAATTTCAGGACGTAGTTATGAAAGCAAGACTGAGGACCCATCAGACGAAAACCAGACCGTCTGGTAATCCTATAAGTATAGTAAACATTTGTTTCGTATGCTTCATATTTTCAACAGTATTTTATAGCAGAAAAAGGATACCGTAAATAAAACACATTCCAAACAAATCCTCCATGGAGTGTATACAATAACTGACTTCAACAACTAGATGCCATCATAAATTCAAATTCACATCGCAAAAAGACTTTTTCATCGTTATGAGTTCCATTCGAAAATTTGCCTTACAGAATAAAAACTTTTTCTGAAATGCAGCAGTTGATTCACCAAACTAACTTAGAATACCCTCTAACGAAGGAAACTAAATCTACATCATAAGCGAACGTATAGCATTTATAAAAAAATAGTTGGCATCTTTGCAACAATTTAAAGGTTCTCTTCCATTTGACTTCGTAACATTTTAACGAGACAAAAAGAAATCTACGATTTTTTTAAACTCTCAAAGTCGCTTGCAAGAAAATGGAAAAACTGATTTAATTACTTGAAAAGCTTAGATTCTACATTGATAAATTCTACATCGAAGGCAAAAATGTATAAAAGCTTTTTGAGACTTGGTTCTCAAGTTATGAAAGCTTTTATAAAACACTCTTATTTCCCCGGTATAAGTCAGTAAATGCTTTCAAAATATCCATCAGGAACGCAATATTGTTTTAATTCGAATTTTAAAAATTCTTCTTTGGAATCGTTTTAAAGAAAGAAACGTATTTTAAAATTGAAATAATTGCAGTGAATTCAGTGGAATTCCTTGAATTTTTGTATTTTCTTTGTTTAACCGGCAGCTACGGTTGCAAAGCATAGAGACATATTCTATGATACGCGTAATTTAGTACTCGTAATTAAATGACTAAATTCATCATAAAAACATCTATCAGTTGTCAGTGGCGTATCCTCGGTGACGGTTCATGGAATCTGGATCCTTTCCGAAATGAGCAGCGTCCGATTAACCATGTTGCAATTGCGAGTAGCCCCCGCGATATGGGGCCCCGAAGATAATTCAAAAATGGCCAAGACAAACATTTTATACAGTTCTATGATAGAAAAAGGGGGCCCTCAAAACTACACTGTGATTGGGCCTCCAAAGCAGTAAATCCGTCATTAAAATTGCTTTGTGCGTAAACTATATTCAATCAACGTTAATAAAGTACTTTTTGAAGTATTTATATAGCGATTGATCATGATGGCACGTCTTGCTAAAAGAAACTGTTTAGCACTAGATTTGTTAGAAAACGTTTAGAAATAACTGAAATATGATGATAGGCATAAAAGCATAAACCTAATTCGATAAACATAAAATAAATGAAATGCCTCAAAAGCAGCAGCGCATAAAAAAAAGAGTGGAGCTGTTTTCTTTCGTACGGTTTCCATAGAGACGAAGCAAAATTTCTAAACTTGATACGCCTATTTAAAAGTAAGAGTATAGAAGAATTGAATTTGAAACCCCCCCCCTCCTACCACCCTATTTGTCATTTTCGCAAAAAAAAAAAAAAAAAAAAACCGTACATTTTTAGAGTACGTTTTTTTTTTTTTTGTATATACAAAAGATTGATGACACTGCAAAAATACCTTTAAAATGTTGTTACTGGTAAGAAGCAACTCCAAAGCCAAAGCATAATTTGAGTCCTTATGCTGAACGGGGGTTGGAGTCGAAATGTTTTAACCCCTTCCAACATGGTGTTCGGTATACCGGACATCAGCTTTAAACAGCTGCTAATCATTTGATAATTGATTAAATTACTTGATTTTTTTTTCTTTTTTTTGTAGTTTACTCTTGACATTCTGTATATTATCATCCGTGCAAAAATTTCTAGTTTTGGAATTGGCAACATTCCAAAATATGGATTGGAAGAATAAGGGATTTGACTCGTTTTGCCAACGATAGATTTTTGTCGCGAAGGCGAACTTTTTCTCTGATTTTTAAAAAAATATATAATCTTTTATTTATCGTTTCAAATGCTTATATTATGTTTTATTATTGTTTGGAGAAAATTTTACGATAAAGTTTGTGTGATGTTTCATATTTGTTTTTTTGCTGAAATATTAATTTCAAAATATGTATCTTGAAAATTGGACACTTCATAACTCTTTTAATTTTTTACTCACAAGCTTGAAATTTAGTTTTTGAGATGCTCTTAGCCATAGTACTTTGTGTACCAAATAAAAACAATTTTGGTTAACTATTTCATAATTCAGACTGAAGGGGTTAAAAACCAGAACTATTCATTTGTTTGAGCGAAATCAGATTTAAGAACAGCAGTAATTGAACTTGGCTTTCTCTGTCTTTTTAAAAACTTTTACGAAATTAATATATTTAAAGTTAATAATAAGTTGTATTATTCAATATGTTAAGAAATTGGACCCCGTCTGAAATTAAACCCGGACTACGTCACTGATTGTTCTCGAAATATAATCGCCCAGTTATATTCCTGATTTCGAACAGTTCAACGATATTTCAAGCAAATCTCTCAAAATTTATTTCCCGAAGTTAAAATGAAATGCCTCAAGTGAATTTCCGTTGTACGGCCTCCCCCCCCCCCCCGATCCTTAAATTTTCTCAACATCTCACACTTCGTATGGTATGCTCTACGCTGATAACATTAAAAGATGATGGTCCTGAGTGTCATATTTTAACTGCAGCCACAATCATTTCAAAGGACCGCCGGTTGCAGCAATTAAGAGAACATGAACTAAGGTAATTTAAGGAGTTATGGGATATTAATGCAAAGCAATTATGCCATGCCAAGTGGCCAGGTCTGGCGACAAATGGGTAATCCTTGTTGAGAGGAACGATTCCTTGCAACACAGCATTTTCTATAGCATTAGAAATACCGGAAGCATTCATAGCAATGATTTGCAACAATGTAGACTTATTATGTTTCGCAACGTGTTGTTTGCATTAATTTGGAGCGTTATGTTTATTCATATTACTAATCACCGACTGAATTTGCGATTGTTACATTTAGTAGGGAGCAGAGAGTATGCTTGTCGCAAGAGTTCGTCATCACTCTAGTAAACTAACCTTTGCAAATTCTCTAAAACACGCTTTATAACACCGCAAAATATACGTATATAACGGGAAGTGTTTTCAGAAATTAAGCATTACCATCGATTATGGGACCTTTTGAGCCTAGAAAGGTACATCTCTACGAAAATGGTTTTGTTCTTAAAAGACAAGAGTTTAAAGCTTTTGCAGCCTTGGTGAACTGTTAGATCAAAAAAAAAAAAAAAAAAACTGCTACCGTAAAATGGGGTGAATCGGAACACTTTTCAGCTTTGATTGTACAAAAAGCAGTTAAAAGATTTTTTTTTAATTTGATTTTCTGGGTAAAAACTTCGGTCTTGCTTTACTTTTGATATTCCAAGCAAAGACAAAACATTTTGAACAGTTATTATTAAAATATATAGGAAATTATGGGTGTTCCGAATCACCCCGCTGATAGGGGTCAATCGGAACACATGTTAAAATTAGAGATGGAACGAAGCTTCGGCCGGGCCGAAGCTTCGGCCAATTTGCCGAAGCTTCGGTCTGGCCGAAGCATGAGTTGTGATTCGGCCGCTTCGGCCTGAAATTTATGCAGCGAATGAAAGACAAGTAAAAAAGAATGCATGATAGGGTAAGTGCTCCAGTAGTCGGCCACAATGACATAAAACTCCTCACAAATAGTAGTACATTTTTAATTCAAAATCAGATATGACGTATTCACACATTCATGTACTTATCCTCAATCATCAATCAGTGGCAGTTAAGTTTCGGGTACTTTTTCTTGAATTAGTATTGAGTCATTTCATTTTGAATGGTGTGCCCGTCATCCAAGATTGCGATTCTGCTTATTTTTCAGGTAAGATGATTCTGTGGCCGACTACTGGAGCATTTATTAGTGTTGACAACAGCTTGGATTTTAATATATATATATATTTTTAATTTCTGAAACAAGTAGATGATTCACTATCAGAAATGTTCATCCTTGTAAAGTTTTATTTGTTTTTGTTACTGTATTGATAGCTGAAAGTTCTAGGTTAGCCAAGATCAACAAAAGATCTCTTAAATAGCCGACTACTGGTGCTTTTACCCTACTATTTTTTTCGAATTCACCAAAAACTGAAGCATTTTGCATTAAGAATATTAAGATAAATATATAACACAGCTTAAATAGTAGTAGATTGGGTAGTTCTATTGTATAATACATGATCATATCTTTTTTTTATTATAAAACATCAACTGAATTGCAGACTGAGCTTTTCATGTTCCAAGTAGAGCTTCCTACTACTAATTTGCAAAACAAAAATAGTAATGTCGTCTTTTCTTGTACTAGCAGTATAAAGCAAAACAAAACAAGAAAACTTTTAATTAGTGAAATTAATTTAAGAATGACTCAGTAAGCTGAAAATGTTGTGTAATACTAAGAACATTAAAATAAAAACAACCAAAATAAAAATAAACTTTAATTAATGAAATCAATTTAAGAATGCCACAGTAAGCTGAAAATATTGTGTAACGCTAAGAATATTAAAACATATGGAGAAAAGTATAAAACTCTACGCATTTATCATGCATCAAATCCAAAAACTTCAATATGTGCGCCAGCCGAAGCTTCGGCCATTAGTTGGCCGAAGCTTCGGTATTCGGCGCTTCGGCCAAATGCCGCTTCGTTCCATCTCTAGTTAAAATTTTTATTTTTTTCCATTTAACCTGTAATAGGTCTCATAAACATGAGTAATATTGATGGGGGAGAATAAGAACAGATAATTACTGTCATATAAAAGTATAATTTCAAAGCAGTAAACGTTTATAATTTGTCAAAATTCAAAATAATTCTGAACTTATGAAAAATGAAAATTAATTTTAAGAAATGCTTTTGAATTGAAATACAAAGATTTAACATGAATGGAAATCACTCATATCGTCCACAAATATGTACTTGTCCTTAAAACTAGCAATTGTGACTTGGCTTAAGTTTTTTCATAGCATCTTCTGGGATGAACTCTGCCTTTTCTTTTGTTTCTTGAAATCTCTGGGTTTTGGGGATTGTCCTTTAAGATTTTCCCACTTATTCATCACTGTCTGTGTGCTGGACTTTTGCCACATAAAGTCTGTACGACTTCCCCCCATGTATTTTAGGTAAAAAGAAGTCTCCTGGAGAAATAATCTTTTAAAACCTGCAATTTTTTGTCATTCTAAGATCTAGTTGCTCACTTGAAAGGATAAACAGTAATAAATCCTTGGCCTTGTCTTGATTAGAGGAATTGGGGTTAGAATCTTAATTTTTCAAACAGTTTCCTTCAAATAAGTTTGAATTGGAACAACAGAACAAAGTGTTCCGATTCACCCCGCATTTTTTTTTTCCTATGGCATTTTTCAGAATTCTTCATTTTTATGACACAATTTATAAAAAATGTAAATTCAATGTGGTATTCTGTTGTTCAGATACATGTATAATTGAAACATACCACTCTTAAGTTTAAAATATAAGAAGGTTTGTTCTTGCATATGAAGTTTTGCAGTCTATGAAAATGTGAAGTTTTCTAGCATTCCACGTGCAGCCCTCCTCATAAGCCAGTAGAGTTGCCAGATTGACAAAAGTAATTTTTTCCTACTTCCTATGATCTTACCTTTCTAAAAAAAATAATAGCGAAAAATACCCAATAGTATATTTATGAAGAATTTCTTTGTACGGTAGAGAAGTTTTGTTCCGATTGACCCCGCTGTTCCTATACACCCCATTTTACGGTATCTATTGATTGGGTGCTTTACTTGCAACCTTCGTTAGTTGGCTGCAAGGTTATCGGTAAAATGACCTAACTTGCACTACGGTAAAACCAAGCATTTTGTACTGTCAAATGTTTTTACATATTTATTGAGGACGAAAATTTCAAATTCGAGCGGTAGAACATTCTTTTCAAGTCATACTATCACGGAACGAACCCAGCCCATATAAAGGCTGTATGCAAGTGACACGTTATATTGGAAAGGAGTGGGGGCGTTTTCTTCAGTTAAGAGTACTACTTTTAGTCACTGATATTGACAGATAAGAAAAAAAAAAAAAAAAAACCCCATGGGTCCAGAAAAAAACCTTTGTTTTCTCAACGATTTATTTTTAATTTTTTTCGAATTCCCGAATTGTAAAACAAAGCGAGGTCTCGTATGACGGCACAAATGAAGAAACTTTGGTGTGAAGCAAGGCCGGTTCATTTGCCATTTTGGATCTTAGGTAACCCTATCTCTGTAACAATGAAAAATCTTATCTAAAATGCCGACTCGTCTATTTAGTGGCCTTGCTAAGACCCACTAGTTCATTTGTAACAAGAGCAGCGGAAATGAAACAGTCACTGAGCGTCTTGAAAAATGCCTTTTTTTTTCAGAAAAAAATTGGTCAAAATTGAGAAAAAAATTCACACTACACTGTAAAAAATGAATGTTGTTTTTATAGTATAATACAGCTAATTTTACAGCAATAAACTAAAAATTGCTAATTTTACAGTAATAAACTAAAATTGCTAATTTTACATTTCATTACAGCGCATTTTACAGTTTTAAACTGCAACCTCTGCTGCCAATATTATATTGTTGTTTTTACAGTATAATACAGCTAAATTTTACGACAATAAACTGCAAAATTGCTAACTTTACAGTAAGAAAGTGCATTTTAGTTTTAAATTGGAACCTCGGCTGCCAGTATTATACTGTAAAAACAATAGCTCATTTTTTGCAGTGCATATTTTTGACCCTGCTCTTAAAAAAAAAAAAGAATATTTTTGAAAAACGGGAAACAACCCAACTGAGTCGTCCATTTTCATTCTTGAATAAGTACATTATTATTATGGAAATTAAATTAATTACTGCTACTTTTTGCACCGGTTCCGAATCCTCGTAAATAGCTTTTATCGCCGGAAAAAAAAAGCACTTCCAGGGTTGATTTTCCTGGCACAGATAGTAAACCAATTTTGTGCCGCTAGAGCACGCAAACGATTTTACAGACAGTTTACAATCGCATCGTAAACGTACACTCGAAGCTCAGTACTGCGGGCAAAAGGCTGGCACCCAGGTCAGACAAGGAAAGTGAGAGATAAGCGTTTATGTCCGGCGAAACGTTAAAAAGAGGACGTTAAGACGGGGAATGGATGCTGTAAAGTGGATGCGTGAGGCCGTATCGCCCACATTAGGCATGTGGGGGAGACTCCATAACGCCCGTCGTTAACTCGAGGTAAATCAACATAAAAATCCACCCACGTAAGCTCGGGCTAGAATGAAATAAAGTTTGGAGAATTTGGTTTTAATTGCCTCGGATGAGTTGAAAATTCGGGAAAATATACCAATTGGCAGGGTTGGCAAGGTTTTGGACAGAACGGTAAAAACCACGGTTTAAACCATGGTTTAAACCGTCCTGTCCAAAACCCATGTGTCCAAAACTGTCCTAAACTGTCCAAAACTACATTTTTAGTACAATTTTATGTTTTGAACAAATATCAAAAGCACAAAATCATACTTGAATTTAAGACTTAATTTATTTAATGTAAACATTTAAATATGTACATAAAAACATATACAAGATTTTCAGCTGAAACTAATCTAGCTACTTAGAAGTTACTATTCTTCATTAAAAAATGAATTAATTCTCATAAGTTTATATTATTTTATTTTTAATACTAGCTAATCTTCTTTTAAATATAGATGCAAATGAGGGTGTTCAAAAGGTACAATAATCGACTTAAATGCAAAAAAAAAAAAAAATCAGTTTTGCAACTAATTAAAACGATACACAACATTTGAGAATGTTACAGCGACATTTACTGAATATTTAATTATTTCACAAAATATTAGGAATACAAGTGATTTTTGTTTCTTTAATTTGAAACAATACGTCTTTTCGAGTTTGTCAGATACCACTATTTACGCCCGAGCCCTTCATATATATATATTGTTAGATACAAAATACACAGTATTAAAAACAAAAATAGAAAATTTTTCTGGAGTAGTGAAAAACATTTTATCATCAGTTTATTATTCTTCAATCTAAGGTTAAAAAAATTATTTGAATATCACTGAAAACATTATTGTAAAGAAACCACAAAAGACTTCAGTTTTGCACATTTTGAGTTACAAATGGAGCTGAAATTATCTGCTTCAAGAGTTTTTTTGACAGTACTACCAATCAATTCCTATTTTATGAATTTTTTATGCAGTGGAGTTATGAGTAAATTGTTCATTTTTTTAACGTATATTAAAATTACTAATATAATTAAATATTGTCAAATTTTAATTAATTACAACGAGTTGACACTAAGAAACTAAGATGTATGCATTATCAATATTACAGCTAGTAGAAATTAGTCAGCTTAAAACCCTTTTGCCATGCTTTAGACAGTTTAAGACACTTTTGGACAGTTTTCGACAGTTTTGGACAGTAAAATCCACCTGTCCTGTCCAAAACCAGTTTTGGACGTCCAAAACCCCAACCCTGCCAATTTAGTCCAGTCAATCTATGCAAAAAAAGGGGCTAAAATCGCAAATCCGGATGTAGTTCTGAATTTTTAATATGTTGTTTGGGTCCCTTTGGGTAGTGTAAATCTAAGTTTGCACCTTTCTAAAACCTGTGCTCGCTGCGAAACTCGCGAAAAACTGTAAAATTTTCGGACATTTTTCAGTTTTTCCTTTATAACTCCTAAACTATGCAACTTTTAACTATACATGTGAATACCCATTTTAAAGAACACTAAATTTGCAACAATTTAAGCTCAAGTGGAGTTCTGTAGGACGAATAGTTCAGGAGATATCGTACTTCGAACAATGGAGTTTTTTGCGAAAAGTGAAAAAATTATGCTTCGACCATATTTTGGACCAAATATCGACATAAATTCCTATTTTACAAGACAAAAAATGGACATATAATTACAGCACATTTAATCAGCTTTCATTCAAGCCCAAACAATAGTCTGTAGGTTCAATATTTCATTTACAATCGCGAAAAATAAATATTTAAAATTTTGAAAAATGAGCAAAATCGTTTCCTAATAAGAATAGGAGGGCAGTAGAAAAATGTGTAGAAGAGTAGAAAAGGGTAAAACTATATTAAAATGTTATTTTAAAAATTAAAAAAAAAACTTAAAACTAAAACAGAAAAATGCATAGAGTTGTATAAAAAGGGTAACACTATTAAAATATTATTTTCATAATTTAAAAAACCTCACAGGTGAATTTAGCTCAATGTTTTTCTTTTTTTTTCTTTTGTGGGCCGTTATTAGCTGTGGTCTTATAGCTAAGCTGCAGGAAAGAATGTGGTCTTCGTTCTGTCTCAAGATGTTTGTATTTTCTTCATCTCCGAGAACGTGAATGGCAAGGAAGTTGTAACAATTCTTTCCGTATTTAAATGAACATCTGGATCCAAAACAAAGACAACCTTCCTTTTCTGCAGCCTCGCAATAAGACCACAGCTAATAAAGACCCCCAAAAGAAAAAAAAGAAAAACATTGAGCTAAATTCACCTGTGAGGTTTTTTAAATTATGAAAATAAAATTTTAATACAGTGTTACCCTTTTTATACAACTCTATGCATTTTTCTATTGTCCAGTGCTCTCCTATTCTTATTAGAAAACAATTTTTCTCATTTCTCAAAAATAATTTCAATTTCCGAATATTTGTTTTTTCACAATTGTAAATGAAATATTGAACCTACAGACTTCTTTTTAGGCTTAAATGAAAGCTGATTAGATGTACTGTAATTAAATGTCTATCTTTTGTCTTGTAGAATAAGAATTTATGTCAATATTTGGTTCAAAATATGATCGAAGCATATTTATTTAATTTTTCGCAAAAAATGACAAATTGTTGAAGTACGATATCTCCTAAACAATTCGTCCTACAGAACTCCACTTGAGCTTAAATTGTTGCAAATTTAATGATCTTCAAAATGGGTATGCACACGTATCATCAAAAGTTGCATAGTTCAGGAGTGAGAGGGGAAAATCTGAAACAGTCAGGATAAGACCACAGCCAACAAGAACCATCATAAAAATAGCAAAAAAAATAAGAGAAAAAGACCTGCAAAGTTTTTTTTTTTAATTTTTAAAATAACATTTTAATACAGTTTTACCCTTTTAATACTCTTCTACGCAATTTTTTACTGTCTACTGCCCTCCTATTCTAATTAGGAAACGATTTTGCTCATTTTTCAAAATTTTAAATATTTATTTTTCGCGATTGTAAATGAAATATTGAACCTACAGACTATTGTTTGGGCTTGAGTGAAAGCTGATTAAATGTGTTGTAATTATATGTCCATTTTTTGCCTTGTAAAATAGGAATTTATGTCGATATTTGGTCCAAAATATGGTCGAAGCATAATTTTTTCACTTTTCGCAAAAAAACTCCATTGTTCGAAGTACGATATCTCCTGAACTATTCGTCCTACAGAACTCCACTTGAGCTTAAATTGTTGCAAATTTAGTGTTCTTTAAAATGGGTATTCACATGTATAGTTAAAAGTTGCATAGTTTAGGAGTTATAAAGGAAAAACTGAAAAATGTCCGAAAATTTTACAGTTTTTCGCGAGTTTCGCAGCGAGCACAGGTTTTAGAAAGGTGCAAACTTAGATTTACACTACCCAAAGGGACCCAAACAACATATTAAAAATTCGGAACTACATCCGGATTTGCGATTTTAATGTCTAATTTGACTGGACTAATTGGCAAATGGAAAATTCTTGGAAATTTCCAGAGGGAAAAAATATATGTTTAGAAGAAAGATATTAGTTACAATTTGTTGGAATAAACCTGTCCGAAATTTGGCGAAGACTTTTTAAAGTTGAATAATTTACTAGCTAACAACTTGAAATCTTTAGCGCGGACCCTATATACAATATTTTCGTTTTTATATTGACCCTTCTCACAGCGCACCATACTATACTCGGTTACTTTAAAATAGGCGTGGTCTCCATGGAAATCGCACGAAAGACAACAGTTTCACTCTTTTTAACCGACTTCAACAAAGGAGGAGGTTATACAATTCGTCGGAGATTTTTTTTTTTTTTTTTTGTATGTTTAACGATTACTCGAAGACGCCTGGACCGATTTCAAATATTCTTTTTTTGTTTGAAAGGGTTTTCTTTCCGATTGGTCCCATCCTCTCGTGGTCCGGGTTTGATAACGGGAACCTGCAGAAATCGATCGAAATAGAAATCGGGAGCACAGTAATCGTAATAATGACAATTTTGAACGCAAGGCTTCTCTGGATTAATTCATTTCTATAGTCTTTTAATCGTCATGTAATGCTAACAACATCGTTTTGAAATATCAAAAACTGAGTATCTTTCTATGTCCTACTACTTTCTCCTGAACGCCAATGAACTGAAAGTCGAACCAGGTACCCATAGATTGGTAATTTTTCAGCCTTCATTAGTTTTAATTTATATAATTATACGATTTTAACTAATGAAGATATCAATTAATAAGTAGTCAAATTTAAAGCGATTTGTCCAAAATGATTAAATTTGAAATCCATTGTTACAAAACGTGGTTGATATGAAACAGTAATAATAATGATAATGAGAATTTTGAATGAAGGCTTAACTAAATCAAACATGAAACTAAATTTCAACTTTATTCTAAAGTTTATTTAAAAGCGTTATTTTTAGTTTTTTTTAACTATATCTTGATTACTTAAAGTGCATTTACACTAAAAAGAATGAAATAAAAAATTTTTGGTAAAAAAATAGTACCGACTTCAGTTGGAAATTGTTTTAAAAAGTAAGAAATAATTTTTTCTTCATCGAAACTACTTTTAAACATAATGTTTGAAGTCGGCGCAAAAATAATGTATAGAATCATACGCAACTACAATTCAATTATAAATATAAATTTTAATGGATCCAGGTTCTTTAAGAGCATTCGCATACATTTGTGTAATGGTACAAATATTGTTTTTAATTTTTAATGGTTTCTGTGAAAAATGTTGGAAAAATATGGTTAAATGTCATTTTACCTATCGTTTTTGGGCAGACTTCAAAACTTATGTTTAAAAGTAGTTTCGATGGTGTTATATATATTTCTTCCTTTTTAGAGCAATTTCCAACTGAAGTCGGTTCTATTTAATTTCCAAAAATATTTTTTTTTCATACACTGCTGTTGCGGTATTTCATTTATTTTATGTTTATGGAATTAGGCTTACGTTTTTAATTATATCCTCATATCTCAGTTACTTCTAAACATTTTCTAACAAATCTAGTGCTAAATAGTTTGTTTTAGCAAGACCTGCCATCATGAGTATTCGTTAAATAAATACTTCAAAAAGTGTTCCTTTAACGTTGATTGAATCATAGTTTACGCACAAAACAATTTCAATTGTTTGCATTTAACCATTGTTAAGTGGGACAAAAGTCCATAGCGCCGTAACTATGACAACCATCAGGGGAAAAGTGCGGAAGAGAGGGAAATTAATTTCCCTTCCGGCCGCCTCCTCACGTTGCACATGGTATAACAAAAGTTTTATAAATGTATCAATCAGTAAGTTGAAGGTACGAAGATAAGGGGTCACAGAAACAGGGCACACCAATTAGAGGTCACTGTGAACCCCCCCCCCCCAAAAAAAAAGTCCTTATTCTGCAAATTTTGTCTGTCGATTCGGTAAATTTGGAGCCAGAAATGCAAAATTGCATTTTTTAAAAAAATAAATAACGCTGTATGTGCCTTCTCTATGTTGGTGTGTGTGTAAGTTCCGACTCTAAATTGGCTCAAAGAAAACGTTTTTAACACTGGCTTTAAAATGTAATCAATTTTTCTATAAAAAGGCATTTTCTTTTGCATAGTTCGCAGATATTTTTCAATGCTATCGGATCGGCAGTGTAGTATTTCTATTATTAATTTTTTTAAAAATATTCATACAAATTATTACACACAATAAATTTTTTTACATACATAATTGATTCATTCAGAAATGACAGCTGGGTGCTTCATTTTGACGGATAAAAACTTATGACAGGCTCTTCATGCCGCCTAGATTTAAATTCTTATTGTTAACACAGCTTTTCTCATTTGTGACCAGCTGAAATAGACGTTATCACTGATTTTGCAAGAAAAGTAACGGTTTAACTCAAAATAATAATTGTATTAGTCAAAACAATAAAAAGAGCAGGATATGTGGCATGACCTAATAAAAATTACAGCTAGTACTTCGTAATAATTATCAGAAAGTAATGGATCAAAAATTACAATTGCGTAACACTCCGGAATCCCGGCATTTACGACGCTAATGCCGTACTATTAAATATCCTCATCAATAATTACGGTTCCTCAAAAATTACGCAACGTTTCGGGCTATTTTAAAAGCTCATCCAGACACTACTCCTACTGGAAATTTA
The DNA here is from genome assembly GCA_038373865.1 of Uloborus plumipes. Classification (NCBI taxonomy): domain Eukaryota; kingdom Metazoa; phylum Arthropoda; class Arachnida; order Araneae; family Uloboridae; genus Uloborus; species Uloborus plumipes. Next base: position 61,315 of record JAXGGA010000691.1, on the reverse strand, counting down.
ATTAGCGCTTATGCATTCTTTGCTCTAAAGCATAATTAAGAACTTTAGGCATAATAATTGCACCGTAAGACAGGAAATAAAACGCTCTCGCGCTATAAAAATTTTCCCGGCATGGAGCTGAATATAAATGTCCTGCTTTATTTAAAAGATTGGCATCATTAAAAGTCAGTCATTAAACTATTTCCACCAAATACATTAGCTGCAGATGAGGCAGAATTTCTTTTTATGGTGTATCGTGAAAAACTTACGTAAAATAGCATTGTAGAGCGACGAAAATTTACTAAGCTGGAAATTTAATTCAGAAAATAATTTTTGCAGGGAAAAAAATAACGCGACAAAAATTTCGGGATTTTCGAAACAAGAGTTCTATTTAAATGCCAAATAAAATTTGGAATATTAAGATTCAGACGTACTTTCGAAATAGAAAACAATGTAATTAATACAAGCTGTAATGGGGGTGTGTTGACTTCTACAATTTTAGGGCACGCAACGCATGAAGGGCAACAAGAACTGCTCCAGTAGCATGTTACAGGTGTAAAGCAGAAAACATACTGCATGATCATCTTAGGCTAAAACCTTCCGCGCATTAGCGCATGCGTCAGGTCTTCTCTGATCTTACCAAAATAGGAGTGTTAAGTAAGATAACATGATAACAAAAAGGGGAAGAATAATAAAAAGCATTTCGAACCGTAATCAAACAACGTGGAACGATGCTGATTTCAAAGATATAGTTTATTTGAATATGTCAAAAGGATATAGCAAATGCAAGTTTAAAAAAACTCCGGAAAGTTATCACACACAACCCATCTACCCTTTTTTAAGTGGAACTGTTCGCGAGTGCTAGGCGCGCCTTTCATGGACGGACAGTACATTGCAATAAACTACCCCGACTCTCATCCATTCAATATAAACAAACCAATTATGCTTTTCGAAATCTTCAGTCATTAAAAATTTTACCTCAGTAGTTTGATTTTTCTCCCTTCAATTCTTAGACGTTTCTTTAGTCATTAATATTTTCCCTAAGGCACTCGACTTTTTCTTTTTTACTCATTAGAGATTTTTCTTCAGTAAATTTAATATTTTAACGATTTCTTTGAAAGATATTATTACTATTACTATTATTATTATTATTATTATTATTATTATTATTATTATTATTATTATTCATTTTGCTTTGCTTTGTTACTTGCTTTGAAAGAGCATTTTCGGACAGTACATTTCGTGAAAAAGCTTTTTAGATTGTAAAAGCAAACTGAGTTGAGTGAATGAGAGCCAAATAATAGCTCCTTTTGAAATAGTTTCATGCGGCAAAATTTTGACCTAGACGAAAAAAACCATGGGAAGAGCCACAGTGGCAAAAACATTATTTGTCTTCCAAAGTTGTACATGAATTCCCTCTTTCTTTTGAAGTCAAACAACATGGGAATATGCACGGTGAGCAGTGTGGGTGTTGTCCTATCCTGTTGAAAATAAGTATCGTTTGTTTGTCTGGTTTTGAGCCTCAATAAGATTTTCAACATCTCACTTTCGATTTCTATTTTAGGGTCAATGTCAATCACAGAGGGGTAATATATTCATGTAAGCCCTGTTATAACTAGAGACTGACAAAATTAATAAAAGCTTGAGAGCAAAAAAAGAAAAATTAAGTTCGGACATTTTGTTTCAGAATTTATGTCCAAATTCAGCATATCATGGCTTCGGAAAGACTCTTGTTTTGAAAGAACTAGTTGCGCGGGCTCTGCGCCCAGGATTATTCGGACCCCCCTACCCAAGAGATAATTTCAAATTGTGATAATACCTAGAGAAGCTAGTATTTACTTTGGGCGGAGGATGTCCTAAAAGTCCTCATACATCATAAGTTTATAACATACCGCGCTCAAAAAGTGATAATATTTCTTACAGCATGCTGGGGGCGAAAAAACATGCTGGGGGATTTTGATTCCATAATCCCTTTGCTGCGCTTCTGGTCATGACCCCTCCATAGTGCAGGAGCAACTGGTCAAATTTTAATTTCCGTGCGCTTTTTGTGATACAATTATGACAGTTGGTTTTTCTGAAAGGTTATGGCACCAGGAATACGAATTCGGATGTTGCCACCCCCAAAAATAGTGCAGGGGGGCGTAAGGGGGGGGGGGCAAAGTTTCTGCACTAAAATAATTATATCTTCAATATTTCATGGCTTACAACCAGTTTTCAAAGTGTAAAATGCAGAGATCCACTTAATAATAACATTATAATGCATAAAACGTTGAATTCAAATTGCTGACACGTGTTTCAGAGCTATTAAGAGCTCCTTTTTCAGTTTATAAGATGAGAGCTTATGAATGAAAATTCATCCGGCTGAAGGTGTTTTTTTCATTGAATAGAGGTGCCTTGTTATCAAGCCCATCATTTGGGCAACCAGGGGGGGGGAGGTTCCGCATCCCCCCTTTTAAAAACAAAATGCAAATGCACATTTATGTACGCAATTATCCTTTAACACATAGTATACATTGAATTTGCACTTTTGCCGGGACTGTAATCGTCCCCCCCCCCTCCGGGGCGGGTGGGAGGGGGTTGAAAAATTAATTTATTTGTTTTTATTTTTATTTATTTATTTTTTTTTTTGATCAGGGAGAGGGGTTCAATTGCCCCTGATAACTTGTTCCTCTTAAATAGCAATTTTTTCGTCATTTTTCGCCCTCCACAATTTTTTGTAGCTTAAAGCACTGCTAAAGGAAGTTTTTACAGCCACAAATGTGCTTAAAATAATATAAACCAGAAATACTCATTGTGAGTGGTCTGAAATATACCTGAATTTTTAAGTTAAAAAAAAGAGAGAAAGACTTTTAAAGTGTATTCACTCAAATAATAATATAATGACAAGATTAATGAACCCAAATTTACCATAGACTGCTTAACATTGTGTTTGTTTCTGCTGCTGAGTCTAAAAAGTAATCTTAAACAAACTAAACATTTATTGAAATCAAAATGTTTTTTTTTTATTGTACCTCACTATACATTTTCATCTGCATTTATGTGAAAATGAAATAGGTAAATAAAAACATGAAAGTAGAACTATAATTACAAGTAACAACACACACTAGTCATTTGACAGTAGTATTTGAAAAAAAATGTAATAGATATATTTAAATCAACACATGAATTAATCTTTCATATTCTTGATCGTTTTAAAAAGACATTGCTAGGAAGAATTTTAAAACAATAAGTCAAATAATAATATTATATAATACAAATTAAAAATCAGTTTCACATTGTCAGATTGATCTGAAATGCTCTCCTCATACCAGTCAAAACAGTGATTTTCATCATCTAAATAAATACATCCACACATGTCCATGCATGGAAATCCGTTACATCTGCATTTGCACAGCAGTGTAGAACATTTACTGTTTTTGCATGAGCATTTTACCAGTTCTAGAATCGCCTGTGGAGCAGGTTCCATTCTGGTCATCTGGGGAACAAATCTGCTGTCTTGCATTTCCTAACCATAACCAGCATCCGGCTGTGGAATATTCGGACAAGCAATGACATCATTTTGCCATATCATGGCCTGATAATGTGCTCTCATGATGGCATAGCGAAGAGCTGATTGTGTTGGTGACATCTTCTTTAACTCGGCAATTTTCTTGAGAAATAACATGAACCGAACAGAGGCAACATCTGATTTAGAACAGTTTGGCAGGTAAATTTGCAAACAAACTGTTTTAATGCACCAAAAATATCTTCAGATGGTGTAGAATTAATTCCTAAATTTGCAAAAGCTTGCAAAATATTTTATCAGACTGCTGCAAAGCTTGGTAGCTAATGCTAAATTAGAACACCAGCGAGTGACCACACTTGGTACGGTACAACTCGTAATTTTTTTAAGGCAGAGCTCGGGTATAAAGAAGTGAGTAACCGCCCCTAAGCAAGGGCTAAGGCAGGATGACCAGAATGGAAACTGCTCCACGGGCGATTCTAAAACTGGTAAAACGCTCATGCAAAAAAAAAGTGAATGTCCTACACTGCTGTGCAAATGCTTACGGATATCCATACACGGACATGTGTGAATGTTTGGACGTAGATGATGAAAATCACTGTTTTAAGTTTTAACTGGTATGAGGAGAGCAATTCAGATGAATCTTGATAATGAAACTGATTTTTAATTTGTATTATATATTATTATTATTTGACATTGTTTTAAAATCCTTCCTAGCAATGTCTTTTTGAAACGATCAAGAAGATGAAAGATTAATTCATGGGTTGATCTAAATATATCTATTACATTTTCTTTCAAATACTACTGTCAAATGACTAGTGTGTGTTGTTACTTGTAATTATAGTTCTACTTTCATGTTTTTATTTAACTATTTCGTTTTCACATAAATGCAGATGAAAATGTATAGTGAGGTATAATAAAATAAAACATTTTGATTTCAATAAATGTTTAGTTTGTTTAAGATTACTTTTTAGACTCAGCAGCAGAAACAAACACAATGTTAAACAGTCCATGGCAAATTTGGATTCATTAATCTTGTCATTATATTATTATTTGAATGAATACACTTTAAAAGTCCTTCTCTCATTTTTTTAACTTAAAAATTCAGGTATATTTCAGACCACTCACAATGAGTATTTCTGGTTTATATTATTTAAAGCACATTTGTGGCTGTAAAAACTTCCTCCAGCAGTGCTTTAAGCTACAAAAAATTGTGGAGGGCGAAAAATGACGAAAAAATTGCTATTTAAGAGGAACAAGTTATCAGATTAGCGGGGCAATTGAAAACCTCTCCCTGATCAAAAAATAAATAAAAAAAAATAAATAAAAATAAAAATAAATAAATAAAAACATTAATTTTTCAACCCCCTCCAACCCGTCCCGGCCCGGGCAAAAGTGCAAATTCAATGTATACTATGTGTTGAAGGATAAATGCGTACACAAATGTGCATTTGCATTTTGTTTTTAAAAGGGGGGATGCGGAACCCCCCCTGGCTGCCCAAATGATGGGCTTGATAATGAGGCACCTCTATTCAATGAAAAAAAAACACCTTCAGCCGGATGAATTTTCATTCATAGCTCTCATCTTATAAACTGAAAAAGGAGCTCTTAATAGCTCCGAAACACGTGTCAGCAATTAGAATTCAGCTTTTTATGCATTATAACGTTATTATAAAGTGGATTTAAGCATTTTACGCTTTGAAAACTGGTTGTAAGCCATGAAATAATGAAGATATAACTATTTTAGTGAAGAAACTTTGCCCCCCCCCCTTACGCCCCCCTGCACTATTTTTTGGGGTGGCAACATCCGAATTCGTATTCCTGGTGCCAATACCTTTCAGAAAAACCAACTGTCATAATTGTATCACAAAAAGCGCACGGAAAACCAGTTGCTCCCAGACTACCACCCCCAGAAGGGAGTTTTAGCCGCTAGTTGCAAAGTTTATTGAGATTCTTTAGAACAACTTAATCATTCAATACGAATTTATTCATTATGTTGTGCTTAGTGAAAACATTAAATTTTTGCAACAAACAGCGTTGGACGTTGTTAGAATTATTTATTTCGAACGTACATTTAGTTTAAAATCTTTATTTGCATATTATTTTTATTTAGCTTGTAAGATACCATGAACTGAACTGAAGACAAATATGCAAATTATCATCCTATAAATACAAGTTAACTGTATCGGTGATGAGGTTGTTATGTGAGTTACGAAGTTGGTAGTTATGTTTGTTTATGTTCGTGAACATAAGTATAATAAAAAATATGCTTGAACTATGTCTCATCTGTCAACTTTCACCAAGGTGTATGTAAATTATGCACACCGCTGTTTGCGGATAATAACTTCTACAGACGTCCTGTACAGCTGATAAAAGTAAACTAAGCAGTTATGAAACACGTATTCGCAAATTCAAGCCCAAACACGCCATTCTTCACAAAATCTCCAAAATCCACCACAGGCAAAGGCCAGGTGAGCAGGACAGAGAGACTCAGGCCACTTGAGCCCACACTGGCAGCGACGAGACTGAATAAAAGATACAACGGCGATGGCAGAAATCGATAACTTTTTGGCCGCTCGCAACGTTATCCCAACATCGATCTCCGACAAGCACTATCCGCCTGGGATGGCAGAAGGTATTGCTCTCAAATTTTGACAAGGATCGGCAGGGAAACTTCTCTCTCTCTTCGACGAAGGATATCCATTATTTTTTATGGAGTATTCGCGGGCCAACCTTTCGAGACACTTGGCTCCGACATCACAAATGGTTATTTCTAACGAGCGCTGAAGCTCTTAGGAATGGCCGCAGGCATCAATAAATAAGAGGGCATACATAGAGGGAAAGGAAACGAACAAAACCGAGGGTCTAAATTTCGAGCAAGCGTTTCTGAATTTTCGAGCAGCCGGGCGATGCAGTTTTTATGCGAGGAAAATGCACGAACGAATGAATCATTCAGCAACTTGCTGGCGAGTGACGTGAAGGGAAAAGGCATCGTGTTTACGCATTCAAAACGTCCTGGTTAAATATGGAACACGTACTAAAATCGATCGCAATTGAAATAGTTGTTGATATAGTAGCGTTGAGCGAATTTCGATCAAAATGTGGATGGAAACGTCCAGCATCCTGTAATCAGTATCTTCTTAAGTACAGTAGAATCTCCTTAGTCCGTACTAAAATAGGGGATCCAGGTCGATTGATGAAAGTACGTATTAAACAAAAAAGTCAAGTGACTCAGTAATTAGCGCTTCCACACCGCTGCCCCGGTTTCCATTCCGGGTTGGGCACGATCGACACAGCCTTTCATCCTTTTAAGGTAAATAAAATTAGTACCAAGCTTGTCTGGGAAATAAATCCTAGGGTTCCGTGTCGAACCGAATACCAAACCGAAACATTTGCCTTGAAACTCAGAGACCTCGGTTATGAAAATTGAGATGAGCATAGTAGGCCTTGGCTCCCATGCGCTGCAGCGCCACTGTTTAGTTTTATCTATTAAACAAAATAACTTATAAATTGAGCCAAGGTGCATAAAAAACAGACTACTGCACTGATTTCTACCAGATAGCACAGAATAACATCAAAAACAGAGTAGGCAGTTGCCAATAGAGGTATCCAGGTTACACTGATTAGAATAATTTGACACATCAATGCTCGATCTATTCCGACCACTCCAAAGCATTAAAACGACATCCATCCACTAAAATGGAGTAGAATATAGATTCCAGCACTACTAACCACCGAAGAAAGGGAGTAAACAATGCCCCCTTGACTGCAGCGAATACTGGAAATGAAGCGCAAATCAACGGCAGAAAAAGGCGAGATGTAGTACCAGTGTGCACACCATTGTGTCGGAGCCTAATTGTTACAGTCGAAGAAAAAGAAAATTCCTCTTCAGAGAATGAGTGAGAAATTGTTCTTGCCAGCGGTCGCTTGTTGGATTTCCAATTAAGAGCAATATCCGCCCCATCTGTTCCCGCCAAAAATGGATCCCTCCGCACGCGAAAAGCGAAACGAAGAGTGCTTATAAATCCGTCGCGGAGTCTAATTAGTTCGGTCGTGCCTTGCGCCCTCTTCTAACGAGCCCCGTGACCCCCGGCGCCCCGCCCTTATTTCGTGCTTTTATTTTCGGAAATTGTTCACGTTCTCTTGTTCTCACGATCGAACATTCAGACTCGCCTAACGATGCTGCCTACAGGAGAAGCGCCCCAACAGGAGAAGAGACAGACTTTTTTTCTCTCCTTCGTTCATTCCTCGCTATTTCAAAATTTCTTGCGACCATATGACACAGAAAACGCCATTTTTTGAGCAGAATTTCTTTTTCGTCAAGTAACTGTTGCGAAGGTCTAGTTGCTATTGAAATCGGAGCGTATGTTGCGATTCTGTGATTGCAGTTTCTTTCGAATGAAGTGCAGACGAGATTTACAGTTGCAACATTTTTGTAGCAAGAGATTTTTTTCTGAGGCAAGACCAGTAAGCAATTGTTTTTAAAAAGTGTTATTTCATAAAAATCGCTTGGTTCTAAAATTTAATTGGCTTTATGAGCTAATATTGTTATATTTGTTCTTCTGTGCTTTCAAGTGTTTCGGGGGGGGGGGGTGTAGAGAAAGGTGATTTGTAACTACCTCACCAATAGGGACACAAGAGCACCTGTGCCAGTCGGGTCGGACTTAAAAAACTCATATTCTGCATTTCATTCATTTCTGAATTCATATTCTGCTTACTTCACTCTGTTTTAGTTCGTATATGACAAGTCTGACGAACGATACTATCTGATAGATACCTAGTGTTGTGTGTTGTAGTTGGGGGATAATATTTAAGGAGCTCAAATTGTTATTGAGTGGATGTTATGGTTGATCGATTTTTGTTACACCAAAAAAGGTCAGTTTATAGTTTTGGATATAGTAAAGCTTTAATTTGAAAAGCAGAAATTTATTATTTTTCGGAAAGTGGTTTGAAACCAATTTACAGTAAATTTGCATTATTTTTATGATAACAAACCAAATCTTTCGGGGAATGGAATCTCGCACTCTGTATAGGTTGGACTGACCAGTGCATGAACATTGAACACTTACGCTCAATTTCGTTATCAAAAATTCATCAACGTGGTTGAAAACTAGCAATTGGCGCATGACAGGGATAACCACTGCATTTCCTAGTTGTTTTCTGTTTGGAAATGTACAGAAGGATGTGACTACTATCAATCATGCATCAATCATTCATCAATCATTCGCTGGTTACTCTAACCTACATCATTTTTAAAAAAAAGAAGTAAGAAAAGACTCCAGCATGTAATTTTTTACCGATTTTACAATTCAACATTTCCTGAGCAAGCGTCAGAAAAAGAGGCAAATAGTTAAAAAAAAAACATTCAAATACAAGCCTCTATTACAAAAATCCAAGCGCCGAGTCTTCGACAATATGGCACAGCAATATATTCTCACAGCAAAACTAAGAAATGGCTCACCTAATGCAAAGATATATTTCGATTTTCTGGACATATGACCAGGAATAGAATCGCTCCTCCGAAGCGAAGCAGACCAGAAAATATATTTTTCTGAAGCTCCAATTACCGTAAGGCAAAGAAATAATTTTCCCAAGAGCAGAATTGGTATTACCCCCCAAAAAAACAATCAAAGGAATTTTGTTATCACACAAACATAAATGATTCCTTCTTTTTCTAGGAAACAATAACTGCGCCGCATGCACAAAAACTATTTCTGACAGATGAGAATATATTTTGTTGTGGTCAGGAGATCAAAAGCTGATGGAACGTATCATAAATTACGTTGCATATAAAATAAACCATTTCTAATCTATCAGAGAAAATGATTTGCTTGCACCTGAAAAAATGAAAATACATTTTCTCCATAGGGTTAGCAATTCTGATATATCTGAAAATGTAACGTTTCAACGTGTTTTACACATGTAAATTTTACCTTGAAATTGGAGCACAGTCGTTTTAATCGAAAGCTTTACTTTTTTTTTCAACAGCTTACTTAAAGAGTCTTTAATAGATTTCTCTAAAAATATATTTCGTCACAAATCTAAAATTGGCCTATGTTTTAAAAGATGATTTTTCATTCTAATAAAAATCAACACTTTTGACTCAGCTCCAAAATATCGATAGGGAAAAAAACAAGTTATTTAAATAGCTCCGAACGCTATTTTCACTCCGTACAATATCAAGTCCTATTTTTCTAAGGGTGGAAAAAAAGGAAGAAAGAAAAAGTACGATGAACTGCCTGTATGTACTAGCCAATTGGGACCAGAAAAACAACAAATCCTAGAATCGCATCCCTTTCCTTACGGCTAAAACAGGAAATAGTTATTCGTTAAAAATCTTTTCCAACTAGCTATATGTAAAATAATTTTTTCCCTAGAGGGGGATTAGTTCAAGTTGCGCCATCCATTAAATCGTAGAAGGCACAAAAATCGAAAAATTCCCAGGGAAAAAAAACCCTTTTCGCAGGGGGGGGGGAGAAGGGAGGGAGAAATACTTATCGCTTTAAAGCTTTCATATTGTTCTTTCATATGAGAAGAATACTCCTCCCAAGAATGAGGCACAATGGGGGAAAAAATAATCCCTTAAAGTACCTACTTAGCTCGAAAAGTAAATAGAAGGGATGCGTTTTTAAAGTAAAATGGTACTTAAAGCTATTAAAAGACTGGTCGAGAAGCAGCAAGAAAAACACAAAGGCTTATCGGCCAAATGTCTTTAAAAAAGTTTGTGGAAAACAAATTTTAAAATGCTTTTGATGCCCGCTGTCAATTGAGGATTAGCAAACTTATGAGTCCAGAGGGTAAATAAAGAACGTCCAAAATTGCGCCCCGATATACTTTCGATGCATTAACATCTGGCAGAAAAGGAGAGAGAGATTAAGTTGAAGCTCGACATAAAATCCAATTTTCCTTTCGTTTATTCTAATTCAGCCATTTTTCAAGCGATTAGAAAAAATCTAGGAAAAAAAATCCCTTAAATATTTAAATAGGGAAATTATAATTGAGGATTTAGAATAACTTAACTCAAAGGTCTTGATTAATATTTTTAAAAGATATATAAATTCTGCATTAAAAATAGTTGGTGGATAAAAACAGAGCGTTTGAGCAAAAAAAGTGGGGTTGGGGAGTGGTGATATTTATATTTAATATCTCCGAGGGTGTACTGAGCAAAACAAGTTTCAGAAATAGATATTTCATCCAGCAGCGTTTAAAAATAACTAGAAAAATATATACAGATAAAAAATGTTCCTTTAAATGTCCTTGTAGAGAAATTTTAACTGAGGGTTAGTATTACTCGGTTCAGAAATTTTGGTTCATAAGGCTTGTTAATATTGCCAGCAGATATGATATTCAGGTGATAAATACATTTGGTGCATAAAAAAAGAGCGTTCCAGCAAAACAAGGGGGGGGGGGGGGATACATTATTTTTGTAGCAGTATTGAGCGAACAAAGTTTCATAAGTGGGCTATCTGAAGCACTGATACAATCAAATACAAAGGCAAACAATTAGGAAAACAAACATTAAAAAATACATTATATTTGCTTCGTCTTCATTTTGTTCTGAAAGCGATATTTTGCGTAATATTTAGCTTTATTTATACATCAATTTTATTTTGATGGGAAAATAAGATAAAAAGGGCACATCTTTATTTACTAATTGATTGCCTCGGTAAAAATATCAACGAAAAATTCCCTAAAAATAATAAGCAAAGCATTTCATAACGGAAGCCTTAAAGTAACCATACCGAAAAACGAACGTATTTCTTTAGATCAAGTCTCAGGTGAAGGCATAATTGATGAGGAAAAATGTGAATGAAATGCACAAAACTGTAAAGGCAACTTGTAGATTTTCTCTGAAATTTATGTTACACAATTACTGCAGGTATGATGTAAAACTTTTCCACGCCAAAGAAATAAATCAGTAAATAAAATCCCAAAATGTTCTAAAAGCCTTTTTTAGTGTCAAATTAATTATTATTAATGTTTTTAAAATCATTTCGAACAGAATAATTGAAAATAAAAATTTCCTGTTAGAAATATGCTCTTAACAGCAATCGTTTCATGGAATAAATAGATTTTAGAGAAGTACTGTTTTTTTACTACATTTCATTTCTTAGTGTCCGATACCGCCATACTTTTTCCATTTCGTTAACTTTCATAAAACATTTTTTTTTCTTCCGGGAAATGGATAAAAATGAAAGCATTAAACACATGCACACAGTTTTCAATCAACAATCTATACGAAGTTATTACGCAATGATGCACATCGAAGAGGGTCATAACACAAAATAGATTTCATATTATTATGTAAAACAAAAACTTGAGCATCTGTTATTTTTGATGGAACGAAGTAGGAGGCTTTGAAGCAACCTCATCGTGGTTTTTCCCAAATCAATTGTTTTTCAACAAGGTTACTCCAAATTTCAGCAGTTTCATTCAGAAACGTGGGTTTGGGGTTATAAATTTGCTTACAGCTCTCAGGCATTAAATTTCCCCAGTTGCACGAGTACTTTACTTCACTTTAATGTGAAAGAGGGGGGGGGGGGCTGGAATATACAGATGCGACATGCTACAGAAAAAGACGAAGACCAGATGGTGCCAGATATACCATTTGTTAAGACAACCACACAACTCGGAGAATAATACCGAAGATAAAAGCGAGAAGAAAACAGCGAAAGAAAATAACAATGAAAAAGACATAAATAAAAAAAAAAATAAAAAAAAGTAAAGCAGAGAGGAGGAGGAAACTGGATCAGAATGAAGTTCGAAAAAGCGTCCTCTTCGTCTTCCTTCATCATTCATCTCCGCACTCAATTGCAATAAAAGAAAAGGAGAACGGAGGGAAAAATTTGTTTCGTTCTGGAAGTCGTAGCTCAGTGTAGCTTTTTCCCCCCCTCCTTTTCTTTCTCCTTTTTCTTTTCATTTTAGCCTTTTCAGTTTTAGTTTTCAATGAAGCATCCTTATAAACGTACTCTTGCTCGCAATTTGGGAAAAATAAGAAGAAAAATCTATCATTACGTTTCAGCATGTTGAACTTTTTTCTAGCTCACATTTGAGTGTTGAACTTTTTCTAGCTTATTTTTGTGTGTTGAACTTTTTCAGCTCGTATTTTTTGACGACGGGCGTCTTCATATTATCTTTACAACTAAGGCTAAAGCGCTAAAAAGGATAAGGACACGAGAAAGCGGTAAGGAAATGTAAACCAACGCACAACGAAATCTAACGAAAAGGGGGAAATTGGGAGATAGCTGAGGAGAACAAAGGGCAGAAAAGACGCAAGGGGGAAAAAAACTTTAGGGGTGGAGTTGAAGTTAAATTATTATGAAAATTAAAATAAGACAGAAAAATCTGTACCTCAGAACCAGAACGACGTAAGTTCCAAAATGGCGATTTTCAGTTTTTTTTGCTGCATTGTATGTCGAATCTTATTCCGTATCGACCCATGCGTACGTTATTCTAGAAAAGAAATTCCTTCACAATTATTTTGCAGCATTAAAAGAGCGCGAGTCGCATGCATCTGACAATCGTTTTCGCCCTTTACTGAAAATGGACTTACGTTGTCTGGTTCTGAGGTACAGAAATAAGGAAAAATAAAAGAAGCTTTAAGCAGGGCCTAAGTTAAAAGAAAAATCTAGGAGTCATACGGTCTTCAGAATTTGTTTTAATACATAAATGATAAAATCGCCTCAGCTCTGTCTAATATGAAAAGATTTGCAAGAAAGTGAAAAGAAATGAAGGGGCTCATCTCCCGTGAGCTCCCATGCAAACTAAATTCTGACACTCATAAGTAAGAAACGTTTTTTATGAAACGGTTTAGTCCAGTTAAGCTAGCCATGATTTTTTTTACGAAACGAAACAACTTTATTTCACACACAGCGAGGCGGTTTCTCTTCATATCTACGCATCTGTATATGACCCACAAGTACAAATAATTGTTGAAATAAAGTTTTCCATGCTTAGCTTCAATTTCTAGCAGTTCCGCAAGTACAACTATCCGAATTTAAAATGCTTCTTTTTCACAAGTTATGCATTATACAAAGAAGAATATAATCAAAATTATGGCAGAAAGATATCGAAAACCTTCGAAGCGTGTGGCGTCAGTTTTTGGCTTGTTATTGATTTCGTGAATGGACTTGCATTCCTTTAGCATCACTAAGATCAAAATTCTCCCACCGTACCAATCTAAACCTTGCTCTGTTAGTGTATATGAAAAACCATGAATTATTGCTAAGACGAACTACTGTTAATACGAATTGATTTTAAAGGTCCCTTGCAGTTCGTTTGAACGAGGTTCGACAAAATAATATAAGCACCAAGTAGTGATAAGAATTTTTGGTACGTGTGCCTGTCTGTGCCTTTATATTATTCGACAGAAAATTCAATTTTGAAAAAGATTCAAGTATTTATGGGAAGAGAAAAAAAAGAACGAAAGAAAGAAAAAAGAAAAAGGAGTAAAAGAAGGAAAAATGTAGTATCTTAATGCGACAGAGAAAAAAAAGTTAAAAGCTGAAAAGCCGCACTTTTTGTGCATATCAATAAATTTACTTTAAGCATCAACGAAAAAGCACTAAGTTTCACAAAAAATAGCAAATCGCAAAAGGCGATTAAACTTATAATGTAAATTTATTTAATGGTTTTTAACGCTTGAAAATATTATCTATCTACATTCTACATACTTAGGAGGGAAGAAAAAAACTTGAAGATCAAAACACATTTATGCCAGGATTAAAACTTCATTTTCCGCGTAATGACGCAATATTTATTTTTGCGCCCCATGGTTTACCTAAGACTGATATTGAATTAACCACGAAGTTATTTGCATACGTTGGAGCATGGTTTTGCCGCAATAATTATGAAATTTAAAGACAAAAGGTTTACTGCATAACCGATGGTTATAAAGTTGGATATAATAACGGTAACACAATTTGTTCGTTAAATGTCTTTAGAAAATGAAACATTTGCAGAGCTTCTAAAACCGTTCTTTTCCTGTTGATAGCTTGTTTTTTTCGTTTATAATTAAAGTATAATAGATCAATGGATTAATGTTTTTCACTGCAGAAGCTCTTTAATTAAAGTAAGGCTTTTAACCACAACTTTTAAGCTTTTTTTTTCAGCAATCAAAAATTGTTTTTTGTTATTATTTTACCGTAGTTGGCGTCTGCTGATTTCTTAAGAATCACGCTTTTCAACAAGCAGCGTGTACGTATGTTTGCACAGATATTGCGTTATCTTCTCGAGAGCGGCAAGGAGTTTCGGGTCAAGGGAGGTATCATTCACAAGATTAGGAATATTCCTAGGAACCCATTTCACCCGGTTTATCTTTGTGGGGTTTAATTTAAGTGAATAATAAACCGCACGCAAAACGGCCGCCCTTTTTTCTGGCTTTTATTTTAAGACTGCTTTATTGAATGTATCTCAGATGATTTTACAGACGACCACTCTAAGAGCCTTATTTTTAAAAGATAATCAATTAATAATAAGAAAAACACGAAATAAAGAAATACATCAGCTGTTATTACGAAAATTTCATCTGCTGTTACCAGTTATTATTAAGTAAACTGTTGTTAAGTTTTCGAGCATTTCATGCCATAAAATTGGAAATCGTAATGAATATATTTATGTGCTGCACATCCAAAAGTCTCCCTATTCCCTCTCTAAACGAAAAAAACTACACTGTTGCGGACGGAGTCAAGTAAAGGTTACGCTGTTATCATACAAGATCTGTAGTGGTATTCGTGGCACACCTGTTTCACAAGAACCCAAGAAGCCCCTCGACAATGGGATGTCTCCACTTGCCAGTTATAGACATCCGCATCCCCGCTCTTGTTGATCCTCGTCCCTGCAGCAGTATGGAGGAGGGAGCTAATGAGGGGCCAAACACTGCAACAGATCGAATGGGGGTCGAGTGGCTGCAGCCCATCGAGTGAAGTGGAGGAGGAGGAGAGTTGCTTCTGCTGCTGGCATTCTCGATCGTCTGCTGACTCCACCACTCGATGCGACTGTAGTACAAAGAGGTCCGTGCATTCCACAGGGTGGATGGAATAGGTTCGACACACACTTCAGTTCCAGACATGCTGCAATGAGGAAGAGTTTGTACACTGGGTTGAAAAACTGGCTTGAAACCTGAGGAGTTTCTGGTGGAAGCTGTTTTCGACTAGCTTCGGACAGCTGAACAGTTGTCACGGGACATACTTGGTCTTGTTTTCGGAAGAGGGGGGGGGGGTACTTTAATTGTCTTCAAAATTAAATATAAGTGTGAGAAAAAGCGATCATTCCTAAAAGGCAGTTTTTCGAAAAACCACGAAAATCTCCATGAAAGTGGACAGCTCCGAAACATAAGTCTCTATTTTCGCTCAACTACTTCCGCGTCTTCGAACGAAAATCTTTTCAACTGTCTAAATCGCAACTCAGATTCAAAAAAAAAGAGCAAGAAGAATATTTTTGATATTTTCTGAGGCCATGACCCAGTGACTTAAATTTTTAAGGAAGAAAAGTGAAATATTTAAGTCCAATGGTTCCCTTTAAAACAATATCTGCCCAAAAACATCCCAATGAAATTCATTTGAGCCTTTTGAAGCATGGTGGATAAACATTTGAAGACACAATCTTGAATTTTTTCCAGTCACTTGTAGAAGCCATAGTCATTGTGTCAATTGGCTAAAGAAAATTAAAGGCGGCTTCAAACGAAGTCACTGAGTCTCAAAGCAAAGGGTTAAAGAGAATTTCTCTTTAATGACTGCGCCATTCCAAGAAGTTTCTCGCGCGCTTTTCACGACTTCATTAAACAGATCTCTG
Organism: Uloborus plumipes; assembly: GCA_038373865.1. Taxonomy (NCBI): domain Eukaryota; kingdom Metazoa; phylum Arthropoda; class Arachnida; order Araneae; family Uloboridae; genus Uloborus; species Uloborus plumipes. The sequence continues at coordinate 45,042 of JAXGGA010000691.1, read as the reverse complement.
ATAGTAACTTAAGACGAGCAAGCAATCATCCGAAATCGGAAGAGGCATATTTGAGTAGATATCCCTTGCTGAAGATAATATCTCTCAGAACTGCTGCCACCTCCAACGACGAGACAGCCTAGTCCGCAGATGAAATATACTGGTTTACAGATTGAGCGGCAGAAAAGCCACGGCGAACAAGCCTTAATTATCAGATTAAATTACTCCCGGAAACTAGTACCAGACTATGATTTTAATTAAAAGTCCCGCGCGGGGAGACTCTTCAGATCTCCGCTTTTCAATTCGGGAAAAGGGGTGAAAATGTTATTAAATTAGCTCCGAAGAGGAGACGTGCTCAGGTGAATTAGTAATGAGGCCGTAATTAACAGATGGCGAAGAAAAATTTGCAAAAAAAATTTCACTTACATGGCGCCGACGAACAGGGAGTCCCGCTTGGCGTCCAGGTAAAAAGTTCGATAGTAGAGGAAACCGCAGCTAAACTCTCGTACGTGTTCTGGAAAAAAAAAGAAGGAAAGAGTGGTTAAGATTTAATATGGCAGACACGAAATGCACGAACAAGAAAGACACAGAGGATATTTTCGGTAAAATGAAGTTGAAGAAGTGGAGGGAGCAGCTAGAAATTCATCAACGAACCGCTAAGATGCATTTCGGGATTTAATCTGCGGAATGTTTCTTGGGTTCTGCATTCATCAATTGGACCAGAGATTCAAAACCGTAGGTTCGGCAATTGGTTCTGGGAAAAATTTGATCGGTCCAAGAGATTTTTACTTTTTAGCATTAAAAATGCTTGTATATTCAAAACTAAGAACAAATATAATAAGAGTTTTAAAGATACGTTAATGCCATAATTTTAGGACTTAAAATAGACGATTTTGTACACGAGGGTTGCCATGGTTTAAATGTGCTCACATTTGCCACACGTTCTGTTTCGTATTTACATTGACTTTTTAACTGGTCTGATTCTGTGAATTGTTTTCATAGTTTTCCGTGATTTTAATCAAAGATTTATTTACTTTATGTCAGAATTTCAAAAACTATTTATCTCCACGTTTAAAAATTATGGTTAGTAAATGTTGATAAAAAGTTTAGACGAAAATGTATGATTAGTTTATTACCAGGCAGCAGACATTTCCCGTATTTATCTTCAATCATGAAAAATAAACAAAGAGAAAGGGGGAAAGAAAAATTTATTTACAAATCAAGATAATCTATGCATAATTACTTGAAATTATGCACTGTAATTGAAATGTTATAACTGGTGAAAAAAATCAAAACAATATAAAAATGTCATGGGGAGTTTAAGTTTAAACTTACAAAATACTATCATCAACACGAAGAGTGGTTTATTAAATTATCGAAAGTCCATGCAACTGAATTCCATGTAGAACGTAGCTGTATGATCTATTTTGTAAATTGTAAGACTATTTGTAAACATAATATTACCTTAGTATGAAGGTAATTGTATGAAATAGTATAATGAAGGAAGTTAGATACTCGAAGAATTTTTTTAAAGGTAATAGAACGGGATTAAGAATTTTACTACTTCTAAACCCAGTTCAATAATATTGAAAAGCGTCTTTAACAGGCATTGTGTTCTGTTGTTAAAACTAAATTTAAAGCCTTGCGTCACTGTCACTCTAACTACAAGTGCCTACAGTATTATAAGCATTTATGTTGTATATCATAATCGACAAGTAATCTTAAAAAGCCGCCTCTCAAACGTAAATGTCTGAAAAACGTAAGAGGGACTGGATATTAACGAGCTTAATGACGCTTAGCACACCACTGTTTAGAGCCCTAAGTGCAATTTTAAACCTTTCGTAAATGAAGTCATTCTTACATTCATCTCCATTCATTACCCAAATAATTTGTTAAAATTTTCTCACAGATTGCGTTAATTACCGCCGCGTAACAGAGTGACAGTGAGGCGTCAGGATAATTAACCGACTCAAAAACGATGATCGAATATAAGTGATTAGATTCGAATTGCTTTTATAATTAAGAACGGCAGCCCTAATGAATGAGGGATGGATGCCTCCACGCGTCCCGCGGGCCATCGAAAACAAATTACGATCCGAGAGGAGGGATTGATGGAACGCGATTTATGACACTGCTACCGAAATAGAGATCGATGGACGACAGATTCATCAACTTGAGGGCCGTGTTCTCGCTTATTAATGCTCCTGTTGCACTCGAGTGCTTAGGAAGCGGATCAGCATGAATGCGGAATCCAGGTTTATGACAAAAAAATGGCTGCGAGGCATCGTCGGAGATTGCTGAGAACCGTATATTATGTGAGTGCATAAAATAAATCATCAGATTTTTTTCTTTACAATTTGCGATATCATGAAGGAAGATATAAATGTATTATTCATACTTCATTCTTACATTAAGCTGTTAAGTTTTATGACCACTTAATGACACTCAATCTTGCACATCTACATTTTAATTAAATATAATATGTTTCGCAAAAAGACGAAATGAGACACAAATGCGGTATTTAAGTAAGTGACAAAAATATCTTTAAGACTTTTTCAGAAGAGTCAAATATTCTTTGGCGATGATTTTAAATTCTTGGCTTCAATAATATAAAGATACATATCGTCCATCTAAAATGAAAGGAGCACTTTTTAAATTAGATTAGCGTTATAGCGCGCATATGCATAAAAGGAGCAAATTCAACAAATTTTATTAACTGCAGCTAGCTTTCCACACGGAGCGGATTTTAGCCTCTCATTCTTGGGAAACGAATCAGCATGAATGTGGAATCCGTGTTTATGACACAAAAATGCCTGCGAGGCATCGCCGGAGATTGCTGAGAACCGTATTTGTGAGTGCATAAAATAAATCATTAGATTTTTTTTTCTTTACAGATATTATGAAGGAATATATAAATGTATAATTCATATTTCATTCTTTCATTAAGCGGTTAGCCTGCATTTTATGACCACTTAATGACACTCAATCTCGCACATCTACATTTTAATTAAATAGAGTACCGACCAGTAAATGAACACCTCGTAATTTTTTTGAAAAAGTAGGGTTTTGAAACATTTTTCCAAGGTCAATCGGTAGAAGTAACTTCTTTCTACACATTTACAGAAAGAAAATTACTAGAAAAATGATGTATTTGTCCTTTGGTAGGGGTATTCATTCAGTGGGTCTGAGCACTTTTTTTCGTTTCATTCCTCAATAAAATCCTGATGCCGAACCATAAAAGTTCTTCTAATTTTTTTTCAAACATTACGAATATGATTTAAAGTGTTTTTACGGTCATGTGGCAAATTCTAAAATTTTTAACGATGCCATAAATTTTTGAAACTGAAAAATCGCCTAAGTGTTCATTCACTGGTTGGTGTACCCAATAATACGTTTCACAAAAAGGAGAAATGAGACACAAATGAGGTATTCAGGCCCGTCAATTCGAGGAACCAGGGGGGGGGGATCAATTGCCCCCCCCCCCTGACTTTGAGAAATCAATGTATTTACATGTAAGTGGGAGTGATTTTTAATGTTTTCCAATGAAATTGCACTGTGTTTGGACCCTTTGCCCCCCCCCCCCCCGGAAAAACTTGAAATGACGTCCCTAGCGGTATTTAAGTTAGTGACAAAAATACCTTTGAGGCATTGTTTAGTAGAGTCAAACATTCTTTTGTGATTAAATATTCTATGAGTACCATTTTTTATTTTAATTTTAAAATCTTGGCTTCAAGAATATGAAGATACATATCGTATACCTAAAATGAAAGGAAAGCACTTTTTAAATGGATTAGCATTAAAGTGTGCACATGCATTATACCACACGTAACGCATTTTGGCCTCTCATTCTTGGGAAACGGATCGGGATGAAAGCGGAATCCAGGTTTATGACAAAAAAAAAATGGCTGCGAGGCATTATCGGAGATTGCTAAGAACCGCATTTAAGAGTGCATAACATTAATTATTACATTTTTTTTTTTTTTACATTTAAGCTTCTTGCTTTGCGATATTATGAAGGAAGATACAAATGTAAAATTCATATTTCATACTTTCATTAAACTGTTAGCCTACATTTTATGACCACATAATGATACTCAATCTAAAACATCTACATTTTCAATTAAATACGACACGTTTCGCGAAAATATGAAATGAAATATGAATGTGGAATATGTGAGCGACGAAAATATCTTTAAGGCATTTTCTAGAAGAGTCAAATATTTAATACAAGTTTTTTAAAGCAGAGGGAAATTTACTACTACATAATGAATTTTGACCTCATATTCTCATGTTTTTAACTTGCAGTTCATGAAGTTAAAATTACTTAATTTAGAATTGCAGATATATGATAAAAAAAAAAAAAAATAGACTGTTTGTTATAAAACACGAGTATTAGATTATTCATCAAAATAACTTGAAATAATTTATCGAAAAATATTTCAAAACCTACACCAAGTTTGATTCTAAATTTATTATTTTTTTAGCGATATTTTAAAGATATATTAAGCCTTCTTTCCCACTTTCTTGTTCTTTTACAAGAGAGTGGCTAAAGGGCGGGCTATGTAGAATTTTTCACAAATTGAATAACATTCTTATATGAATACGTAAGAACTCGACTTGCAGCATTACGAAAAACAAATATGAATAAAAACTTTAATTATTTTTAAAAACTACTTCTAAGCATTTAAAAACAATAATTAAATTTTATACGTTTTATTATAGGAAATTAAATTTGAAGTTAAAGACGTCTCTTCTTCTCACCATAATAATCTTCCTTCCAATATTCTGAGAGAGATGGACGGAGAGCGCAATTCAATAATTTGTTTAAATTTAAAAAACAATCGAAATAATGTTTTTTTAATAGATGTTTTTTGGATGAAATAAAATATTTTTGAAAAAAAAAAAAAAAAATAGCACCGACTTCAGTTGGAAATTGCTCTAAAAAGTAAAAAATAATTTTTTTCTTTGAACACCATCGAAACTACTTTTAAACATAAGTTTTAAAGTCGGCGCAAAAACGATAGGTAAAATGATATTTAACCAACGATAGGTAAAATGATATTTAACCATATTTTGCCAACATTTTTTCAAAGAAACCATTGAAAATTAAAAGCAGAATATTTGTACAATTACACGAATGTGTGGTAATCAATGAAATGAATCCATTAAAATTTATATTTATAGTTGAATTGTAGTTGCGTATGATTCTATACATTGTTTTTGCGCCGACTTCAAAACTTATGTTTAAAAGTAGTTTCGATGGTGTTCAAAGAAAAAAATTATTTTTTACTTTTTAGAGCAATTTCCAACTGAAGTCGGTGCTATTTTTTTTTTTTCAAAAATATTTTATTTCATTCTTTTTAGTGCAAATGCACTTAAAATAATCAAAATATAGTTTAAAAACCATGCAGCTGTTCAAAAAACTTGCAGACCTGGACTCGATCTCATTCCATCTGGAACTTCAACCCGACGAATTTAACCACTTGACCATCGGGTCGCTGATTGAAGTAAGGATTTACTTCAATTCGCACATATTGTTTTAAATAACATGAAATTTTAGTTTTTCGATCATAACTTTTTTTCTAGTGAACAAATATCGTGATATGAATACATGGTACCTAAGTTAACCATCTCCTATCGATTTAAAAAAATCGTCCAAATCGGTTCAGTAGATCAGATGTTATGTGTGAACAAACAAAAAAACATACGCTTTGAATTGAGAACCTCCTCCTGTTTTGAAGTCGGTTAGAAATAGAAAGTAAAAGTAAGTAATTTGAATTGTGGGGGAAGAGGTTAGAGTAAGACTTGGAAAATTGGTGCAAGTTTTTGCATTTCATGGAAAATAATTTTCAACTAAGGTGGACTCTTTAGCTTTTTTCAAACACCACAAATCAAAATCTTATTTTTTAAAAATTTGTGTCACTTTAATGGTAGTTCATACCCCCACCCCCCTCGCAGTGCAAAAAAAAAAAAAAAAAAAAATACACAGAAGATATTGCCTAATACCTCAACACTCATGGTGTTTGATAGATTTTATTTGTTTGTAATGATGTTTTTTGGTCACAACCAATATGAAAATCATAAAAAATAGTTACTTTAATATTTAACATATATTTACAGGGTTGGGTTTTTGACGTCAAAAACCAGTTTTTGACATGACACGTCAAAAACCAGTCGAAAACCCGTCGAAAACCTGTCAAAAACGTCGAAAACCTGTCGAAAACGTCAAAAACCTGTCGAAAACTCAAATACAGTGGTTATTGAGATTTTTTATAAACATATAAGGTTTCTCATCCTGAAAAATATTAAATAAAATTTATGCATCTTATCAATCAAGTTTAATAAACATTAAATTAATAAATTTAATGAAAATTATTTCTCATTCTTTTAAACTAACTTGTTTTGCCGTGAAAAAAGTTAAATATTAAAATTTAAATCCAGCTTTTTAAAGTAGTTTTGTTTAAATGTTTTTATAACTATCAATTAGTTATCTTATCAAGTTTAATTTTCATTAAATTAATAAATTTAATGAAAATTAATTCATTCTTTTAAATTAACTTGTTATGGAGTGAAAAAAAAGTTAAATATTAAAACTTAAATCCAAATTTTAGAGTAGTTTTGTTTAAATGTTTTAATAACTATCAATTAGTTATCTTATCAATCAAGTTTAATAAAAATTAAATTAATAAATTTAATGAAAATTAATTCGCATTCTTTTAAATTAACTTGTTATGCGGTGAAAAAAGTTAAATATTAAAACTTGCATCCAGTTTTTAAAGAAGTTTTGTTTAAATGTTTAAAAACTATCAATTAGTTATCTCATCAGTCAAGTTTAATAAAAATTAAATTAATAAATTTAATGAAAATTAATTCTCATTCTTTTAAATTAACTTGTTATGCCATGAAAAAAGTTAAAAGTATTAAAAGTTAAATCCAGTTTTTAAAGTAGTTTTGTTTAAATGTTTTAATAACTATTAATTAGCTATTTTATCAATCTAAAAATCTTTACATCAAAGTGATTTTTTTTTATTTTGAGTAAAAGCAAAACTAATTTAATTAGTACTCAGTGTACAAATCTGCTAAATATTTTTGATAAAACTATTTTATTTATTTATTTATTAGTTAAAATTTATTATTTCAAATTAAAATTAAAAAAAATCACTTGTAAAAATTTATTAAGTATACCCAAGATACACAGCTCTTAATTAATGTACCCACTTCATTTTTAAAATAAAAAAATATGTTACAGTAATTCCTCGAAGCAATAAAGCCATATTCAAAAGCCATATGTTTGATTTTTTAAAATGCTAGTTACCATTATTTACTCCCGAGTCCTTCAATTATGATTAGGATTGCTTATTACACTTTATTTTAATAACCTAAAGCTCCAAAAGTTTACTTCAGTGTCTGAAATCAGAAATTGTCAAATTCATTTGAAAATGTATTTTGATTATCAATATTAAATTTAAACATGTTTTGGACATAAATTTAGGTTTTTAACACTTATGTCAAAAACCATGTCAAGAAGTGGTTTTTGACATGACGGTAAAAACCACGGTTAAAACCGGATAAAACCTCCGACTGTCAAAAACTTGCCAACCCTGTATATTTATCATCTTCAGAATTTTTTATTTTTAATTTTACTTTGAATTTGACGTAAATGCAAGGTATAAAATACAGAATTTTATAAAGGTACAAAAATTAACATAATATAATTGATTGCGTATATATATTTTTAAAAAAATAATATAAGTGCCGCAAATCAAAAACCATTTATTGCCACAATCGATTCAAAGCCCCCAAAAATGGCGCAAACGTCCATAAGAAAATTATACAGCATCGAAGGACCCCATTGCCAATTTTAACAAAGATCCGACCAAAACTGTCATTTTGGACTTTTATGGGACTATAAAAAGATATGGGGCAAATCCCCATGGGGAGATGTACCTGCATTACAATCATTAAAATCATTTTCAAAAAAAATCATGCAGTTGTTCGAAAAAATCCTTGCAGACCTGGACTCGATCTCATTCCATCAAGAACTTCAACCTGACGGGCATAACTACTTGACCATCGGGTTGCTTATTGAAGTAAGGATTTACGATAGCACATATTGTTTTAAATGACATGAAATGATAGTTTTTCAATCATAACTTTTTTTCTAGTGAACAAATATCGTCATATGAGTTTATGGTACCTAAGTTACACCATCTCCTATCGATTAAAAAAAAATCGTCCAAATCGGTTCAGTAGATCAGATGTTATGTGCGAAAAAAAAAAAAAAAAGTATACGCTTTGAATTGAGAACCTCCTCCTTTTTCGAAGTCGGTTAAAAAGGAATTTTAATTTATTATACAAAATTACGAAATCTACTTTTAAGGCAACCTAAAATTGCGACCTATCACACGAAAATAATATATACGCACTTTATTTATCCTCGATGCTTACAAAATAAAAAGCGAAATAAATGTACTATTAATTTTTGTTACAAACAAGACTTGAAGGCATTATTTTAAATAGTAAAGATCTTTGTATACAGGGTGTCCACTCCAATCGTGGACGAATAGCTAATTTCTAAACCGTTAGAGATAAGCATATAGTTTATTTAGGAAAAAATCTCCAAATTATGAAAGGAATTTTGGGTCCATTCAATGTTTTTCAAAAAATCAAATTTTGAAAGAGTTACGAAATTTAAATTTTTATACAGCCCCCCAGTCCTATCAATCATATTTAGTAAAACATTCTTGACACTGTAACGTTTAAAACTAAAAAAAAAAATCACTGTTCTACCACAAAAAGTGACCGAGTTATGACGTTTTGAAAAATCAAGATTTTGCATTATTTCATGACGTCATCGAGAGATCGCTTAAGGGACCGTATGCGAAATCCTTCAAAATCTTGATTTTTCAAAACGTCACAACTCGGTCAATTTTTGTGGTAGAACAGTGATTTTTTTTTAGTTTTAAACGTTACAGTGTCAAGAATGTTTTACTAAATATGATTGATAGGACTGGGGGGCTGTATAAAAATTTAAATTTCGTAACTCTTTCAAAATTTGATTTTTTGAAAAACATTGAATAGACCCAAAATTCCTTTCATAATTTGGAGATTTTTTCCTATATAAACTATATGCTTATCTCTAACGGTTTAGAAATTAGCTATTGGTCCACGATTGGAGTGGACACCCTGTATAATTACATAAAAGCACTAGTATAAAGAAAGCTTTTGACTTCATTTTATCTGTTTTCTCCGGGGAATAAAATCAAAGAATAAATTCAAAATTAAAAGTTTTTTTTTAATTAAGTCGAAGACATAATTTGGGAGCGGTAGGGAGTTGGGGGGGAGCGGGCGAAATAGCTCCCAAAATAGTATAAGTAGAAAATAAAATAAAAAAAAAAATTACATAAAGGGAGTGGATCGAAGGAGCTAACACAGCCACCATGGCGATCTAGTATTTCAATAATGAAGATTCTACTTCATAATTCAACAAAATAGTCAAACATTTGACAGGTTTGAAGCAAAACAACTCTTGATATCAAGTTTGCATGAAAGTTTTTAAAAATATTTAAATTTATGGGAAAATAGAAGAAATTTAACTGGACGGCATGAATCAGAAGAACCAATAGCTTCTTGGTGCACTCTCAAGAGCAAAATTTCTTATGAGTGTGAAAGAAAATTTTTTATAGGGGCATTCTTCTCAATCTTACCCAACTTAGAAATAGGCTTTTCAGAATGTGCAAACATTTTCAGAGAAATCTCTCTGGTTTAAACCAGCTTAAAAATCGACCTTATTTCACGATTTTTCTCAAAAATCCTTATAAGTGCAGCTTTCAATGATTTTACATAACTTAAAAATATGCCGTTATGAATATCAAAAATTTTTTTGATGTAGTTTTACCTGATATTGCATAACTTTAAAACTCAACTCTTCCGCAAGCGCTTCAGACATTTTTACACAGAGTTTACTCTGATTTTACTCCTCGCCAAGTCAGAAACATCCGACAAGAAATCTAAAGTCATTTACAATTTTCCAAAAGAATGCAGTACTTAGTTCATTCCCCGTGAGAGAGAAAGAAAAAGAGGGGGCATCTCATCTCGTCTCGCTCACCTCAGCGCCCTCAATCAGTTCGATGAAATACCTAAAGAGAAATTAGCGCCAAACTCAGCAGCCAGCAGTGGCACGACAAATGGCACCCTTTAAGTATTTTCAATTCCCACCGGAACAAAACCGAACTATTGGACTAGAAATCTTAGGATCGGGGCTAAATTTTTTAGCCACCTGACTTCCTCCAAACAAAGGAAATCGGGATCCATCGATCAACCAGATTGAAGGAAGGACTTTCCCCACGGCGAAAAAGCCGATAGCCAATTAATTCTCGCCGACAGGTGGCAAATAGACCCTTTTAAAACAATCCCGACACCGAGTGATTCGTCAAAATGCGGTCTTTCGAATGATTTGGGGGCTTCTTCTTTCTGTGTAGTTCGGTTTTGGGGAGAAAGAATTTCGGAAATATGCAAATCATTCATTAAAAGAATGGAAGTTGATACACACAAAGCAGAGAAATCTTTGCTTTTATTTGCTCTCGATTGGAAGATGGTAGAAGTTTCTGTTTTTTACCTGAGATGAATGAACTTCTGCAGAATTTTAAGACATTCTTAGTATTAGTATTTGAAATATTTTTAATGGAGTTTTGCCTTATTCTCTACAGACAATGAATGGCATTGGCAGCGGGAAAATGGTGATGCTCTCATTTGGAAGCGATGGAAAACTGCAGAACAAGCGGGAAAATTTGATAAAAGAAATAAAACAAATGAAATTATGAAAAGAAAATGAATTATGTTTCATTTCATAGTTAACGAACTTTACTTACGATTTTTTTAAAGAAGCAGGCGAGAGAAAGGGAAAAGGAGTGTTTCTTAAATTCTGCCTTATTTTAGACAAATTCCGTAAGTAATCGTTACGGTTTTTATACACAAGTTTTCTTCAACTTTACATTGAAGAACAAAATGAGCAGTTGCCAACAGCCACAGGGCGATTAAAAAAAGAAGAAAAAAAGGGTAATTAAAAATCATCTGTCAATCACCATCTAAAAAAATAAATTAATGATCTGAAAGTGTACGACAAGCATTAAGCGATCAATAAAATATTTTCCACCAAAATCAAGATGCAGGCTTCATGCGAATTAATTTATTACAAATGTTTTACTGACAATAATCGATGTATTTAGGATTATTAATTTAAAAAAATTAAAAACATATATCATTTAGTCTTTCTGGTATAAAAAAGTGGCAACTAATGAAAGTTGTAATTCCGACTACTGGAGACTCAAGCAATGCGGCAATTTCGCCCTACATTTTATAAACATGACAAAGAAGCTTAGATAGATACAATATAGATTCTCCTAATAATTTATAGGAAATGTGTTAACAAATTTATGAACATCCTGAACTGCAAGTTCATTTTCTTCGTAGATCCTATAGTCAAGTACTCGACAGACTTTTTACATTATTACCATGATACATTCTACGACTTCTCAGACATAATACCTATAAACGGTATGTGCTATATTCAATACTTTTGCACACAAACACTATGACTGAGATTATAGTCTCTGTATTATGTTGATTCAGTACTGTTTGTTGTTACAGAAAAAGGATTGAGCGGTGCATCAATATGTAACAACTTTTTAGCTCCACGTTGTTCTTTAACAGTCGGCAGAAATTAAGAAATTGACTCTGAAGTAAAAATATATATGTAAATGATGATCAATTAATTAAAAAAAAACTTTTTATGGCGTTTCAAAAATAAGTATTTTAGCCACTACATTTTCTTCCATTTTTCTAAAAGCACAACATTTATAAAAGAAAACTAGTACGTTTTAATAAGATTTACCCAAAAGAACCAACACACAAAAGTTAATTATACCACACATTAGAGCCCTAAAGAGCAGTTATTTGTACATCGCTGATTTTAGTACGTTTTTTCCCCTTTAACCATGACATTGTCGGTCAAAGCAGCCATTAGCAATTGGCTGAAACTGCGCGTAAAAAGGCTAAACAATCGCTAATTAAGAAACATTTTGAAATAATGAGGTAAACGCTTGTTCCAGGCGACTCGGCAATGCAGGCATATTTAGAAAATAATTGTCTTATTATTCTGAATTAACTCATTTTGTTCCCCTTAATTGCAAAACAACTGACAATGGGAAGGCATTAAGCCATTTTGGTTGTTGCGAAACTCCACTTGATGAGATAAAAATGAGAATTAAATGTCAAAGTTAGGTATGTAATTAAATGGAGCTTACCATTTTGGAAGACAGGAAGCAAACAAGAACAATATTAATTAAAATAAAGTAAAAGTAGAGAAGAGCTTGAATTTGGAAACTGCTCTGTCAATTAATTATTCAAATAAAACACTTCACAGTAAGTTGGAGGTGGGGAATGAAGGGGTGGAGGGGCGTAAAGAAGGTCAGTCACATTCTACTGGACTCATAATAATTTCTTAGTCTTAAAATTGATTTTTGCATTTTAGAAATAAAACCAGGGGGGGGGGGACGAATGAAATAAATACATGAATGAAGGAATTTATGTACCCATTCATTCATGAGTATGTTGTCGCATTCGTTATAAAAAGAAGAAACAGTAAATAGAGCACAAAAATAAAGTATTAGACTGAAAATTTAAACTACGAGTGTTAAGAAAAGATCATTAGTTTGCACAAATTATGCATGAAATTGATTTGTTCATTCTTTTAACTTCAAAAAAAAAAAAATGAATTAATGATTTTATTCTTTTTCGAATGAATTGGTTTGAAAAAAAATCGATTCATTCAAAAATTTTGAAAAAAGAAAAGATGCATGTAAAGTTTTATGCTAGAAATATCAACTAATGAAGTAAAGGTTTCCCACTGCTAAAATGGCATTTTAACTTGTATTTATAAATCTGAAAGTCAACATGCCAGGCAATTCAGCACTTACTGATATAATTGAAAGTGGAATTTAACACGTACTGATAAGTCAGAAAGTCAATCGCGATTGTTTTCATTGGTTGAAAGGCTGTGAGACAAAGCATATTAGTAGCAGTAGTCAAACGGTACAACTAGTAAATCAACAAAATCAAATTGTACGTGTGAAATTTGTGTTTATTTTTAAAAAAAGAAGTGAAAAAAATATTAAAATGCAATTACTGATAATGATGTAATAAAAGAATTTGGAACTGCAAATGCAAATTTTTTTGAATTAATGAATTCAAGTAAACTGTTAAGGAGTTCAATTCTTTGGTTTTAACTTTTGTCAAAGGTTCCTTTTCGAAGTCGATATTTTAGTGAAAGCTGAGTTTTTTCTTTCAGCATTTTAGACAAAACCCCGTTTTTACGATAGCAAAAGTCCGATTTCAAGCTCAAAATAGTTACTACACAGACTCTTACTTTGTAAATCTAGCATTAGTGACGAGATAATAAACTATGTCATGTTAATAATGAAACAAGATGCCGGAGTTTCAACTAGAATAAATCATCCCCTTAAGAAAAATATACATAATTAACATACTACTGCACTAGTTAAATTAAACTCATTTGTTTTAGAGCATCAGTTGTTCTGTAGAAGAACGTAGATATTCGGTACGCATAAATTTTGGTGGCATTCCAACCTCATACTACATTTTATTCCATTTTTTAGTCTAATGCTGCTTTAAAGTACCTTGGGTAAATAAAAGGTTAAAGGAAAAGTTCAACATTACAGAATTGTAAAGTGAGATTCCAAACCACGCTCACTCTTCAAAATTCAGAAAGCTGCAACATTTTAAATATTTATTAAACTATTTTCACTTCTTTCATATTTTGATTTCAAGTTCCGGCGACAGACAAGTTCAAATATATTTGGAATGTTACGGAAAACGAGTAATACTGAAATACTTTCCACAAAATCATCAAATTCAAGCATGAATTGTAACAAAAAGGCAGATTTACGACACTATGTAACTAAAAACACGCAATGAAATTCAAGAAGTATGTTCGAGTGTATTAAATGCGAACCAAAGGAGAAAGGAGCGTCTATTGAAAAGCAAAGTATTTTATCTTTAAAAATGCAATATCCATAAAACATTGAATGCGATAAAACATATTTCAGATAGAACATTTATTCATGACTTCGATTAATCATGCAAGAGCACACAGTTCGTAACTTTATAAAAAAGAAAAAAAAATTAATTAATTTCTGTAGAAATTTGAAACCGGGCGGATTTTTTAAAAATTTTTTCAAGAGATTTTTAAAATTTCAAATTTTTAATTATGTTACATGTATAAACATGCATGATATTTCAAAAATATATATAGAGGCAAAAAGGGAATTAGATATCTTAGTAAACAGAAGCTAAACTTGCAAATGCAACATAGTTGTTATTAATTAAATGAATGAAAAATATAAAAATAACTGCAGAACAGAAGAAAAAAAAAGAAGAAAGAAAAGAAAAAAAAAAGTACCTGAATAAATTACTTGCATTAAAATCACAGTCGTCTGCAGTTCTTACGTTTGAGCAAATAAAAAAGGGGCTTCCAACTTAGATTAATTATTTAATCTCTTACATCAGACAATGTTAAGTCAAAGACAAAATTTGTGTCGGTTTTGATCGTGTATATAATACTCCATTTCTTGAACCGAAAAACGTAATCATATTGCAATTATTTTTTTGAGCGAATACATTTTATTTAAGCGGGGGAAAAAACTGTTTAGTGCTCGTGGCTTCACATATAAAATAGTTTAAATTTTTCTCGTATGTGCAAATGGAGACAACTTTTAGTTGCTGAAAAAATACACTTGAAATTATCCAATTAAAAAACTAATTTTCTCCAAAATGTTTTACGTCACAATTTCTCTGAGAAAAATTTTATTCAATTCAAATCCGGCTGCTTAGATCAGCTTTAAGTGGCTTGGTTAATGGATTTCGTTCTTGTCACTAAGGAGTTTATGCGAACCTCGAAATCTAAAAGCTACACAAATATTTTTTCATACAAATACATTTAATAGTTGAACACTTCAAAAAAAAAAAATAAATAAATAAATAAATAAATAAATAAATAAATAAAAAACTACTAGACTAAAGCAATTTTTGGTATTAATTAACAACACATAATAAAATCTAAATGGGTAATGCTGCATACACTAACTTTAAAAGAGAGAAAGAGAGAAGAAATGTTCGACGAAACGTGAAAAATAAACTTACGGGATAGGCTTTAAAAATAACTTAATTAAATAGCAAATAAATGTTTGTAAATTTAAGCTCCATCCCGTAATATTTAATAATACATAACACTTTTCTCTTTAGAAACAATTTGCAGCAAAAGAAGTCAACGCCATATTCACAACTCAAGAATAAAATTCAAACGGAGTACTTTCAGCTCCGAGATAATTAAGTCGCAAAATTATTTCACAAGGAAGCAGACTTTCCAAGGAAACCACGCGACATTATTCTCCAAGAAAGCACATTATTTACCAGGTGAAAACTTGTGATTTACATCATATAAGGAGCTGCTGCCAGAAAGAGAAAAAAATTGCCTCCAAAAAGAAAGAAAAAGACCACGCAAGAGGCCTCAGGTGGTTGCCCCACTCGAAAGAGCAAGAGGACTCAGGTATGTGACCCCCGCCTGATGACTCTTGGCAGCGATGTCCTCGGGGCAGAAGAGAGGACTTTTTCTCTAATCACAACTTTTCCGAGGATGACACTCCAAAAAGCGTGGGGACGGGGGGAGGTGGAATTATAGTTATGTGTCACTTTTACCGGGAATGTAGGCCTCGGGGCTACTGGGAGAGTTGGGCTCGTTTATTTTTAAATTTTCTTTTAGAGTCACCAACCTGGCTTTTTTTTTTCTGACGAGGAGTATTTTTTTTCGGACCCTATAATGATATGGGTAGACCTCTCGTGACAGCAAATTAGGGACGAACTGCAAATGGATAGCAATTTGAATACAGAATATCGGAATGAGGCGGTCATAGTGGAAAGAGAAATAATAATAAAAGTAAGAGTTAAATATTTCCCTTCGAATACTTCTGTAGATGAAAACGGTTGTAAAAGTTGGCACATGAATAAGGTAAAAAGTTGGTGGTTTTTTTAATGTAAACTCCGTTGGAGGTATTTTTAAGGGGAAAAAATACTTACTGCGCCTTGGAAAAATATTAATGATTAAAAATTCACATTAATTAGTCATTTTACAGAAGTGAACCGAAAGAAAAAGCATAAATATCATCATAATGTTAAAGCTAAAGGAAAAAGCTCGAAAGCCGTAGATGAGCAAATTGCCTAGATAATCTGCAGATTAACTAATTTGCTCTGTTAACGTGTGGAATCAAGAGTTTTGCGCATTTTACGTAGGTAAAGTAAACATTTAAGGATTTGAATATTTTTAAAGTTTATAAGTTTGATTAAAATCAATTCTTATGTAGTTCAAATTGTCACTAATTTTTAGATTGCACTAAAATAAGTATAATTTTATTACATATTTTGCAAATACATTTACTAAATTATAGTAATATTTAAAGCCATTTGATCCTTAATTTAAGTCCCTTGATTTAAACTCGCAAAAATTTTGCTTTTGTTTCAGTAAAGATCCTTGTTTTTACCTTAACAAGTGCCTAGAACGTTCGGCAGATTATCGATATAATTTACAGATTACCGACGTAATATGAGAAATGAAACAATCTCATCTGATTGATCTGGATCATCTGAATTGATCTGCACATTACTTAGAAACAGTATAACTGCGTTGACACTTTATACGGACTAACTGGAACCAAAGCTAATCCGAATAATCGAAAGTCCGGATAATCGTGTAATATGAGAAATACGCAATTCCTTAGACAAACAGATTTACCGTTTTTTCTACTATAAAAAACGTTTTGTAACAAAATTGGCATGGAAGAGTTATTAACGAGACATAAACAATATGCAACTATTTGTTTTTAATCATTTCTTTACAAAAAATATATCTTCTGTTTCAAACATTATATCATATTAAAAAGCGAATGTTTGCTGCACTTGGACGCTTGAAGCTGCCTCCTTGCTACCATATTTGTAAATTAATTATTTTGTGAATATATATACAGCTAAAGTCTACAATTTGATTCGAATTATCCGGATATCCGCATAAACAGGGGCCGTATGAACGAAGCTTAATTGCAATCAGTAATCTGTTTTCAACTTTTTAGGCGTAACATACAGGTTCTATTTTAGTTAAGTTTATCAAGCTGTTGTCCCCAATGACAAGCTTTCATTTTATTTTATTTTATTCGAAGAAAAAAAAAGTTGTTGTGGGAGTGGATAAAGTAACATTCTTTTAAGTGCGACACATTTATTAAAGTTCACAGTATGTATTAAACGATTATTTTCTCTCGGAAACAAAATACCGAGACGCAATTGAAATATGCGAGAATACAAGAATATGCTTTATTTTACCATTGCTCTGACAATAAACCTTCCAACTCAAAGAATTCAATCTGAGTATTACCTTCGCCTAATCGAGAACTTGCTTGAAAAAAAGGAGAACAAAATGAAAAATGTCTCCACCCCAAGAGACGGACATAGTTGCCCCCCCCCCCCCATAAATACAGAGGGGGGAGGGAGATTTTTACTTTCGTCTAATGCAGTGGAATTGAAATGCATCTTCCAAGTTCTATCCCCATTTGCAAATGCTTATATCATTTCTAAAACGTAATTCTGGGGAAAAGAAAAGAATAACACAGAAGGAATGGGAATAATAAGAATAAAAAATGAGACGAAGAATTGCATTTATTTCGAAGCTTTATGTGGAAGGGAATAACAATATGTTTTATGATAAGAGCGTATGAATGTTCAAACTCGCTCGTTTTTAGAAATTTCAATAAAACATAAAGATGAGAATTTCGCCCGTGATTGAAAAAAATAGAATAAATGTTTGCAGAGTGCGTTCATGCGAAAATTAAAGTCAAGATGCTTCGAATGGAGTGATTTAGATATGTAATTGCAAAATATTTTCAACGAACGTTCAGTACGAATCGAGCAAAAAATAAATAAATGCTTGAAATGAAATAAGACAAAATGATAGGGTGGCTTATAGTTAAAAAACAGTTGTGCTTTGTTTACACCGAACTCACAGCAGAAATGCGATATAGGTGATAAAATGTTGGTGTTTCGTACTAACATTCCCGACAAAGTATCATTTTGTTTTTTCGTCCACTTTTTCCAGTTGATTAAAGATTCTAAATCAAAAGTGCAGAAGTTAACAACAATAAATCAATATATTTTTCTCATTTAGAGAGCATTCTAATTTTGAAATATCTATATATTTATGACTAACAATACGTAAATTATTTTAAATAAAAATAAAATTACTTCATTTGGACCAGAGATAGCAAACCTTTTATGCCAGCCGCCCATTTTTGTATCTATGATGGGGGAAATTTTTATAACCACCCACTAGTTCCACAATTGTGGAGATTTATAATATAAAGAAGTAATTTTACTCGGTAAAATTATCACAGCAGAGTTCTTACAGGTTAAAAATAAAAATTAAAAAATATTTTTAAATGTGTTATGTCACACGAAGTTTTTAAAGAGCACTTTTGAAATTACTTATTTCAAAAGATTTCATGAAGCTCATAAATAATCATTAATTTTAAAATTTTAAAGAAGAATAGGTACTCTAATTTTCTTTTGTTCTTATTTAGAAAACTACTCTAATATAATAATAAGTTAATCTTTTTGTACGTGTACGTCATTTCGTTTGTACACTAGTTGAACTGATACATTTTATGACCTCGGTTATATCGCGTTTTCGGATATATCGCTCTTTTTTATTGTCTCATTATAAGAGCGATGTAACGAGGTTTTATTGAAACTGCTTTCTTACTTTAAAGGGGCTGAATATACTAACACATTTTTCTTGGTTGCCCTTGCACTTGTTTCCGTTGAAAATTCAATATCAGAAAATAAATGCTCCAAGAGTATCAACCCCTTCACCACCAACGGTTGCAGCTAAACGCACCGTTAATCACGCAGCTGAAAAACGAAAATAAAACCTCCACAAAAAACAAAGGACTAAAAACGAGATTCCCCACGTGGACTCTTTCGGTCGTAATCGATATGGTGCTCTGGAGAGAGAGAGAGAGAGAAAAAAAAGTATACCAATTTCCTCTTCTGCAACTATATTCTGTGGGAGGTCTCTAAGAACAGGTGCTTTTACCGTATCCTCCCTTTCCTCGTTCGAAATGCAACACCTGTCAAGCGGCAATAAAAACGTCCAATATTTATTTATTTCTTTTTCCCGCCTTTCACAGAAAAGTGTCATCAAGCGGGGGGATGGTCTAAAATAAAAACCATCTGCGAACTTTTTATTTTTGCCTACCGTTATGAAGAGAGAAAAAATCAAAAAATATGCTTTTTCAATTAAAAATGTGTTTCAAGTTTCTGAAGTAAAAAACCAAAGCATCAAAAAAGCAGCGTTTTATTAGGAAAAAAGTGATGCAAACCCTTTGTTCGGACCAACTAGGAACACACAAAATGCATTTCAACTAAAAGAAAATCTGCATAATCCAGTTGCAGGTAATTTGTTTTTAGTTATCTATATGTATATATATATAAAAAAAAACTTGGTAAAAGAAGTGAATGTTTAGCGGACTTGAGTTCAGCTACCACACTTTAAAACAACTATATATGTGAATCTAAATGTTTTCAAAAACTCTACAAGTTTGATCCGGATAAAATGAGGTTTAAGAATCATTAATTACGAAAGCGAATGACCACACGAAAGTTTTTAAGCTGAGATAACCGTACCCATACCTTTGTACTTGTAACTATTAGTATGACTATTATTATTTCACAAAATCCAATGCCCATCACATCCACTTACTTAAGAAAGTAGCTTAAGGCGTAATCCATCAAAAATATCAGACTCATGAATCAATCTTAATCATAGCCATTTTACTTATGTTATCACAACTAATGATTATGTAGTACTCGTCTAAGCAGTGAGTTTGTGATCCACATAGAAGAGTATATCACGAATTAAGTAACAAATGCGTAAGAGAACACTGTTAATGCCAAAAAAAAAAAAAAAAAAACAAGCTGAACTAAAATTGGAATTTTAAAAAGACTGCTGGTGAAAAAATCGATTACTTTTTTTAACAATCGAGATTATTCCTTTTGAAGCGCCATTTTTTTTTATTAGTTTCCTCTGCCATGAATTATAATTAAAAAAATAGATCTCGATAAAAGAAGAGCGAGGGGGAAGAGAGGGGGGGGGGGCTGTATCCTCAAACCCGCTCCAGCTGGAAATAAAGTTTTTGAAGACTGATGGATTTTTCCCCCTCCCAGGATCTACGATATTGCCGCAGGCAAGCCATCAATGAAAAACCAGCTATTTGCAGGAACAATATCTTATTTAAAAAAAAAAGTATGAAAAAAAAATCTTACTTTCGTTTTGCAACAACAACACACACTGTTGCCCGAAACAGTTCTTTATTTTTAAATCTTTATTTCCTGCACTTTTTTTTTTTTTTTTGTTTTTCAACGAAATGTCGAAGTCCTGACACATAAAGAAAGAAAGAAAAGATAGAGGAAAAAAAACCTTTCATGTCTCAAAAAGACAATGACTGGAAATATGATAATGAAAAAAATGCAGCGAAATTCTCCTTAACTAGAAATGAGCTCGGAGGTAAAAAAATAAATTGGCACTGGAAGTAATAAGAGACTGGTTTTACTGAAGCACGTTTAATAACCTTCGAGAAAGTTCTTAACGAAAATGAATTTTTCTTCAAAATATTGTTAGAAACTGACTATTGATGATAATTTGAAATCAGCAGAAAATATTGTTAGCTTAGTTCTCGGAAGGGGGTAGAGGGAGTAAATTAATAATTTTTCAAAGCCTTTCTAAAAACTGCAACAGAAGTTTTTTGTTTTCTTTTTTAATTTTAAATTTAATTCTATGATTTGTTAACAATAAGATATGATTAAACCCAAGAAGAAATACTCAAGCAATAATTCTATATATACAACAATTCTAAGAACTACAACAGAAGTCTTTTCTTTTCTTTTTAAATTTTAAATTAAATTCTATGATTTGTTAACAATAAGAAATGATTAAACAAGAAGTACTCAAACAATTGAGTCGAAAATGTTGGGATAAATACAAACAAAAGAGGGTTCTCCGTCGCACTGTGGTATAAACTTCATTTCGTAAACTCGGAGGTCGTGGGCTCGATTCCCAACGGTGAGCTGGGTATTATTTCCTTCTTTACTTATGTTGTCTTGCATGTCAAACAAATAAATAAGTCTACGAGCAATAGTATCCGTCTTTCCTTTAAGACACGTTAATAAAAAACAAAAGCCTTCGCAGGTAACGTCGAAGAACACGAGTTTCGAAGGACACGGATACCTCCTTCTGAAGTACAAAATTTCAAACTACAGTCGAAAATCGTTAATTCGAACATGCTTAAAACGAATTACTGCTAAGACGTATTACATTTTCGATCCAAGCTTTATGGTTTGTAGTGTATTTTTCTTCGGTTAAGGCGATTTTAAAGGTACACTGTACATGATTTCAAGTACTCAACTCAATTGCATGTATTAAAGTACAGTCCGTGAGATAGTAAAGGACAAAATTCAAAAATTGCACTGAATGTTCCAAGTATCTGGACCTAATAACTCCTACTACATCAACAAGAATGCATTCAAAGAATCTCAATTCAATAAGGGCAACCAATCCCATGAAGTGGAGAACCAAGTCTGGGAATTGGCATTGCAGCTTGCGAGAACCAAATTTGCCTTAGTTGAAGCTGAGTGCAAAAACCAGGACTTGACCCATCAATTGAACACAGCTGTAAACGAGTTGCAGACGTCAAAAAACCTTTGGTTTCAAAAGACATGTACTAACCAATGTACTAATTGAACACTATTATTTGGTTGAAATGTTCATTTTGGGAAAATTCAGACTCTTTTTTGGACCGTCCCTAAAAAGGGACACTTGGCATTAATGGGTTAAAACTGTAAAAAGCACGGTAATAAACTGTAAAATCAGCAATTTTACCGTTTATTACCGTAAAATTAGCAATTTTATTATTTATTACAGTAAAATTAGCAATTATTACTGTTTATTTTTATAAAATTGGCTGTATTATAATGTAAAAACAACATTCATTTTTTACAGTGTATTGCCACGAAGGAAAAAGAGAACAATAACGCAGTCCATGTTCGTCAAAGTTCATGCTATGAAATTAAGGTTTAGCATCTTTGGAGCTTTTACAGAATATTTGTGCAACAATTGATACGTCCAATAAAACGAAACTGTCAAAATCCACCCTCCAAAGAAAATAATTAAAGACCTTTATGAAACTGCTACAATACCCTTTATCTTCGGGAAAAACGCAAAAGAAATGCGACAAGACGTTTATTTTTCCAACGGCAACGACTGCCGAACAAGAAGTAGTATTAAAGAGAAAAATCTGGCATTCCCTCGCAGAACGAAGAACACAAGCATTCTACGGGATAATCTCGAAAATGGTTTCTCTCGCATCCGTTTTTCCAACTCCAGAAACAACTCCGAATGAGATTCTTAAAGAAATATCCCTGGAGTTACGGTAGAGACGAATGGCGGCACCGCGCGCAAATGATGCTCTTGGGAGCGGAGCAGGCAAATTGTATTTTACAAACTCAGCGGCACAGATATTTCACGTGTGCAATTAGGATTTATTAGGGCCAGAATTTCCTGAAAGATGTTTTGCAACATCGCTGCATTTTTAATGCAATGCGAATGCTCGGGATGAAGACATCGCAGTGATACAGATGGAATATGGGGATATTTAGGAGATTAGTAGCCTTTTTTGCAAAATGAAAGGTAAGCTTTTTTTTTTAATCCGAAAATAATAACAATAACGACCCCGCTGAGGACATTTTATCATACAATTAGAAAACTTTTCCTCGCTCGGTAGAATTCCAGCAAATTTATTTTAGAGTAAAGACTCATTTTTCTGTAATTTAAAGGGATTTTCTAAGAGTTCTCGGAAACCCTTTAACGACCTACAACTGGGAGTTTATTGTTAATCTTGCAAACAACAGTTTTCTGAATAAAATGACATTACGATGCCTCATACCATATTTCGTTCAGTTTATATTTCCCATTAACTTGAATGAATTTATCCCTATAGTGTGGAGGAAGTCATTGTTCTCGTGATTTTTTTTTCTGAGTTTGAACTAGGGAACACGAACCTAGTAACTCTTAATTACTTTGTCAGATTACGTTATCTTATAAAAAGAAGCCAAAATATTTGTATTATATTTAAGGCATCATTAATAATTTCACTGCTCAAATGGGGGGTAGAGGAAGGGGATAAAGTTGAGATACACTATTTAAAATAATACGCAAGGGCTTTTTCAAAGAGTAAAATAATTTATTAAAAAAAGGTTACAATTTATAAGGGTTACGTTAGACGTTGAGTAATATCATTCAATAATTCCGTTTGTAAAGGGGAGAGAGGAGGAAGAAATATGGAGAACAAAAATACAACAAAGTACAATAAAAAATAGCAGGGCTGTATGGCATGGTTATATAGAGATTGAGGGGGAAAGTAATAAGAGGAATCATCACAATCTAAAACCACACCAAATACGGGTTAATAGAATTGAATATCCCGTCATCGAACAGCAACAAATCGGCTGAAAGAGTTTCAATGTGCTATCCCTGAGTCTTTTGTGCAAACCCCAACAAGCAAAGGCAAATTACAAGAAAAGGAAATCGATAGAAGAGAATTCGCGTGGCATCCAAGCAATCGACGCGTGCCATCAAAGAAAAAGCCAAAGGTAAAACAAATTAACTCGATTCGAACAAGAGGGGGAGGGGAGGGGGTTGTAAAACGGTAATGCGCGTCTCGCGATAATCACGCTCGAGCTGGCAATGATCGCCAAACCACAAACATCGGCCGAGAGAAAAGATACCGGGAAAATGCTGTACCTCAGAACCAGACTAACGTAAGTCCATTTTCGTAACTTTTCATCAGAAGGCAAAAACGATTGTCGAAAACATGCAAAAGATGGGACTTGTGCTCTAAAAATGCTGCTAAATAACTGTGAGGGAATTTACTTTATAGAATAACGTTCTCAGGGGCGGATGCGGAATACGATTCTGCATACTATGAAGCAATAAAGTGAAAATCGCCATTTTTGGACTTACGTCGTTCTGGTTCTGAGGCATAGAATGGTCGAAGCCAGCCGAAAAGTTCCGGTTAATTAAACAGGAATCCTGACGACGCAAAACTTTGTCCCGGAAAAGATTCTTCGGGACGATTCTTAGACTGATTTGCAGGGGGCGGATCGAAAAAGAGGTTTTAAACAGTTTCGGCGGAAACTTGGAGAGAGATTTTCGGGGGCGGGGGTGGGGTCTCTCTCTCTCTCAGCAAATGATACGTTCGGGAACGAGAGCCCCACGCGCAACTTTTATCTCCATTTCGTCGGAAGTTTAGCGGCTCATTAAAGAACGAGCCGTCGCTGATGGAAATTGTTTTTCGGCCGGAACGATTCCTTCTGGAGCCATTTCGCAAATGAAGCGCTCGCAGGGACCCGGCAAGCAAGCACTCAGATTACGTTCGCAGCGCGCGAGATTAATAAAGCTTCTGGATGCTTGCTCGAAGGCTGATTTAATAAAAGAAACTCGTTTGCGCGAGCGGGAGAAAAAGAATGGTAGAATGTTTCGAGTTGAAATGTTCAACAGTGAGAAGGAAGTTGACTTCCGCAGGCGGGCACCATGGCTGTCAGGTCTTGGGTTCTACCCCTAAGATCTTGGGTTCTACACATTTTGTTTGAAATTGTAGTGTTTTGATCTTATTCAAGAAAAAGTTACATTTATTGAATATTTTTCAAACAAAACATAATAATTTCACAAAAATACGAATCGTTTAGGATCAATTCAACTTTTTATGAAAAATGATTTCATTAAAAAATATATAAGTTTAAAACATCCTTTAATAATGACTTGAAGGCAACAGATCAAAAACCACTACATATCAACAAAAACTGAATATAATGTACGGGTTTTAAGTCAAAACCCTTCAGATTTATAGTTCCGCCCCTTGGAAAAATAAACAATACTGGTTTTGATCCCAAACGACTCATATAGCTTTTTGCTACGCAACATAGAAAGCACCACATGCTTAAAATATTTTAAAAGTTTGCGGTTATGTTTAAAAATTAACGAAATGCACTGCTAATAAGTGTAAACTGAGTTAAAATGTAGCACACAGCGATAAAATTTTTCAAAAAATAACTATTTAACTGTTTGAGGCACATAACAGACAAACACTGAGCTGATAGCAGGTGGATTCAAGTGAGGCCACTTGTCAGTTGCCAGAAAAAAAAGTAAAATGCTAGGTGAACTCAAATGAAGTCACAAGGCCTCAAAGCAATAATACGTTGCTGCCAACTACGAGAAAATTCGTAGCATGAGAGAGAATCGACTTTGAGTGATCTCGCAGTTGTTGGACTACATCGTTTTTGTGCAAATTCAAATAAATAGATAGATAGTACTTAGACATCATAAATGAAGGCATTATGCTTTTGGAAGGAATTAGCAAATCACAACTGGTTTAAAAGTGAAAATTTATTTTTAAATTTTGCATTACACTTTCATAGTAAATTGTAATTAATTATAATTTTAGACCGCAATTTCTAGTTCTATTATAATGCTTTTTATAAATATTTTTACTCAATAAGCATTTCAAAACCAAATGATGTGATTAAATGACCCCCCCCCCAACCCCCGGTCTCCAAAGGGAAAAAAAAAAGCCTTGGCAATCAACGTGACGTGCCTAATAGTAGGATACTTTCCTCAACTCTTCATGTATGTCATAACCGTTGAAATATCACATCAGGATTGCAGATAATATGGCTTAAAATTAGTGTGTGTGTGTGAGAGGGAGGAAGGTGAACACAAAAATACCCCACTCGCCACTATTAATTTAAAAATATTACCAAAATCTGTAAACGTTGCTCTCGTGTCAGCGCAGTGTCAATACAGAGAAAACAACCTGCCAACGCCACGATGCATTTTCAAGTAACATAAACTAAAGAGAGGTGCGAAAACTTATTTTCGATTCGCTAAAGACGGGAAAAGGGCGATTGGTAGACTTACCAAAAAAGAAAAATAAATCAATAAGATAAAATCCCCTGATGAAAACTACTGGAAATTTCGCGATAGTGCATTCTGGTGATAATGGTTTGGTGCGCTGAAAAAGGAGCAAAAAGATGGCTAACACGAACCCCAACATGGTTTGATCGAGCAATGAATCTCGAACCTAATTTTCTGTTGAAAAAGTAGGTAGGAAAACTTAAGCTAGACGGCTGTGAAAAAAGTGTGCGAAAAAAAAAGATTTATTATTATTATTTTTTTTCCGAATCGCAGCTCTGGGTAGGCTGAACACCTAAAACTCCTCCTCATTGCCTCTTATCGCCAAATAAAATTTTTCAAAAATTCTGTAAAACTTGTTCGTCTGCCATCGCAGTGTTATTGCAGGGAAAACTGACTACCCGCGTAACATAGCAAGGAGACACTATAACAGCGAGGGCAACCTAAATTGACTAAAGATCTACCTTCCAAGTTTAGTATAAACACAAGATCGACTAGCGGTGTGAGGGGGTGGGGGGGGGGGGATGCGTACACTATAGACTTAAACATGTGTTGCAGGGTTAAGTTCAGACAATGCAGCCTGCAAATTGTTGTTCAAATCTTGTCAAAAAAAAAAAAAAAAAAAGTTGATGATACTAAATACATAGTTGCTTCAAATTGATAAAATAACGTTATGTTTAAACTCACATCAATATATTTTAAGACACAATAATATTGTTTGTTTTAAAATTTATAAAATTGTGACTAAAAATAATCCAGCGACTATAAAGGGTCATTCATTAGAAATGTCAACCTCAGCCGAAGAAAAAATAATACCGATGTGAAAAAAGTATCAAAAAATAAATAAGTAAATAAATAAAAATCATACAACATAAGATAATTACAATACTTTTTTTATCACTGATATTAGCCATAATAAATAGTTTGCAGTGTGCTTACTGCTTGTTATTCGATGGTTACGTTAGTCACACTCTATCTTGAGTAAAAGTGACATTAAAGACTAAAAAAAAAAATTAAGATTTAATAAATGTGTTTTATGTTTTTAAAAGCCAACTGTACACATTTTTCAAATAGATCATTCAATTTTTAACACTTGGTTAACTTTGAGAAAATTTTGCCTCACAACATGAGCATTAGTTTTCAGGGTTGCAAAAATGTTACGTTAGTCACGATGCCATTTTGGTTGAAAAAATATCTACTGTCAGTAGTTTTGTTTTGAATTCTTAGAGGAAGTGATACAGAGATACCATGTACATTGTAAATCCACCAGCATTACAAAAAAATATTTTTTATCCTTTAAGTTACAAGTAAAAACAGTCACAAAATCAGCTCTGAATGTTACGTTAGTCACTATGGAATGACCCTAAAAGGCTGGAAAATTTCGCAAATAAATTTTGATTTCGGCGTCAGGCCTAATTTTGTTCCAGAAATTAATATTTATTAACTAAACCAAGAGAAAAGGCAAAGTTCAAAATATTGACCCGATTGACAGAAATTGGGATCGAGATCGACGGGTTGCCTATCGCTGCACTAAAACAATATGGTACATAGCACAAGCAACACTATAACAATATCGAACACATTCATCTACAACCCGAAAATAGCTGACAAACTCAATTCTTCATCACAAAACAAGATGGATCAAATTGTATTTGCTGCATTTTTCCAAAATCAGTTTTAATAATTAGTTTAAAAAGTCAAAATAAAATTTAAGCTAACTAGCTCAGCAGCAAGATAACTATTAGACAGCTAAACAAGTGAAGGAATTGTTTCTCCATGGCAAAACTATGTGGTTCAAATTTTAGTTGCTTCCTTTTTCTAATGACTGTTTTAATAAAGATCACTACAAACAGATAAAATAAATTTTAAACTAAAATAGAAGATGCTTCAAGTGACTTTTGAAACAAAAACACTCACACAAGTTATTTGTAAAAAACTAATTTTTAATTTTGTTTTCAACAAATAAAAAT
This sequence comes from Uloborus plumipes, assembly GCA_038373865.1. Lineage (NCBI taxonomy): Eukaryota > Metazoa > Arthropoda > Arachnida > Araneae > Uloboridae > Uloborus > Uloborus plumipes. Next base: position 16,956 of record JAXGGA010000691.1, on the reverse strand, counting down.
TGTCATGTTTCAAAAAAAAAAAAAGCATGTCAAAAATAAAAAAAGAGACTAAGTGAAGAGTTAATATTAAGTGGATCAGAATTTTAAACGTTAAGCATAAAAAAAACTTGAGAAAAATACAACATCTAATGGAATGTTACTAAGTCAATTTGAGAAAGTCAACAGCAAGACCGTTTGCTGTCGACTTGCAAGCTTTGTTTTTATTTATTTACTTTTTAATACACACTTAAAATAAAGATAAGTAGGATATGAATAAAACATTTAAAAAATGGATGCTTTGCGCGTAAAAAATATAGCAAGCTCAATTAGTTTTTTTCCTCCGAACATCAATTAAACAAGAGTTATTTCACCGAAATAATTGCAATAAAATAACATTTCACTCCCATTCGCTATTCTCTACGAAAAATGTATTAGAAAGGAAATACGTTCATTAGATTTATATTTTTATGCTTATTTCGGGAGAGGTAGGGGGGAGGGGAGTTGCAAATTTTTTTTGTTCGTGCAAAAAACGAACTTAGTAGCAAAATAGTTTAAATCATAATAACAAAATTCATTCAAATTTTCAGCTGAAATTAATTAAAAACAGAGCTTAAAAAGTCATTACGTCATATTGGAGCATAAAAATTAATAGCATTCAAAAACATGAGGGAAAGCTGTTTTTTTCTTTCTTTTCACTTTTTTTTTGCTTTTCGTTTCCTTATTTTTTTTCTTAAAATACGCATGAAAAGTTGTAGAAAATAATGCACAGATTACAAGTAAGAAGAAAAAGCCTTTTTTCAAATTTTATTTTTTCATCCCACTTTTTAAAAATTAAAATATAAGAAATAGAATAATAATATTTAAGAAAAGACTGAAAGAAGCATTTTTGTAGGGTTGCAAATGCAGAGAACTGATATTAGTTGTTTGAAAGAGAGAATAAAATAAACCAAACTTCTCAAAGAGGAAATGAAAGATAAAAGGGATAAAAAGAAATTTGGAATTAATTAAAAAAAAAAACATTAAAATGTAATATTTTAGAAATTGTACATCCGCTTCCCCGTCACGATGTTATTTTTTTTACTGAAAATAAAACCAGCTACAATACGCTTGATTAAGTTTTTGAGACGCATTTTCGATTTTCAGTGCGTAAAATGAGTATACAGAAGTGTCATTCATATAGTGTTAGTTTTCATGATTTGAGCTACTTTATGATTTTTAGCCACCTTTGTTGCTTCAATATATATAATTTTGATATCGTACGCCCTCTAACTGAAAAGATGAAAACAGCTCATATCTTTAAACGTGTACAGTAGAATGCTTGCTCTCCCACCTTACGAGATGAATCAGAAAAAGAAAGAGGGTAGACGAAAGAAATACTGTCTCATAAATAATAATGTCAATAATGTGAATTTTTGATACAAAATTTAGAATTAAGAGTAATTACGCATAACTCCACCATCAATTTTGTCAAAACCAAAACTTCACAAAGCGACCGCCAACGACGAAGTCGCCAAAGTTCTATTCATTCCAGAAAGCTTTGGATGAAAATTTTTAGCTGTTTTTAAGATTTTAGTTTTTATTTGGTCATAGTTTTTGTTTTAACGAAAATAGTCGCCAGAATAATACGTAAGTACCGAGTTGACTTAGGGCCCTGCTCCACATTGACGTAAAGCAGAAAAATAAAGTAGAAACGTAAAATGGATTAAATAGTGTTCCTATGGAAAGTACCCGGATTTTTGGTTTCTGCCTTCGGTTTCGGTCGCGTTTTCGGCTGATGTGGAGCAGGGCAGTTACTTTTCTCTGTTGAGGGACGGGGAAGACGAGGGAGACAAAAATGTTTTTGACACACTAATTTGTGTTGAACTCTATTATGAAAAAATGATATTTCTTTATTTTCTCCCCCACTCCCAATAAAAAATGAGAAAATTCTTAATCCGCTAACGACTATAAAAGGATTTTACATTGCGCAAAAGCCACTAATTATGTGATGGAAAATTATAGTGAGCCATTCTCCAAGTGAAATAGCCTAGGTTTGACTATTCGCCCCATTCGCCAAACATTTTAAAATTTCATGGAAACGAACCAAAATGATTCTTTTCCTCCTTTTTTTGTCAATCATTAGAAAAAAAAACCCTACAACTTAAAGCTTTCTCTTCATCAATAACTCCGGAAATGCAACTTTTAATTTTGTGGGATACATGTCTAGTAAGCCCCATTTCAAAGGAAGGAAGATGCAATGCTAGCTAACTCTCCCCCTCCCAACATCAGAAAAAAAAAATCACGAAAGGAAGGCGAAAGAAAATAAAAGCAACTGGAAAAAATTTTTCCAAGGAATGAAAAGAATTAGGCTTGTTCTAAAGTGATTAATCAAAAAAATTTCGCAACGTGTTAAATGAATCCCTAGACGAATGTAGAAAACTATTCTTGGGTTTCCAGACTTTTTTTTTTCCCTTCCTTTCAGAGTTCAAATCCCTTTGCGGTTAGTTACCAAATGACGACTATTTTCGCATTGCTGATTTTGCGGTTTGATTGCAGATGAAAACTAAATTTTTAATGAAAAGGAACGCATTTTAAAATTAATGAGCAGGGCCCATTAATGATGCATTACCAGTGATCTAAGTTCGATTTTTAAGTATATTTTTAGGTAGTCGAATTTAAGTGTTTTTTGAAATTTGATAGGTTATTATTGATTACAAATTCAAATATATTAAGCCAAAAGTGAAATCAATTCCGCCGTGGGAAGGTAAAGAGCTGTATCAGCAGAAATGAGTTTCTGAGATATTTGAAGAAATGCGTTTCGGGGGTTCCATATAAACAATAGGGAAAATTTGGGCACCGACGGTTTTTTCGTGCTTTATACGTGGAAACCAAATACGCAAACTTATACACTAGAGTATAATTGATGACAAAAATGCAAGAAAATTAAAATTGGAACAGTTTGCAGATATATTGCCCTTTACCTTTCCACCGCAGAATTGCGCAAATGTAATAAAGCGAGGGAAAAAAAAAAACACATTTAAGGAGATTTTTAGCCCAAAAAAAGCAGCTAATAATTTTACGAAAGTCACTTTTTGTAATCAATGTTTCGCGAAGGATTAGTCTACTCTGCGACTCCACAAGCAAGCTGATTATTCTGAGACAAGCTAAAAGAAATACTTTTTCAAAGAAAGATGTTTAAAGTTTTCGTTAATATTAAAAAATATATATTTATGCTATTAGTAGTTTAACTATTATCGCACTAACACATTTCATGAACTAATAATTACATAATAGTATTATTACAGTACAAACATAGGAAAACAAACAAATTGAAGAAACTACAATTTTTAAGAGATACTAATGAAGACAAATTTTAATATTTCTTACATTTAAAATGCATAAAGCACAGTTCATGTCGAAAACTTTTCGCTTGTTATTTAGACGTCCGCTTGTAAATTAAAATGTTGAGAATTCGGCATTAATCTTTTAGCACTGTCAGTTGTCAGCCTGTTTCAGATCCGAGAAAGAACGTTTCATAAAATGCACGATCTCAAGAAAATTCTAAGTACGAAGAAGAAAATAAAAGGAATCTTTCACAAAAATATCGTGAGCAAAAACGAACCTTGGGTAAAACTATTAACAGCTTATACCGTAAATATTAATTAAAAAACCGAAATAAATTCATTACATTATTTTCATGTAAATTTCCTGTTTTGCTAATATTTCCCTTTGCATGGTAGTTCTTGGGTGGAAATAACAAATCAGCACCTCAATAATTCTGTCAGCTTCTGAAGATAATAACCGTCCTTTAGACCAACTCTGTCGTTTCCTATACGCTTTTGGAATATTCATATTTCAATTTTAAACTATGTTAATTTTTCTCAGAGTCCCCCCCCCCTTCCCCTAACAGTTTAAGTAGCACATGTCTATAAAGTTTAGGGTCTGTAGACGAAAAATAAAAACGCCAATGGTTACACCATTTTCCACTTTTAAACAAAGGAAAGACAAGAACTGCAGTCCCTTTTCCTCCCAAAACTTATCTAGATAACACACAGGAAAATTAACTACAATAAAAGCGTTCTGTCTGGCATTAGCAACTTCAATAAACAATACTGAAGAAAATCAATAAAATGAAAGAGTCTTAATCCAATTATGCAGAGAATAAACAGATAAACTCTAAAGCAAAGGATAAACCATGTTTTGCATTACTGGTTGTATTTTAAACATCCAAAAATAAAACATTTCGGAATACGCGGATAAGAATTTTTGTGCATTTTGTTCAGTTCAGACTTCATAGTGTAACAAATTCAAGATGCTCTCCCATGTAATTCATTCTCAGTAACAGCAATAGTTTCGTACTATCTTTCATTTTATCTTTTAAAAAATCTTGTTAGTCTTATTACTAGTAGTTCAGTCTTCTGTGCCAACCTTGTTAAAGCTTCTGTTCTTTTTCTCGTGTCAAAATTCATTAAGTCATCAAAGTATAGTTCGTACTCGACTTCTGGCCGGAATTTTTTTCCTTGGCTATTTATCACTATAATGATGTTTGCAAAAATTTACTTAAACGTTCCATGATTAACATAAACAGACGTCATAGACGTAGTTCGACCTCTATAGTTGAATTCAAAAGCTGTATTTTGGCAACTAATCGCTGTCATGTTGTTTGCCAAAATTAACATTCAATGTAACCTGGGGGTCCCGGGTTCGATCCACCGTCGTTACTAATGGTGGCTGGGCGACGTAAATAAGGGTCGTGGTCACAATGTTCTCCAAGTAAAACGATATCTCTGGGGCTACTAGACCAGGGGTTTGCTCGGCTCTTGGTCTGGATCAAAAGAACAGAGCGCTCTGAGCTAAATTGGACTTCCACCTAAATGGTGCTTGTGAAAACGGTAGCGTACTTATTCCGCCTCAAATCGGGTAGATGTGTCTACTTGGGCTTCGGTTTGCGAGTGGTTTTAGAAACAACAACACATTCAATATAAAACTGTTGGCCCCGTTTCATTCGGGCCCCGGATAAAGCAACGTTCTAATATTTTTTAATATTCTAGAAAGGAAATGTAGTTTAGAGACAGACTGAACACAAGTTCGAAGATCTCTAGCTTCAAAAAGAATGAAATGAGTATTGAGTATTTTTTAAGCTGAAGGTTGTAATAATATAGGAAACATAAAATTAATAACTACTTTACTCGTTACTCTTTGCGACTCGTGAATTTCTGAAGCGATGTACAAGAGAGAGAGAGAGAGAAGTTCACCACATCTCTTTACCACAAGTAACACATTCTAAACGAATGAGTTAATGTCGCTGGCGACACTGGTCGGTGCAGCTGCTATAGATAACAGCGACTGACAGCAGCCGACAAAGGGTTAAAATGGAAAATATTATACCAAGTACGAATATCCACAACAATTTGAAATGTGGAGAATTGAAAGAATCCATATTAAAAACAAGAAATTAACTATCGAATTAATTTTTTCTTTGGAAATGAAGGTGGCAGGGCTATTTTCGATTTCTAAGAAATAAGACTTATCTTTCCTTGAATGGCATCTACTTTTGTGTTAACTTACGGGGGGGGGGGGATCAACGGGGTTGATGAAGGATCTCTTCTAGGCTGATCAACCCTTCAACATTATCAAGTCCCTGATAATTGAGAGGACTTAAATAGATGGTTCTAAAGTTCCTCTTGCACTATTTTCACGCATTTGGGTTGTAGCAGATAAAACAAGAAAATGAGACACATCTATTCCAATCAGAAAACCACGTCGCATTTCATTTTGTATAGTTTTCCGAGACACATTACCATTAGACTATCTTATATCGATGCGCAATTTAAAAACGAATATAACAATCTTTACGTTCTAGGAGTTGTTGTATCGGCACGAGTTCAGAAAATACGGATACTACGTTCTACCGCCCTCATTTTAAATATATTTTTCTCTACTGCAATTTCAAATTACACCCTTCAGGTGGAAAACACTTTGTGACAATCTGCCTTGCCGGAAGACTTCTTAGAGTGAATATACTTACTTCTGAATTGAATAAGAAAAATTTAAGAAATCCTTTAAGTAAATAACTCAAAAACGTTAAAAGCACTAATAATTTATTTTAACGACACAAGGTAGTTTTGTTTTATGTAGACATAGAACAAAGGAAAAATACATATATATTAAGAAATGCAACACTTATACTTTATATTTTAATGCCACAGAAAAATACATAGTTAGATTGCCCCAAACAATAGTTATCTATTTTTCAAATCTTAAAAAGACGTCACAAATGTAAGCTATGTACACAAACCACCAGTTAAAAAAACGAGAAAATTCGATCAGTGGAAAAGTTTAGTAATTGAGTTTCCTTGAGTTAGAAATTAAAACTGATGTAAAAACAGAGACAAAAAAGAGGAAGAGCATATTCCCATATTTTCAATAAGAGTAAAAAAAATTTAGTTCCAAAATAATATAGTTTTTATTTTTTAATACTTTTAAAAAGTTGCTGATAGTTTAAAAAAGAATTTTCCCCGAGTCTCTTTCTAAAACAATTTTTGTCAACTCGATGAAAAATACTAGTGGACTTTTTTCATAATTAAAAAGCAGTGTTGAATTCGGAAAAAAATGGTTCAAAAACGTTCTTTTACATCAGAAGACTTCAATTTAATTTTCAGTTATGGCACACAAGGCTATAATTCATATTCGAAAAAAATAATGAAATAAAAACTTTAAAATTAGCAGATGTGCAATACGCAGAAAGAATAGTTGAAAATCATGAATTTTTGATATTTTTTGAAATTATTTTTTAATTTCTTTTTCTTTCAATTTCTGAATCGTTTGTAAGTTCTTGTCTGAGAAATTTTATCTTTTCATTCGTGCGAACTAAACTTTTTTACTACTCCTTCCTTTTTCTTCATTTTTTTCATTGCTAACTCAAAACAGAGATTAAAAATTACAATGCGATTAAATCTCTATTTAGTATATAAAAGGAGTTATTTATCGGTATGTGCACCTTTGTGCTATATTCAGGTAAATCTATCGGATTTACAGTTCCTAAATTTGGCCTATAAGCTTAAAAAGTAAGGTTAAGTAGCTTAAAAAGTGTAAGGCACTTATGAGCCAAACATTTTTTTTTTTTTGTGTAATACTTTTCATATCATCTTGCCAAAATGGCACAATTCCACATCAACCTCTTTACTTTCAAGTATGTTAAGAGATCTGGTTATACATATATATTTGGTATAGTTTAATAAGTCAAAGTTATAACTCGATCTCTAAATTATATTTCTTACGTCACCAAAAATTCGTAGTAATAATTTCCTTTTATTAGTTGCAATCAGCTTTTCTTCCAATCAAGTTACTGTCAAAGAATGGCAAGTTAGTTAATCCTACAAATTGTTCTAAAATTCGAGTACTTTTCAAGAACCACATCCAGTTTTCAAGCACTTTCCCGGACTCCTACTCGGGGAAATGAAATTCAAGGACTTTTTAAGGACCGCGGACCCAACTAGGACAAGAGCAGCTGTTGCACTCAGACAGAAAGAGCAGCACCCTATCAACATGTTCGCCAAAACGAAATAACTTTTGGAGAGCGGAGTGCCGCTATCATTTTTTAATACGGTAAAGAGGCATTTTTAAAAGTAAATGTTTATAAACAGTCCAAATGAGCACATAATATAATGTTTTAAGTGCGTCAATAAATAAACATTTTGAGCATACTGTATGTTTTAAAGTTTTTTTAGTTATATCTACCCTGTCCTGGCGTCAGTTTTGATGGGATAATCTCTTTAATCGTTGTCAAACACAAAAATCGATTACATATAATTTCTCAAGGTGTTCTTTTTTTTTTTGTGTGTATGCCACGACTTCCTGAACATTTGATCAAACATCGTAAGTAGAACACAATTTAAAAAAATTTTTCACAAAATCGGCGAAAAATATACCAACAACTTACATTTTGGATGTTCTCTAATAAATCATCCTTTTATTTTTTTTAAAGGTTGGATGAATTCATTTGGTTACATCAAAAACAGACACCTGCTGCCATTTAGGGAGTAGCAATACTGGTAAAATTAATTTCGTTGTGAAAAATATTGCTAATTTTGTGCTTAAAGATATGCTGTAGATTTGTAACTACATCGACTAACTGTTTAAAAAAGCTTGTTGTATTTTTAAAAATGCTGAAAATAGGAAAATACGTCCAACAAATATTAAAACTATTTTTGTACTTCCTTGCATGCAATTATCACGCTTCAAAAAATTAAGCTTTCTGCTTTTAAACCAACAACCACTCTATACTCGTCACCACATTTACATCAAGTACACAATATGTACTTGGAGTAAGTGTCTTGAAGCGCTTGTGACCTTCGCATTTCATCTAGGAGTAATTATAAAGCTAAAATTTCATTAAAATCTTACGCATTAATAATCATACGTATCAAAAAATAAAAATTGTTAACAATGTTTTTGCGTTTTGGATTCCTTAATGAGCGTCGAAAAAGTTATTAGTTTCTCTTTTGTTGGATGGCTAGGAAGTGGAGTTAATATCACGGAATAATGAAGTTTTTCAAACTCAACAAATAATCTGGGTAATTTTTAAAATATTTTGTTTTCTTATACTTGGTTTTGACAAGATAAGCTTATGACGCGAAAACGTCAAGCTCCGATTCCAGGATTTCTATACAGAGTAGAACATCGTCAATCCCCCACCAACAAAGGAAAACATTCCATTTGTTCACAGAGGGCGGACATTTCAGAGCACCCATCGGACCCGTTCTATCTGCATATTTCAATTCATTTCTGCGAAATGCCGATCCCGTCCCCAGATGCAATTCTACCACAAACAGAGCTGCTTGCAATCACAGCTTTCATTACGACGAGGGCGCACTCCAACATTCCTTATTCCTCGTGTGCAATTATTCCTCGTTGCACACAAACCACTCGGCCGGAATAGAGAGGGCCCTCCAATATTCCTTCGGGCGCGGTGGTCACTCATCGTTAGCGGACAGAGGGACAAACGACAAAATTAATTGGTCATCACGGCGCGGACATCCCAGGTCCGATAACGAATCGAATTGGGAAATGAACGCTGCAGAATAAATTGCTCGGATTCCTGCACGAGGTCCTGGCTGGGTTCCAGAATACGGCATATTCCTCTGACATTCCGAATGCGGTATGATTTGTTGGCTCTTAGGAGTGGTATCGCGGCTGGCCAGGCATCCGCTGCAAAGATAACATTAATGTAGTCCGGCAAAACATTCAAAGATATAAGATACATTATTATTCCTTCGGGAGTAATTGCCTTACCAAATGATACAATCCTAACTCCAAAAAGCATTCCCAGCAGTAATTACAATTACAATGAAAACTTAGTACGGAAAACAACCGTAAGACGTCAAGATTTTAAAAGCCCCATTCTTTTTAAAGGTGGACAACTAGTGTTAGTTGATCATTTCGACTTTTCTAAAATCTTTAGGACAAATTACTCCTATGACGATGAGAAAAATCGAATCTTCTTAAATCTGACTCACTTTTAACGGTCAAAATTTAATGAGAATAGTTTAATAGAGGTCATGAATATGTGGTGTTAACTAATGGTTGTTCCAGAAAGTTTTGCAAATCAATTTTCAGTTGTATCTTTATTGAATCCGAAATTGTCCGTAAATGAATTAAAAATGTGAACTTTTGTGCAATTATTCTTTTACTGGGAACTATTTGTGATTAAAAGGACATTGAAACGAGAAGAAGTAAGATCCAAAATTTTGCATGGTTGGTTGCATACATGGTTGGAAAACGATGAAAAATCATATAATTTGATAGCAAAGATGATTTTTTAACACAATTGCCGGGCCTTAGTCTTTTAGTACTGATTGTAAAAATGATTTTCTAGTCACAATAAATTATACTGCACATGTCTATGAGTACCTATAGAAACATCTTGCCATTTAGACAAAAGCACAAAGGTTCTTATACGCTTATGGTCTGATTCAGCCACTGAACATTTCTAAAAAATTGGCAAGAGATTGATTTTATATGAATAAAATTGAATTGGTTGGTAACAAATCCATATCTCCTGCTACTCCTGAACTACATTATATTTTGAACGTTATGGGCTCTTGTTAAACATAATACGCTTTGCAAAAAGGGAAGTATGCTGCAATTTTAGCAGCTTTCAAGAAATTTTGGCTGCAAAGGAGTTAAAAAGCTGGAAAATTAACACTGCAAAAAATGATGTGCATGATCAAACAAAAAGTGCAATTATTTTCTAGAAAATATTAAACACAATCATGGTTTTTCGCACATAAAATGAGAACAATTGTGACTATGCACAAATAAATTTTTGTTTTCTACAAATAAAATTAGACACGTACAATGAGAACCCAAACGTAAGCTTCGTCAAAAAGTTTTTATTGAACACAATAAATGTAGAAGAATTTTGCTCAGAACAAGGAGAATTTCATATACTTTAAAAGGAACATGTATTCTTCACAAAATTAACTCAAAGTTATATTTTTTTCTTTCCATTTGAGATACAAAAGAAGCAAATTTCATAAGTACTCGAATATGACACAAACACCTAATAACTGGTAAAAATACTCTATATAGTTCGGACCCGATCGAGATAAAGTGGTGCCCAGTTCCCGGTAAAATTTGGCGAGACCCGTGAGAAAATCTGCGCATTTTCAAAGTAGTTGTTCCAAAAAAAAAAAAAAAAGAAAGAAAAAAAGGGGGGGGGGTGGAGAAGGAAATTAATAAGGTTTTGGATTTTTATCTGGTGCAGCCCTCGCACTCGCAGGACTATTCTTTAATCAGGCGCTGGCCATAGTAGACACACATACACACCGAACTAAAATTTTTGGGAGGGAGAAAATTGTCAATTTGCCGAATGAAGTGTCAATTTTACCGAATGATAAAATACAAGCATGCACACATGTCACATATGCGTAACATTTAGTGAGAAAAAAATATAAGGCATCTCTTGAAAAACAATTCTAAAAACCAAAAAGAACCAATAATATCAATGTTGCAATGTTGCCTTCAAATTGTCGTATCGTCAGTAAAATGTGCCAAATACGGAAATTATTGGGAGGTCACAGTGACCTCCCGTGACTTCCCATCGGAACGCTCCTGCATAAACACCGAAAAATCAAAACTTCCTGAAGTTCTTCAACTGAAAGTGAATTCGAAATATTTCCAAAAAAAAAAAAAATCTTCTCAACTACAGCCTACATTCCAGCCTCATGGCAACCGTAACCCAGATCGAGAGTGGTATTCGCCAAGGCAATGAAATCCCATCTACCCCGTGCGGCACGTGATCCTCTCCTGAAATTCCCTACGGTCACTCAGCGTTAACGAGAGCGGGGCTAACAGCGGAATTAATTGGTCATCAAGGCTCGGGCAAGCATTCTGCGTCAGGGCCGGATATATAAAGCCGTCCGGACAGATAGGGCTCGATAACGAATTGGATGGGGAACCGGACGGAACGGAATAAATTGTTCGGATCCCTGAAACGGTCCGGCCCACAATCATCCGGCACGGAACGCCAACATTTCCGATGCCGCTGTCGCATGAATGGAGCAATACCTGCACAAATAAGGCATAACTAAAAATAAAAATCAGACGACCCCATCCGCACAGTAAGCAAGGTAAATTATTATTAAATAAAAGTAAAATGTGAAAGTTATCCCTTTCAATCAGTGATTGACAATATTTTTAATACGCTTTTATTAGTTTCACTTGTGGGTTTGTCTGTATGTAACTCTGAAAAAAACAATAAAATTCCCGTTCTTTAGCAAGATAAAAGTAATATATTTAATACTATTATTAATACTAAAGGCTGAATTATATTATTACACATTGATGTGCTCAATTGTTTCAGTTGTTTGTATGTAACTCTGAAAACTCTGAATAAAAGATCAAAGTCACGTTCTTTACAAATATAAAAGTAATATATTTAGTACTATTATTAATATCAAAGGCTAAATATATTATATAAACTATACTACTATATTACATGTTGATGCATTGTAAGTGCATCTAAAAGCGTATTTTTTAGTTTTGTAAAACTAATTTAAGGATTACTACTCATCAGAACAAATGTACACTAGCAGATGCAATTACCCTTTTAAAAAAACACAAGTTATCCGGAATACCTGCAGCTTTAGGCTTCCTACGATTTTTCAAATCGACAAAATAAATAAACATGACCCACGGAAAATAAGAAACATATTTCTCCACCTGCCAGTCCCGAATCAGTTTATGAATAAGCAAGACAACGAACTCGGCTACCGACTTGACCCCCATCATTTGCATTACCAATTACAGAACAGATCACCATCCTGCGAAGGGCGTGATGCTTGAATATCAAACGCAAGCAATTTGACGCAAAAGATTGGGCAGCGCGGGCTATATTGCACACCATGCATCAGGACACGTAACAGCCTCATGTATTATTCAGGGCGGATACTTTTCTCCAAAAATGGAAAGAAAACACTTGAATGATGCAAAAGGGTCGAGCAGAGGGTCGCGACGAGAATTTCGGATGCAAGATTCGGCTTGTGATACATTTTTCAAAGATTCGAATGAAAATGGCATCAATCGAAGCAAAGAGGTGAAAAGTTTTATCCGTGATCAACGAAAACGAGTTGAGTGAGGGAAGAAAAGCTAATGTACGACAAGAGACATCTAATCTGTATCCATGCAGGCATTTCAAAATTTCCAAGGGGGGGGGAGCAAAGGGGTACATATTCAATGCATATTATACCAAAAAACCACGCAGCTTAATAGAGATGCAAAGTCGGAGGAGAGAGGTGTCAATTGACCTCTCTTGACCCCCTAAATGATGGGCCTGCCTGCAACGGCACAAGGGCGGATACGAGGGAGGGGCGACAGGGGCGATCGCCCCTCCCTTGAGGGACTCTTTTCCCGCAATTTTTCGACTTTGAAATTCAAAAAAGAAAGTGTTATATGGTTTGCGATAATACTATGAGAAGTCGTTGGGATTCGGGGTTCTGATCTGAATTTTTTTCGAAATTGAAGACCGAAACATTTGTAATAAACAAAGTGGAGGGTGGCAAGTAGAAAAAAATAAAAACAATCGCCCCTCCCTTGGAACATTTCTGGATCCGCCCTTGTGAACGGCAATATGGTTAGAGTGAAAGACTGCCATTTTGTCAGCGGAGATTCCGTAGGAAAAAATGTCGTGAGACATAAATTTTCAAAATAAATAAATAAATAGTTTTAAAAAATGAATTTGAATTTTGACATCTCAAATCCAGTTGATGTTTTTCGCAATGACGAATTGTGACTGGTGTGTGCGTGCCTACGCCACTTTGCCCTGGATATAGTGGGGCAGCGAGACGGAGTCTGCAATAGTCCCGCTGCACCACCATGTGGTGCATGGGGAAGTAGAGAGTTGTGAGAAAAATCGATTCTTAGCGAGTTCAAAGCGTCTCAACACTTTAAGAGAAAATTACACAAACTTATAATTGCAACAATAGGCAATCCCATTTTAATAAAAGCATCAATTGTTGCAAAAACATCCAGCAAAGACCTTAAATATGTTAGATCTTAGATTCGTTGAATGAATTTTATGGATAACGTAGATTCTACTTCTATAAAATGCAATTGAGTTTTGAAGACTTCATCAGAAGTAATATTTATATGATGATTTTTGGCTCGGTAACGGACGTATCTAATGAGATAAGATGTTTTGTGAAAAACTGACGCATCTGTTACTAGGGAATTGCTCTAATGAGATATACGCTATAGTTACTGTTGCAACCAATACTAATTTGTTGAGTAACAACATTGTGAACATAACCCAATTAGATGGTTTTTTCAGAAAACCTAAAAAACATGACTAAGGGCCGAATTCAAGTGAAACACGGACGATCGCAACTCACCAATGCACTGGCAAATTCCCAAATTTGGATTCAAGTGAAACGTTACAATCGCTACGAGATGCTATTCTATCGTTATTCGACTTCCAGTAGCGATTGCAATTCGCGATCGCCTCGAAGCGATTGCAATGGTGTTTCACTTGAATTCGGCCCTAAAACCCAAGTATAAAACTTCTGAAATCATGGTAAATGAAAATATTAAGGAAAGTCAGAATAGTTGTAATTTCTGGAACAATGTCTGGTTTGTTAAGTTAGAGAGAGCTTGTCAACGAGACTTTCAGTAGTTTTTCTTCAAAGGAATGAAGGAAGGTCCTAATTGAAGACTGGAATGAAGTGCGAAGAAATTTCCAGACAAACATAAATTTAAATAATAAAAAATCATGACTAGTTAAAGAAAGAAAAGTAATATAATAAATAAAAAAGAATAATAAATAAAAAAGAAAAAGTAAAAAAAAAAAAAAAAACCTGAGCCGGGAGAAAAGTAGAAAACTTAGATAAGGAATCTATAAAGAAAAATACCAAATTTTTTTTACAGCTCTACTCTGCTTTTAATTAAAGACAAACTCGATTAAAAACTTTTTTCTAAAATTTGTTTTTATCACTAACTACATTTTTACGAGCTCGGAACTTTCATTATAATTAAAAGATTGATCATTAAAGCATTGGAAAAGTGGTCTTTCATTACAATACCAGCAGAAATTAAAAGACATATTTTATTAGATTTTCGTAAAAGTTCAAACACAAAAAAAACAATCGCTTGAAACAAAAGAGAAGAGTCCAAACTGTATAAATCTCTCTCTTTATAAAATATGATTGTTTTTTTACAAGAGTTAAAAAATAAAATAAAATAACATACCACAACCATGAATCTAAAAGAAAATTCGACATACCTGAAATATAAAAAATACCAATTAATAAAACGCAATGTTATCAAAATACAAAACAACACCAACTTTATATTAATACACAAATAAAGCTTTGTGATCAGACTTTGATTGAAACATAATTTAATGTACTAAAAAAAACGAATATCCGTCAAAGGCTATGCTGCTGATGTGTGAATTTCTTAAATTACAAACTTGGCCTGTTGTTACTAAAATTAGTGTATTCCTAAAGAGTAGTAATAGAAAATTGTTTTCGAGATAGAAGAACAAGTAATCAAGCCACAATGCTAGCAACAAGCCCTCATAGGTTGGAAAACTGCGTACAGTGCAGATTCTACTGCACTGTGCAGATATTATAACACTACTAAACATCATACCAAGCGACACACAAAACCTGCCCAATGGCATATAAGAAGAAGCGGTATATAAGTGGCTTAGTCAGTACTAATCAAAGAAAAAAAAGTCAAAACTTTCTCAGTTGAAAACTAATTTTCTTTACAATCGCGACAAAGAAAGGGATGGGCGGGGCGGGGATGAGAGAAATATTTTAAGAATTACTTACAAATTTCGGTTCAGATCAATCACACTAATGGAAATAAAGCAATTACGGTGCAAGATCTTGCCAAGAGCATAACGCTTTTCCAACATTTAACAACCCGTCAAATTACTAAATGCAATTTGAACCAATGATTTTAAAAGGAAAAAAAAAAAAGTAGCATTTGTTTGTTTTTGGTCATTATCTGAATTACAAATACCTACGATTCTGTAAGTGAAACACACAAATGAATGCAGGAAAAAAAAAAAAGAACATTGTTGATCGCTTGCTTTGCTTCATAAAAGAATTATTGTAAAACAATAAATTCGCAAAATATTTTTATGAATGCCATAAAAACTGATACCAAATATAGAGGGGATAAAATCGAACGAGCCCTTTAAATAAACACGAGTTTGAATAGGACAAAACTAAAAGAGTTTGAATCGAGCGATTAAGTTCACCTCCTCAAAGAGAAGAGGGTTCTCTCTTTTCCCAAATATTCCTTTCTAAGCACGCTTACAACTCACAAATCCATCTAAACATGGCTCCCATTAAAATTTATTGCCCTTCCTCTCTTCCATTTGTACAGCAGCATTTATGTTTTATAGGATAGCAAGACTCTTGCAAAACAACTTCGGGAGTTTTGTCCCGATCTATCCTTTCCTTCCATTTTATCCATCTCCGCCTGATGCATAAAAAAGGCGAATGGTTTCAAGCTCTCGAAGAAGCACAATCTTACTTTTGGACTTTTTTTTCTTTCGAATAAGGAAAATCTCTGGTTGAACTGGGGGAGTTGCTGAGTAGGTTCCTTCAGTTTTTATTCCTTCTGTCTTTTAGAGTCTAGAATGCGACTAGAGCTATGCGAACCCTAGTTTAAAGAAAAGAGATTAGATTCTAAGGACTTTTTTTTTTAACGTATTCTTTCAGGTTAGGTGTTTTTTTCCGAAACAAATCTTGGAATTTTCCCTTGCTCGAAATTAATATTACAAGGACAGTTTCGCGAACATTTCTGCTGAATATTATACTTCAATCGGAAAACATTTTCGAAGGAAGAAAAAGACCGATTCAGCAAATAAAATTCTGAAAACATTTCAATTACTAAGTAATTGAAATGTCTTCAGATGACAAACTCTTCTGTTCGCCATTTTGGTTAAAACATTTCTCTCGTGCTGTTTGCCGTTCACGAGGAAAGTTCAGAGGAAAAGTACGAGGAATATCTCTGTCAGTTTGCCATTGTGGCAATGAGGTGTATCCCAGTTTTTCAAGGAAAGTTAAAAAGAATGGAACACTAAAAAAAAAGCAATTTTTGCACATTTACAGTTAACTTACAATTAACTTCACTGTCTTTTTTTGCCTAAACAAGTTAGCTATTTCAGCGGGAGCTTTTCTCAAAGAACGACATACGAGCAAATTTTAATCATATGAATTACAAATAATGGTGTTATAAAGTAAAACTGTAGCGTAAAATAATTTGATGAATTTTTAGCTTATGTCTTCAGTTACTACTTAACATATTTAATTCTTCGCCTTTTTTTTTTTTTTTTTTGATCGAGTCAGGGGGTTTTTTTATTTATTTTTTACAATTCTTCTTTAACTGCAATATTAAATAAAAATTTAGCATATGCTTTGTTGCAAACGTAACCTTTGCTGCAATTTATAAATTCAGTTTCGACAAGTTTTTCCTCTTTCA